>CAEMYA010000162.1:5335629-5420396 GCA_903131615.1 Diplodus sargus | reverse complement strand
ACGAGATGTCCTCGCTGACTGGATTACCATCATCATCAAACCGTACCTTACAACATGACTACATAATTTGTATCCAGACAGAGGAAGAAACACCTACATTCGAATGATGATAATGATGATTACATCATTAAAAAAATCATCTACATCCATGCTCATGACCCTGTTGCAGCAGACAGTAGCCCCTTCAAATGTTTTCTGCTTTTTCGCTTAAACATTTACGTCAGAATTCATCAGCATCGGAAATGGAAGCATGGATTTTGGATTAAGAGTAACAGACTTCGGAGCGATCGCTGCCCACGGCATCTTTTTTTGACTCCATCCTGACCAGCCGCTTGCGCCCCAGGCAGGAAGGGAAGGGAGTTTGGATCAGAGCCACGCTAATCCATTTTGGACTTAAGGCTGCTCCTGCTGACGTCCAGTTGCAGGGAAGTAAAGTGGACAAAGCAGGACCAAACAAGCCACCACAACATCCCGGAACAAGCCGAGCTGACGGAGCTGAAGGTGGACTCTGTGTTTACGTCATTGATGCTTGGTGCTCAAACACAGTCAAAGTTGGTGGACAAAGTTTTCCTGATATCACACTTTTAATGTGTGTGTGGACAAACTGACCATATTATCCGCGACGTCCATCAACACGTCCGCGTTCCGACACCAGTCATCACTTCACACATCAGTACTTAGTTCTTCAAACTGAGTTGTGCCACACATGATAGAAAATATAATCGCTAATAATCTCAAGATTATAACGACTGATGAAGAAAACTCTGAAATATCAAATATGAAGACGACAATGCCATCGTTATATTTGCTTTAAAGGAAGTTTGAACTTTTCATCCAAAACACGTCTTCAGTGTAAGTCATCAATGACAGAATAATCAAATTATAAGGATTTTGTTGTAGAGCAACAATCTTCAGTTTTAAACAGCTACCACTAATACCTGCAACTACTGGAGGAGTTAAAGCATAGATAAATAAATTAAAGCTCAGCCAGAGTACCAGCTGTTGGTCTTATTCATATCCTATCTAAAATAAAAAATAAAAAAAAGATGTCTCTGTACTATTCACAGTCAGTCTGCAGGTCAAATTTATATGGACACTAGATTTCTTTGTACCGTCATTTGTTGAGCTTGTTGTACAGCAGAACAGGCATTGATTCATGTAAGTGCCGACTGCTCTGATGGGAATAGCTCACTTTTCATTACAACCAAAGCCAGAAGCCCATTCATTAGCAGCGGAGTCGTCCTGCCTGTCTCTGTTGATGGCCTCGCTGATTAGATTCTTAGCGCTCCACTTTTTTAACGTCGCGTCCATGCTCATGAAACGAGAATAATCCATCTAGAAAAAGACATTTTATCTATTGTCAGGCGGGCGGCGTTCGCTGTCACAAGACCAGCGTGGAGCCTGGCAGCAGACATTAATTTGAAGGGGTTGTTCTGTTTTTCGGTCCTCTTCTTAAAATGTGTTTCTGTCCTGATCATCGGAGCCAAGAAGAAAGTTTGCAGTTTACACATTTCAGCACAGTGCTGTATCGTTACCAATATATACAAGCCAGTCTTTAAGGGAATTATACTCTATACTATATGTTGGAGGAATGAAGACTGAAATATGTCCCAGACTAACATTGTTGTTGTCCTCATCAGAAAAATGAACACGCAGGTCGAGTGTGAAAGCAGCTTGTTACAACCCAAATTTACATTTCTTGTTTGGCAGCGACCTCTAGTGGCCATATTGATTATTACAGCAGCAAAGGAGGAAGTCAGGCGTCGTAGTGTAATAAGGGACAGCCTCACACATGGAGGAGGTTGGGGATGGACGGTCGGGTCAAACAACAACAGGACTTTTCCTCAGGAGACAGTCAACGGTCAATTATGTTAACTTACTGCTCATTACTCAGAAACTTCTGACTAACTGTTCCTACGGTCCAGACTCAGATCAACGGGGGGGATTCTGATTTAACCTTTGTGGCCCAGTTGGTAGCCCACATTTTAAACCCTTCAGTGATCACAGATTGAAGAGACAAAAGCTGATGCAGTTCTTCGCGGTCTAATTGGCATCGATGAAGAACCACCTGTTAGCTTCAGTAGCAAGTGTTAGACATTCAACAATGTTCCCTGGTGTTCGAAGCTGAATGATCCAAAAAGTGGTGGACATGATTCATACTTGTTCAGCCCGATTTATTCAATCCCTACCAAGTATATTACATCATTAAAAACCCACATGCCTCTTGTGATCTCTGTAAAAAGGGGCCTATTATCATAGCAGGATCACTGGTTCGGAGCCGTAGGTGAGCAGGAAATATTCAATGAGTTCTGAGCACTTTGAGCTGAGAGTTAATGCATTTATTGTTAAAAAAAAAAAACTGCCTGACTCATGAGTCACAATGCAAAACGGTTGAGTCGACTTCAGGCTTTTCTGGCAGTGACTGGCACGTCTTAACTTTCTTGTTCTTGTGTCAGGAACATTCACATCATACTTAACGGACCATTTGGCTGTGACAAAGTTGGCGATGAAAACGCGGAGCGAGCCGCGACTCAGAAAGGCTTTTCTCTGCTCACTGGGCAGAGATGTCTTCATTGTACCGAGTGCAGTTTACTCTGGCTGATGTGTTTCTGTTTGGACCTGGAAATGATCCTGTTTTCCACCATATTTAACTTTTTGTAATTGCAGCTTTAAATCTGTTGGAAACCATAAAAACAAATACTAAAGAGAAGCAAAAGCACAACTATTAATTGTCTGGCTAATAAATAGACATGGGTTGCAAACATGTACATTTTATATAAACTTAACTTTTAGGAGTTGATATTCAGGTTTATATGTGTGTTTAATCTTATGGCTACACTCTGGTTTTATCTCTGACCTTTCAATACCATTATGAGCAACAGCCCGCAATAATTTTGTTGTTTTACAAGTCCAGCCTAAAAACAAAGAGCAGTCCGACCTGCTTCATCTGGTTTAAGACCTACTAGTTCTCATGGCTGGGGTTTGTTTTTTTTTTCAGTGGAAGTTTTGGTGCCTCTATAAATGTTTTATTGCCAAATTTAGTTTTCAATACCAAAATTATATAACACTGTTCTGGCCTCATAAAATTTAAAACGTACGTAATAAATAAAATGTATAAACGGTAGAAATGTTGTGAAATATGAAGGTCTCATTGAAAATAGACTGAATGACATTTACAGCGTATTACTCAGCAGGTGGAGGTGATGGAGTTACAGATGGGAAGGCTGCCAATCCAGTGATCACAGTTCAAGCTTGACCTTGGGACAGTTTCCAGCCATGATTGTGGTGACAAGAAGTTGGGACATTGGGACGTTTCCCGCAACTGTTCCTGCTTCATGTATAATTGCTAATGAAGTAGCTTTAGAGACACCGGTTGCCTGCGAGGCGCGGTAAGCCGTTACATTATTGGGGTTAGGGGCTAATTGCAAGCAAACTGAAATATGACTGATGCATTCAGAATCCTATTAACAGAAGTGAGGAATACATATCAGTGTTGACATGTCTGCGGCGTCCTGTAGCTAAGCTGAAATGTAAAGCTCTGTATGACCTGGAGTCAGCCGCATGCACACAGACGCAAATTAAGCTAATTTATGCACGAGCTGTGCAGGAGAGGAGGACAAACCTGCCATCACATCAGAGAAATGATCGTAGGAGCAAATTCCTCCAAGCAACAAATACATTTGTGAAAGAAGCATCGTAACTTGTTTGAATGTGTTTCACAGAAAAAAGTGTAACGTCACAGCAGCTAAAACTATAAATAAAATATGTAAATTAAAAGGAATAAAATACAAGAATTGTACAACTTTCCAACTTACGCAGAGACAGATTGAAGCACTAAAACCTTGTTCTTGTTATTAGACATTAAAATACTGTCATAACATATCTGGACCACTTGGACATATTGCATTTTCAGGCTTCTCTTCGATGCTTAGCTGCCGTGCTGATAAAGGTGGATTGAGACCTGTAGTTTCCCCAGTAAACTCACTTCACTCTTCGGCTCCTGCAGTCCCTCCTGAGATGCAGCTTTACTTGGATTATACTCGTCTTTAAGAGCCTCTATTGTCAAGCTTGTAATTAATTTTTTTAATTGCTTGGCTACCCTAGTTTTTCCCCTCAAGGTTGCAGCAGTAAGATATACACATACATACACACAAACGATATAAGAATACATCTGAGCATCATTTAGTCTAATAGAATACACAAAAGTAATTCTATTCAGAGCTACTCGTCCCCCGATGACCGGTCAGTGATATTATAAACCAGGAGCGCCACAGTAAGCTAGAAGAAGTCCCTGTTCTTATCTCCCGGTTCTGAGGGGCACTCGAAAAAAGAAGATTAACTAGATCTTGACCTTGAATCTCACCGTAAGGTTCTTTTTGTTCCTGCTAGTTCTGAGCTTTGTTGACATTTTCCCTTTATTTGATAATATCAGTCGAGCTACTCAGGGACAAGTGGGCAGGGAAAAGGAAGAACATGCTGTACTTTCCATCATGTCCGATCATAAAACACACATATTAGAAAGACATAAGAAACTGACAGATTCAAGACTTGTCCTTGTTTTTGTTAAAAATATAGCTCTCACAGGGTTTTTGTTGCAAATTCATTTATTTACATTAGATCATCCGAAGACTCAACAGACTGACGAATACTGAGCAGACAGCTGAATGAAATGTGTTGAAATCCTCCGAGTCGGAGCTCGGACTCGAGACAGAGTGGCACAAAGTGGGAAAAAAAGTCTGTAGATCGATGAGATGAAGAGTTTCATCACTTCTGCTTGTGTTTGTCTAACTTACTGACATTCGATGTGTGTGTGTAGATGTGTGTGTCAGACATCAGGAAACGCTGTGCTGGAGCTGAACTTTAAAGGTGTCTTCTTAATGTTCCTCGATTCAAAGTACAGGGTCTCAGGAAGGACACGGAGGAGCAGAGGACGGGATATTTCTCCTCTGTGCTCATGTGTCGGGGACATGATGTGCCCACATTTAATATCAAGTGAGATATTCTTTTTAAAAAAAATCAAGATGTCATCATGCTGTCATGTCAAAATCATTTTAAACTTGTACATCTTGACACGAGACAGTCGCTCGGTGATCGGTGACCGCTGTGATTGTTCGCTCGGTGTGGTGACAAGAAACAGGAAATACATCCAGCTCTCTGCAGTGTTCAGTCAGCACGTGATTTATTTCTCATTCAGCGAAAATTCTTGGCACCTACGACGGCTTTCTCTAAAAGCCATGAGACTGTAGTTCACCCTGACGTGTGCGCCGTCTCAGTGCTAAGAAGAGAAAAGCCAAAGGGGAACTTCAGCCGGCACTGACGTGCTGCCACCCAGCTGCCCCGGTGAACCTGAGGCCGATCGCTTAAAGCGCTACACAGTGAAAGTGTTGCTGACCTGCAGTCCGTGTCAGACGTCCGCCGCTGCTACCAGCTATTAATATATAATGGACGGAGTGATGAGATAAATCGCTGCCTCAACCTTCATCCATCAACACCGCTTCGTCACAATCGACTATAACTGAAGGATCAGCAGCCGGGCAGCAGGTTAAGCTCCCTTTTTTTTTTCTTTTTTCGCTGGTTTAAAGAATATTGTTGTTCTAGTTTTCATTAAAGGGACACTAAAGGGGAAAAAAAAGATTATTTACAATATTAATGAGGTAATAACACACATTTTTTTCCTTAGGTGAATAAACAAGCTGTTTCTCAGAGGAAAATAAGGTCCCAGAACATTATTTGAAGCTGGAAAGGTGGCAGGGTCCACCACATATAAACAAAGTAAAACAGTATGAAATTGTGTTTGAGGCCAGTTTCTTTAATTTGCTTCTTCAGGTATTCAAAATCTGTCTCTTCTGATTAAAATTTCTTCCCATAAACTACAACTAGCACCTTTAAATAACAAATACTAATTTTATATGTCATTAAGTAAGGATGCACTAAAACACCTCTTTGTTATTGTTGGTTAGAGACAGCAGCAGCAGCAGCAGCAGTATTAGCACAGGTATTATATCAATGTGTGCTAATGACACCTTTACTGTGGCTGCCATAACAGAGTAGTTCAGCATCCATTAGCACGACTGTCCAGAGTCCTATCACTACGTCCCCGGTGGTGTTTGCTTTGCTCCACGAAGATTTGCGTCAAGAGGGACCTGTCGATGTTTTTCACTGTAACCGAAGCCCAGGCTATTTAAATCTCAGACGATCTCCACAGCACCAGCAGATCTAACTTCTAAGGTCGCCTCCTCGGTCTTCAGACAAAAAAAAGGAACGCTTCTATTGAAGGAGGCGGGCTGGTAGCATATAAAATCACACCGGCTACATGAAGAAAACAGCAGGAAATCACGCAGCGCTTCTCTCAACACAGCACTCAGGTGTACCGGAGCCGCAGCGAGCTGTCTAGACGACGGCTGACCTTTCTGTTGTGACCAGTGCTTCGCTGGATTTCGAGGCTTTTTTTATGTGCTTGTTTTTGCATAACCTGAGCCGACTTGTTACAAACCTTGACCTTTTTCTATCACGAACAACATTACACTCCCACAGATATGGATGAATCTTTAACAAACCGTGCAAATTCTACCCTGTTTTCCACATTCTGGTAAGAAAGTTTAATTAATAATTTCCTCTGTCTTATTCATTAGATGAGAATGTGCAGGGAATAGACTGCACTTTGATTGACATCCAGCCCCAAAAATGATCTAATCCTTTGACACAAACGTCGCAGCAGCACAGCAGACAGACCTCGGGCAACCTCAGTAAACTTTTTCCTTCAGAGCGCGACCTCGTTCGTCAGGTGGGAACTCGGTGTGATTGTTTGTCTTGTGACGTTAGTGTCAAACACCTCCAGCGCCGCGTCTGAAACGCCAACAGTTTGTCTTTTCTCTGGCTTCAATCCAGAACCACCTGCCGAGTTTACCTGAGGAGCTCGGGCTGTTTCCTAGTCCTGTCGTCAACAACAACAGCAGCAAAATTCGCAGATTTACTGCAACATTTTGAAGAAACTGCCCCCTCACATTTGGATTAGTCCCAGTGAGGAAATCACATCGCTGCAGAAAGAAGGATGTGAATAAACGACAACCGGCAATTAAATTTAATAAGCACCATCTCATACACCTGAACGTGCTCCTCTTACATCCCTGTTGGTTATATTTCTGCCTGTGACCGATGTTTTGTTGACGCAGCTTGTCTGTGTTTGGCAGAACCTTCCACACTATTCCCATCAGCACATGATGATTTGACAGTTTCTGACTGATGCACTTGCAGTTCGGGCGCAGATGATTCCGAACCCCTTCAAGCCGCGTTGTCTCATGTGGCTTTCAAAACAAGAAAATCCCGACCAGCAGTCGCGGTGTTTGTCATGAAGATTAAGGCCCCGAACTGCAACGTGTCTGCTGGATTCCAGATGAAACCTTTTGATGTAATAATCCACCACAGTGTTTTCAGCTGGGTTTGTCCGCTGTTCCTCCAAACCACAGATTTACATTTCTTTGCAATTTTACGTTATGACAACAATGATTACGCTCAAATTAGGTTGAGGCACAGAAACTACTCGGTTGGGGTTTGGATAGGTGATGTTTTGGTTTAAAGTACGTCTGGAAATAAAGTTTTTTTGCTGCAAATTTTCCCAAAGACGTGTCAAAAATATGCAGTTTTATTGTCACTATCAAAGCCGGAAAATGTACCGATGTCTCATCCAGTAGTTTCGTGCTTATGCTTCGGAAACGTCTTGTAAAATCTTTGTGAAATTGCTTGTTTTTCTGTTCGGATTAAATTAGTTTGTAGCTGCATTTCACGCTTGCCATGCCAGACTAACTAGCTGCTGGCTGCAGCCTTGTATTTAACAGACGGATATGAAACTGGTATCAATCCTCTTGTCGAACTCTCCGCCTGACAGCAGAAGTATATATTTATATTAGATTTCCTAACTTCAGCCTGATGGAGGAACCACAAAAAAACACCTCTTTCTTTCAGCACGATGTCATTTTCTGATATTTCCTAGTCAGAGCGGAATTAAATAACAAATATTAAACAAATACAAACATTTTCTGTTGTTGTTTTAGTCCAAGTTAACTCTTTCCACAGTGATATTTGATCTGATTATCTCCAGTTAACACAAAAAACCCCCAATGTAAAGCTGTTACTGCAGAGGAGAGTCTATTTAAGACGAAACATCTTTCATACTGTCAAAGTTAATATTAGCTCCTTATCCCCTCTTGAAATTATGTAATATTATCTCAATGGAAGGCAGCCGTGGTGTTTACTGTACACATGGGTTTATCCCTCAGTCATTCCAGGAGAGCTTACCCTGCAGGAGATTTAGAACAGGATTACTGCAGCAGGGACTCGGAGGTACACCCACGCTTAACCAATTGTTTGAATCGGTGGATTTGACAGCACAGCCATTAACACCTCATATCCAAACAGAGCTGTTGTTGATCTGCTTGCTCTGTTTTGTGAATTAAGAGACGGGTAAGAAAAATACATGCTCCCAGAAGAGCCAGCCTCTTCGCTTCGACTGGAGGACGTGTGATAGCGGAGATATTTATAATAGCGGCACCTCTGCGGTAATCTGCCACGGTGCAAAAGTGGCATGACTCAAGTTATTTTCACTCCTGAAAATGCCAGGGACTGAAAGAAAAAGGGGAAATAACAAACACAGAACACCGACACGGTGCCATGGATTTATCGATACACAGCACAGTTGAGCTACTGATACTTCAGAGCCATGTCGCGGTCTCACCATGCAGAAACCACGATCAGATAAAGGATCAGTGAGCTGGCACAAAATGCTCAACTTAACACTTAACACATCATATTTTGCCGGCCGTTATACCCAGATCCAGTGTTTGCTGATTGTACCATGCTGGTGTGGTAAGATCTTGAGATGATTTGCATTAATAGAATTGTGAAAAACTAAGCTTTCTAGCAATTTATGGCAAGACTACTCCACTATATTCACTCTCTTTTACCTCTGTGTTTGGTCTCCACCAACTCCTTGGAAGAAAGATCTGACTAATTAGCCACTCATTGCTTCACTATGTACACTAGCTAGCTGTGTCGGTCTGCTGTTTGGTGCTAAGCAGGTGGAGTTTTACAGCATATTCGCTTGAAACCAGGTTGATGAGAGCTGTTAGAGCGAATCAATACAGTAAAGTTGTGGACTTTAAAACCAGAACAAGGAGCTGAACGATGCGAAGAGAAAAGAACATTGTGGGCTTTGTCACAGTACACTGTCCTTTCATCCACTGTTAATATAAAAATATTGATTAGAGGAGCTTTAAGCCGTCATATCTTTCTTAACATCGACCATAAAGCTGCCGTCCCTTATTTGTTTCTTAACTATTAAATACAGTATCATCACCTGTTATGAAAGAGTTAGGGTGGGTGAGTTTTATCGATCTACAAAACCAATAACGCTGCTCTCACCTTCAAGTGCCTGTTGAAACTGTATAATAACACACAATTGGAATCACATGCACGCAAAGAATGAAGTGTCTTATTTTGAAGGAGGACAAATCTTCGAGGACGAGGCAGTAATGTGATCTCCAATCGTCAGACAGACAGCAGAGTGGAGGCTCGCTGGAAACGTAATCACATTTATGACAGAAACTCGTCACATCTCATCAGTCAGAGGAGCAGAGAGAAGCCGGGATGATCCGTTTTGTTGTCCGTCCAGAGAGTAGAGTGGGGATATCGCTTCATCCACTTCTAGCATATTAAGCTGCGGCTAATTGAATTAATTGGATGAGGCTTAAACCACACGGAGAGCGTCCTCCACATCGCCCACTCACAGGCTCATCCGTAATCACACCCTTCACACATCTTCATACCTGCACCGTTAACCAACACTAGGATTTCACAGTCAATCCCGACAGTAAATGTAATATCTTGTTTGTTTCTTTGCTGGCTAGTTAGTTTGTTTTAATCTTCCTTTCCACACTTTGTCTTTTCCCTGGTGTGGCAGTACCTTGTTTGTTACTGCGCAATTTAATATTCAATTAAAGACAAAATCATAATAACATGCTAATAACAGACGGACAGGCTAATAAAAGTTTTACAGACCTACAAGTGGTCCAATAAGGTATACGTGCAAACAGACTAAAATGCTATGAGGCCAACATGCTGACAAGTTATGTTCATCACCGTAATATTGCTGTTTATTTACTGTACATTTTTATAATTGCAGTAATCACAGATGTGCATAACAGCATCATAAAGTTATTTCGCATCAAACGACTGTATTTTCACAGTAAATTTATATCCATGTTACTATAGAAACATAACATATTTATGTTTTTTTTCTCTATTTTACTGCAAAATAATTACAGTATACTGCTGTGAATTTACTGCAACCATTCACTTTTAATCTAATGTAGAATACAATAATAATTTGTATAATGTGTTATATGTTTTATTTTACTTAATTCTGACCCTTTTTTAGAACCAAACCAACCCTTATATTTTAGCCTCCACACGTCCTTCCTTATAACCCTTAATTACTTCCTTTCCTGCAGAAAATAGAGGTACATTCCACAATTAAACGTTCGCTTCATGATGTGGGTGATTAATACCATCTGATGATTGCCATGTATGTGATTAATGTTCATACTGAATCCCACACCCTTCTGGCAAAGTCTGTGACAACATCAGACCTCTCGATTCCTGATTCTCGTCCAAATCCATTATTTACACAGTGCGATGTGGGTGTTGTTATACTGGTATCAGTACACCGAATGCAAACAGCCAGAAACAGAACAGCGTGTGGGAAATGCCACTGAGCATATGTGCCTTTTGATTCTCCGTCTATTATCCAGAGAGACTCGAGGTTTGTTTACCCTCAAGGTGAGTTTAAACTTAGAAACATCAGACTTGTTCGGCAAGACAGTTTTATTAGATGCCATATTGGCAAGAGTGAGTTTAAGTGAAGCCTCGGAGTGAAAGTCAATATACTGCCACTAAGAGAAAACATTGCGTCTCCGTAATTGCAAACACACATCATTCAACCTTGGATGAATCTGAGAGAACTGTTTGACCAAAGGGCTCAGTTAATAAAATGGGAAAACACCCAACAGAATAACATGAACTCTGTTAAAGATCTGTTATTTCAAGGAAATACTGATACCGATACTTCGTATTGTGAGCTGCAGTTGCCCCGGTAAACACACCATCCTGTTCGGCCGTCACGACTTCAGCGTCGCTGAGATAGTTAGTTCAAAGAGCTGCTTCGGAGGATGAGTGATCCACAGAGGAGGAGCTGCAGACCGGGAGAGAGGCTGAAGAGGTCGGTATGTTTTCCTGGGAGAATACAGCTCATTAACCAACGTATCAGAACCACAAGAAAAAAAGAACATCACCAGAGTTGCGGCGTAAGTTAACAGTTTGAGTCAAGAATAGAGAACGTAACCAGTCTGTCTTTACTTTTTCATGTATGCATGTAAGCATGTTTTAAAGAGGCACTCTCTGTATTTTTCACATGAAGCTCAGTTTTACTCAACACGACAGGTACCTTGCAGCAAACTCTGAAAATAGTTTGTCTCTTGTGTGTCCCCAACTCTATAAAAGTGCTCTACTAAATTGCTGAAGTGCTCCTTGAAGTTAAACTCTTTCTCTCTTAAAGTCAGTTTTTGTAAAACTGCATAATAGACACTTAAACAGACATTATGAGTATGCACCAAATGGAAATATGTAAATATGATCATTCTGTTTTCTTCTTCTTTGTGTAATGTACTTTTTGTTTTTTGTGTATTTTATTGACATTTCTATTTCATATAGTGAATTAAAATTGTATTCTGTTCATCACAGTTTGTTATCGGTTAGCTGCTGAGGGCACTCCTGCTGAACCATGTTGTTGTTATTGCAGTAGATTAAAAAGCATTTTAGAGCTCAGTGTAGACAGCACGTCTGACATTTCCCTGCCTACATAATATTCAATTTGTGTGGTTTGTTTTTTAATTTAGAAAGTCTGTTAAAACATTACCCATGATCCTCTAAAATCTCGATGTGCTTTCTTTTGCCAGGAAGCGGCAACCAAACATCCTCTTTTATCCGTCTCCTTCCATGTTATGCTTTAAAACGGGACAGAGCGATAAAAGCTGCAGAGCATGAAAACATAAAAAGCTCTTTGAATGTTTCATATTTTCTTGGAGCCCAAAATGACACCGTTGCACAGATGACTCATTTGCCTGTGTGCCTTGTGATTAAAAACGGTTGGCTTGGCGCGGCTTCTCTAGCCCACACTGTGTGATAGACAATTTGGTCAATTTAGCAGCAATTGCCCCCCCAAAAAAATGCTCATCTGGGTTTTAGCTTTGGAATGATCAACAGGGTGGAATAAGTTCAGGTCCATGTGGTGTGTAACGTGCCTCCCGTGGCACAGCGTGTCCTGTCCACCCGACCGAGACTTAGGAGTGATGCTCGTGTGTGTGTTCACATGTATGAGTGTGTCGTTCTGAGAGCCGAGACGAGCTCGGTGTGCTGCAGCCTGTTGCTAGGTTTCCCTGCGCCATACCTGGCAGGAGATCAACCGAGCAGATGCTTTTGTCTCAGGAAAATGTCCAATTAGTGACTGTATCAGGTACAACGACAAGCCAACATGTTTTTTTTTATTATTATTGTATATGTATGATAGGAAAACGTGTTTTTCCACAGACTTGTTCTCATATAATTCTCATTAAACGTCTCCGTCTTGGGTCAGCAGGTGAATCATTCACAGACTGTTTATGTGAAATTAGTGTTATATATTTGTTTTCAGATTTCATCGTCTATATAAGTGTTTCCATCTCTCTCTTGTTTTTGTTTTATCACAATGTCTGTTTTCGACTGATATATGTGGACAAACGAAAAAAAAAGAAGTGATGGGGAAAATCAAACAGCAACAACAGCGATAACATCGTAGCACCAACAGATTTAGAACCAGTACCAGATCAAGAAGAAGCTCATAAGCAGAGTCCAAATTGTTTGGTTTGGTCAAAATAGAATAAAAAATTAACTGATTATTTACAGAAGTGATGCAGAAAGTAGAAAAACAAACAACCTGTCATTTTGACCACTGTGTATATTTACTGCACACGTTTGTACCTTTGCACTTTATAATCTGTGGAAAATATGAAGCTGTGATATTTTCGTTGCGTACCTCCAGGACAAATATAAGTTTGTTCCCTCGCAATAACAAAATAAAAGCTACATATTTGCAGAAATAATGAGCAGAGAAAGTTCTAGTAGTTTAGAAACTTAACATTATTTCTCATTCCACGTGTCATGGTTTGGGTTTTTAGTTTTGTGATTTCCTGCTTTATGTTGAAGGTTTGTCCTCATTTGTCATCTTTCCACTTCCTGTCTTTGTCCGTTTACTGCCCTTTTTCTGTATACACACGTGTTCCCGTGGTTAATCATTCCTGTAGATTTAAGCCTTTTTTGTCTCCTGTTTTCTTGCCTGCCTCTTGCTTTGGATTATTGGATTTAGGAATTGGACATCAACTATTATTAAAGCTCACTTTTAGTTTTCAAATCTTGAGGAAAT
This sequence comes from Diplodus sargus, assembly GCA_903131615.1. Taxonomy (NCBI): domain Eukaryota; kingdom Metazoa; phylum Chordata; class Actinopteri; order Spariformes; family Sparidae; genus Diplodus; species Diplodus sargus. Next base: position 5,406,886 of record CAEMYA010000162.1, on the reverse strand, counting down.
CCACAACTGAGAAAACTTCTGAACTCTGGGTGGGTTGGCATGGATACCCTTATGTTGGCCAATGTGCAACTCAGATGAGACATAATGTACATAACATCGTATGATCACAATGCAAATGTAACAGCATGGAGAACTTAAGAAAAAGCGTTTTTTTATTTGTATGACACGAAAAGCTGACCAGAGTACTTTAAAATAAGCTAAACAAGTGCGTACAAACAATAAAAGATTCACGCAAACATAGCACACTCCTGCCAATGTCTTCACACTCTTCTGCTGATCTACAGGAATACATACCAGCAAACAAGCTAGAAGCAAGTAGAATGTAAATATTGCATTTTTCTTTTTTAAAGGCTTGGCTTTCCAAATGTTGAATGGGGAAGAAAATGTAAAAACATGTTTGTTAGACCGCCCACTGTGTGTTTTAATGAGTAATTCTGAATGTAAAGAGGAGCTTTGTTTACAGAAACCTCTGCAGGGCTCCTTACACGCTGATAATAGACATATTTTATTCAGCCTGCCTTTCCCCGAAGCTGATAGAAAGCTTTGGTTCTTGTTATCTGTTTACGAGGCTGTAATTCTTTACACCGGTTCAACGTTAAATCAGCATTCAATTGAAGATTTTTATCATCACTTTTTTAATGCTTTGCTTTGTCAGGGTCCTGAAAATATATCACCTGTTGGTTGTTCCAACACTTTTTGGACACCTCAGGAACACTGATTATATGGCCTTTGTGAATATTATATATATATATATATATATATATATATATATATATATTATTGAATCTTCACAGTAGAGGTTTGCAACAATTGTGAGTGTCAAATGTGAGAAAAGGTGAATCACAGTCTTGTAACTTTTGCAGATGTGGAAGGAAATATGGTCGCCAACAATGTCGAGTTTCTATATATAATGGGGATTTGTGGTGGTAAATGTCATGCAGTGTTCACGCTGTGATCTGGATACGACCACCTAATGAACGGCAATCATGGTCAGATACATTATTTCTTGTAACTTCAGCAATTCTCACGCCAGTGTGCAATTCCTATCATTATTTCCATCACAGTAGTGGCGATAGCTCTGGCATAATCATATAACAAATGGAACATGAACATGTCCAGACTTTTGCATCGACAAGTACATGAAAATGTATATGTGGAAGCATTTTAGCTGAACCTTTCTTATGTGCTGTATATTTAGCATTTTGTACATTTGCACCTTTTCTCAAGTTTGTTTTTAGTAAGTAGCAGCCCGTTAAATTCTGACTTGTGTTGCAGAAGTAGTGAAGCTTATGTAAATGTTTGTACCGCGACCAACACCACGAGCACAGCAACACCTCCTGGACTCAAACTGACAACAAAACTCAGTAAAAGCAGAGATAATAGTTTTACACATGAAGACGAGAGACGAAATGCTGATAAAAATGCTATGATATCGTCAACCGAGACAGCAAAATGAATCCCAGTTATTTCCATGAACAACTTCTCCGACAGCCTAATTAATCATAAAAAGATGTTGATGAGTTAATCAGTACTCAGCAGAACCAACGTAATTCTGTTGGTACCCTTAAAAGTACCAATCTGGTTACGCACTCCTACTGGTGAGGGTCACAGCGGATGTTCTGTGGGAAGTGCTGTTAGCGATTTTGGTACAATTTCATGTATAAGTGAGATGGAGGCTTTTCCCTGGTTGAGGAGAAAAGGAGCTTTCAAAAAAAATTGTCCAGCCCTCATTTCGTCTGACCTCGGGGGGACAGATGAAGGAATTTTCTTTATCAGCGGAAAACGCTGGAAACTCTTGCTCCCTCACCAGGGTTGAGATTTTGAAAAGTCAACCGGTCTTTATGTGATCTCACTCGAGTGCATTGAGTTGTTAATGTCATAGTTTGAGTTTTTTGTTATTTTCGTCTCACTTTCTACCTCCCGCCTTTGTGACTGTCTGCCCCAGCCTGACGTATGTCACCCAAGTCCAATTATCCCCACCTCTCTGGAGTACATCCTCTGTGTGCTGCCTGCTCTCTTTGTCAGCTTGTCTGTTCCCTTTCCCCGAGTCTGTGGTGTGTTTCTTGCTTTTGATTCCTTGTGTTGTCCCGCTTGTTGTTTTGCTTTTGTTTCTTGGATTTCTCCCGGTTTTGTTATCTGCCTTTTTGCCTGCCTTGGGTTGTTTCTTCTTTTTTTGGATTCTGGATATATGTGATTTTTATCGCTTTTGTTCTGCATGCGTGTCTGTTTGTGTACTCTGACAGTTAAAAGACGACATGCATGAGCAGATATTGTAGCAAAACAAGTTGACGGTGAAGCCAGAACATTTTGTGAGCGTCATTGAATTTGTTTTCCTAATAAAGTAAAGTACATGTGCAGCTGCGGCAGAAGTGGTAAACACAGGAGGATGTGGACTAGGGTTGAGGATAGTTATTATAAAACAAAATGTCAAGAGATACGATCGAGAGAGATTCTTGTTGAGGCCGATTGCAATAAGAGTGTTGTGTAGTTCAGGGATTTCCTTGGTCAGAGTGAAAAACAAATGCTTGAGGTTGTTTCTATTTAGCTGAACTTTTCTGAAGAGCTGTAAGAGGCTCCTACAAGTGTCTCATGGACATACTGAGTAAAATACCAGAATAAGTACAACGCTGATGATTTCTACACTGTTCCTTTAAGAGGAACGATATCAGCGACACTGTTGGCAGTTGCTTAATCAGTTCTGGCGACATCGTTTAGGCCATTTACGAAGGCAATTAGCTTCTTTCTGTCACTGCTGAGGATCAGAGGACATCCACAACCTCCCACCAGTGTGTCAGACCATCTCAGAGAGCCACAAGTTGTTTGTTTTTTTCTTCTTCTTTTATCTCGTCATCCAAAAACGCCGTCGAGTCAAAGTCTCTGCGACTCATCTGAGGTCCGTCTCTCTCGGGCCTCCCTCTGTCCACATGTGAGTGCTATGTTTCAAGTTGGCTTTCCACATGGTCGCCCACAACTTTATTATTAGCCCCCCTGACAATCAGGGAGTAATTATGGGATGTCAGGGGGTTGATGGACAAAGCTATTTGCGCCACGTCCCTCTCTTTGTTAGTACAACATGCACTTAAGAGGCAGAGGGACGTGACACGCAGCGGCCGAATGACTCTTTTCAGCTCACCAGGAATAGAAACGCAGAGCTAAATGCCTGCAGTCACTGGTGACGGTTGCTAGTGTCTTGTCACAGTATGTAAATCAGTTGTCACATGAAATTAGCCATGTAGATCCCACTTGCTCTGTGTGCAGCTCCGTGTAGACGACATGTGTAATGCATGCCGGATGTATGCTCGACGCGCAGGGAGAGAAACGGTCACCAATCGAATCACTCAGACGTTGAATCAAAGAGTAATATCGACCAAGATGAGACATTCTGGCGTTTCAAATATAAGGTTTGTCACGTCTTTTCGGAGGAAAAAAGTGGAGGCAAGTGTTCATTATTTGAAAATATGGTCACTGCCAAAATTCAGCTAAAAACTGATGTTTTTTTCAAATATTGTGAAACATAAAGAGCTAGAAATACAGAAAACCACTATGTGCCTTAATTTAGGATGTATTTATTGAGTTTTTTAAATTTCTTTTTTGTTTTTTTGTTATTTTGTTGTTGTCTTTTTTCAGTGGGACTTTGGTTCCTCTTCACATACCTACAATCCATGATAATCATACCTAATCTTAAAGAATGTGGAGATGTTTAACTACTAAACTATGAAATGTATGAAATGTGTCGTTTAAATAAAAGGTTAAAAAAAAAGATAGTTAATTGAACTTGCTTTCAAATCTATTGAACAATAAATCCAAGGATGGGAGTCGCCATAATCCGTGTCAAAAACAAAAAACGCAGACGTCTCTTAAAGTAACAAAGTCAAAATGACAAAAAATTTAAAAAGCGCACGTCCCTCTTAAGTGTGACAGATATAAGAAACATTAAGAAAACAGTAATTTATCAATACCAGTGGACTCCTCGCTGATATGTGTTCCCCCTCACCGCTGGAATTTGAGACGGTTCAAAACCGGTGTTCTTTAAACTGGATCAGTAAGTAACTAAACATTATTAGGTTTTTAGGTCAAACTGGGATTCTTACAGTTGTTTTTTGCTGCTAGTGGTAGCCGTGTTGCTAACACTGTCTGTTCAGAATCGGCACCAACAAGTAATTCCAGAGTGAAAATCTGGGACGGGCAAGTTGAAAGTTTTCTGTTTTTACTTACGTAAGATGAATTCAGGTAATGTTGACTTTTGGTTTCACATGCAACAAAAACTTCAGTCAGTCAATCTGGGAAAGAGAAAGATTTGGATTCCTTGCAGACGAGTGAGAAAAGTGAAGATGCTTTGAAGAGCGGTGATGAATGGCACTTTAGCCAGGGGTTTATATGAGGGCATGGATTTGAACCTGTCAGCTGAGGGGAACTCAGGTCTTCTGGGACACTTCCACCTTACCGCTCATTAATTATCACCCTGTCAGGTGTGTTACATAAGATGTAAAGGTATAACAAAGGAATATGATCTCCGGGCCCTCATCAGCAGGGAGCTGAGTGATGAAATGAAACCGTCTCAGTGTCTCTTCCCTCAACTTTTGGCTAATGAAGGGATCACTCATCCTTTCTAAATTGATCTCGGCAAATCCTGAGGGGTTCAACGACAGGGAGAGTTTAAATGCTGTCGCCTCAGCTGCTCTTCAGTCTCTGCATGGTAACTCAAGATTTGAGTTAAATATCTCTGGAGCCAATGAATCCTCTGCTGCTCTTTGTTTTTATCGCAAGTGGCATCACCATCCGTCCTGAGTGATCCGAACTGGACAGCTATAGTTACAGGTATGAACAACTCCAAGATGCATTGAGGATGTAGCTGAGATCCGATCACTCAGATCACATTTGGAGTTGTGACTACATTCTTTTAGCAGAAGAAGAAGCCACAGCAACAGGCAACATTTTGTTTGGGCTCTTTCAACTTCTGTGAAAGCACTGACTGGTATCACCAGACTCCTTTAACAAATGGCGTGAATTTAAGAGTTGTTGCATGAGGAGAAACTTAACAGAATTTTTGACACGGCTTCTTGTAAATTCGGCATTAAATGCAGAACAACAAGGTGTTTTATTTCCTTGTAAAAGGTGTCATCGCTGTAACCAGCCTGCCTGCTTCTGTATCTTAAGTGTGTCATACCTGCCAACCTTTAGCAGCTGTTCGAACACACAGTTTAACACACCAAATGTATTCAAGAATAAGCATGTCAACTGCAAATACAGTTAACATTATCTAATAAAGGCTACTCTTTTGGCACCAAAGGAGAAAGTCCCCAGACTCCCTTAAAAAAGTGCTCAATTTTGAGAATTGTTGCAGTTGGAGAAACTTCATAAACACTCTGATACCCTGTCTACAATATATCTTTAGCTATATGGGCCTTTTTGTTGATTCGGCAAACGTTATACATGATTATCTTTCTTTTCTTTGCGTCAAAAGAACACATGTTGATACCAAATGTGAACTGCCTCTTAATACCGATTGTTGATCTCTCCTGCACCAGCATTTATGCAGTAAATACTGCAGGTTATCAGTCAGCACTCATACAGTCAACTGGGTGTTTCTGATATCACTCTGCAGGTGTTCCTCCCAGGATGTCATAATTAATGTTGCTCCAGGATCAACACCTCAACTTCAGAAAAAGCCACAAACAGAGCAAGCTGACGTAGCCGAATGAGAAAAATCCTCATTGTTATTTTCCGTTTCATTTCAGTTTTCTTTCATTGTTTGGTTCAGTTTTTAGGCAAGAAAAATACTTGATTAGGTTCCGGTAAAAACATGTTTTGGGTTTAAATTTCACAATGTTGAACACAGACTTTCCTCAGTCACAAAGCTACAACAAGCTTGGCAACAAGGTATGATATTGCCAATACTTATTTCTTTCCAATTTCCTCCAGGAAATAAGGTGTCTGAAGTAGAAATAATACACAAAGTAAGGCATAACGTAAAAGGAGAGGGAGAGTCAGCAGCAGAGGACTAGGAGGCAGTTTACAGTCCTTCCAGTTCTTTCATGCTTGAGCGTCCATTGAGCGTCTGTAGGTATTAGACCTCCTGCTCCTGCTGACAATAACAGCACAGCAAACGGTCACACACACAGTGGTCCGGCTGTACTTCTCAAATTTTTACCTCGGTGTAGCAGACTTGACATTTATCCACCAATATGTCAGTGGTAAAGTGGCTGAAACCGATGTTTGCTTTCAGTGTTTTGATTGCTTATCGATCGCCAGACATGAGATGTTTCTGTGGATGTAGCTACAGAATAAAAAGCCCACTGTGAGACACACACACAACTCACCGTGTGGAGGTTTCAATGAAGCTTCTAGGACCGGCAGGTGACTCAGATATGAATTATAATTCCTATTTCGACCTCTGGATACTTACGTAACCCACTCCATTAATGTGCACTTGACCTAAACTCGCTCCAGCTTCAACCAGAACAGCTTAACACCAATTCAGCCATATTGGCTTCGAGTCGCTTCTGGCTCGCTCACCACACAGAGATATTAAAAACCGTCCCAGGTTTGTACAAGTACTTCCAAGCATCAAGGTTGCCATGGCCACTAAAGTCATCAATGCAGCATGAAATGAAATTGAGACATTTTCCCCAGATATTGCGGCTAGATAGGCAAAAACACTTACGAAGCCAGAATGACAGCTGGCTGAGGAGTTAAAGCTTTCAGTAGCATCATTTCCCTTATAATGATAAGAGTTGGGTGTCAGAACTACAATCAGCTGCAACAGTTGTTCGGGATTTCATCAACTGTAAGAGCTGTACTCAGAAAATCATAAAAGGCTAAGGAGGTTTTAAAAAGTGCTAATTACTTTTTGCAGCTATGATTGCTGTATGATGAGGTGCACAGGGGCGCTTTCTCCTCAGACTGTGGCTCAGAGGGATACGTCTAATGAGAGTCATTTGCAAAGATCAGCTAGCATAAATGCCGCCAGACATACTGACAGATGCCTTCACAGAGCGGCTGCTAGTAGAGGAGGATATACTGTGTGTCAGTCACTCCCCAAAGTAAACGAAAAATCTCAAATTTGTCGATCCCAGGGGGGAACTAAAGGTTTAGACGTTCCTTTACGGGTCGAGAAATCTCTTCTCTTTCTTTTTGTTAGACCTTGAAGTGTTGGAGATACCTGATTTTCATGAGGAGTGTCATATAATATTTTTGAATGTATAGTCAATAACCATCAAACAATGACAGGCCCCTGCTGCAGTCAGGCTGATAAACAGGAGTGAAGATGAAACAAATTCTTAATCCCAAAAGTTTACAAGTAATCTCTGAGCTCTCCTGTCGGACAACCGGCTCTAGTTCAGATGTGACTCTCCTCCAGAAGGTCTGGCTCTGCAACCGATTTCGATCACATATTGTGCGTTAAAAGAAACCGTTGCTTCTTCAGCTACAAACACACCTACGTAACGTGAGGAACCTCCATTACGTTATGTGCGTTTACGTGATTTCACGACAGATGTAATTTAAAAGAACTCACGGTTGACTTGTGGTTGTGACTGTTTATACGACCTCTCCTGACTTCCTCCTTTGCAGCTGTAATAATTACTACAGCCGTTAGAGGTCGCCACCTCACAAGAAACATAGATATGGTTTGAAATCAGGTCTCATCCAGGTTTCTGAAAAACTAGGATAAGCTGTTTGGACTTGGCGTAAATAATAAGATTGTTCAGAAGCAGCCATGTTTTGCACTGTGAGCGGATCTGCTGTGAAAAGGCAGACTAGCCTTTAACAAACCAAAACAAACTGACTGAAAAAAGGAATAATTAAGGTTATAATATAGACAGCACTTCATAAAGTTTATGGAGTCTCGCTTAACTCTAAAACTCTCAAAACGTGTTATTTTTCAAAGGGAGTCTGGTACTGTGTTTGACTGCTTTGTCGGCAGGTTTTTATTACTCCTGCTCTGTTTCTTTTCTTTCCTCACTGTCAAACATTACCTTTTGCTTTTTTCTTCAATCCTCCATAACGTTGCCGCAAATTAGAAATGAGTAGCCACATAACAACACAGTGGGAGACAATGGAAACAACACACCGGAGATTTACTTTGGTCTTCAGAAACAGCTTTTATCCACCGACAGTCTATAATTTACACTGTGCATTTACTGTAAAATGACAACTAACCTTTCTTCTCTCCTCCGCTTGTATCCACTTTAACGTGCTCATTTAGCACTTAGGACCAGGCTTAGTAATGGCCAGTCCAGGATACTATTGTTTATGGAAATACACTATAGAAATGCGCTGAAAGCGAACGTACGTCTGCTCCACAAAAGATTTATTCAAAGCGTCTGATTATTATGTCTGCATGTTTTGACGCTGCACCATACAGGCTGCTATATGATTATCTATTTCTCTGCGAGTCAGTGCAGTTTCTGTCAAAGCAGCCAATAAATCAAACACTGTGTACTGAGTGTGTGTGTGTGTGTGTGTGTGTGTGTGTGTGTGTGTGCGTTCTCCTTCTAATAGTGAGCGACACTGTTTTCCTTCAGTTATTCTCCTCCAGGGACAGTCTGTTACATCATGTCCACATGCACTTGTTGTATTATGAGACAAAGTCAAGGCTCCTTTTAAAAAGGGCAGCTCTCCTGTGTTTCTCTGTGGGATCATGAGAACAGCTCTAACACCACCTGCTGGTCGAGCTGTCTGTGTTTCTGTCTTCTAAAACTTCTCGGTGGTGGAGGACAGGAAACATACATCAGGAGGCTTGCGGAGAGTATTTTTTCTCCCCGAACTCCAGGTGATTTTTCTGAAGTGGGCTTGAAATTAAAGTGACCTTTCCGTGCTTGTCATGGAGCTTGTAATGTGATTTGCTGTCCCACCCACACACCGGCCACTTACTCATACCTCAGCTTACTCTCACTCACAGCACCCGTTTAGCTCCTTTTCCTGAGCTTGATCCTCCATTCTTAAAATAAGTAATCTGTAGGTCAGAGTTTGTACAGTCGAGCTGTTCGGTTCCAGGTGCAGTTTTAAGCCTTATGTATTTCAGTGTGAACTGTTTTGTTTGTTTATGCAGCAGCGAGGACTAAATAACAGATTTGATTGACACCCGGGAGAACTGCACAAGAAACAGAAAAGGCTAAAAACAAGCGAATAAAGCATAAAATAAAGAAGTGTCGCACTGCTGTGTTTATGTGGATAAGATCACAAATTATCTCATTGCAATCTTTAACTTATGTTTGACATGTTATGTCTGTAGCTTGTCTTTTTTTAATGGTTATAAAACACAGAAAAGTCCATCACTTCAGAGAGTTTATCAGAGATTCTTTAGAAACTGATGTGTGTGCCAGACTGCACAGTTAATCTGTTCAGTTTTAAGCTTCATGTCGATCAATATATGTCCTGTGTTCAGTGTTTGTACTGTCTTGTGTGTCCAGACTGCATCGAGGACAAAAGATACGATTTTATCGACCCCTGGGAGAGAAATGATGTGTTACAGCAGATCGAGAAAAACAGACTGTTTTTTAACACTTGTGTGTTATATGAGGTGAGACAGTTCATGTAAGGTCTTTTTTTTCTCTTTTGGTGCACAAACAAGGTGAATCCAGGTGAGAGACGTGACTGCCTCCATCTGCAAATGAAGAGATGTGGAGGAAAAATAGAAAAAGAGCACCTGAATGCTTTGTTTTTATGTCATTTTTGCTTATTATATCAGACACTTTAATCACAACACTTGTTCTCTGAAGTCTGTTTACAATTGACATCAGGCATTAAGCTGACAGCGTCGGATAAAAACAAAGAAAAGGCTGTTTGCTGTTGTAAAAATGATTTCAGGCTTCACAGGTAAGATTGACAGGTGAACAGGTGTTGCCTTCAATGTCTCCTCGTAATTTTCAACTATTTCGGAGTTCAGATTTTTTTTAGCAAATAAGGTTTTAAAAAATTGTTATCTTTTCTTTTTAATGAAGATGGGTAGAAGCCTAGGCTACTGCTGTGGTATATGAAACACTTTGTCATGATTTCTGATCTCTATAACGACATGTTTATGTTGTTTTTCAGGTGATTTAAGGTTTGAGCTTCCTTTCTTGTGGAATTGCTCACATGTTTAACTATGCTAAATAGTTAAGTTTAAGTTAAGTTTCCAATGACTAACTTTTATTTATTTTCAAGAGGTTAACATGTGTGTAATGTAAAGCCCATATTGAATAGCACATATTGGTTCCATTGCAAAAGGTTATCCCACTTGAATTGTGCCATGAACTGCACATTTGACATTAAAGCTTTTTCTTTAAGTCACAGTTTGTTGTAAATAAAGTACAATATCATCTAGTTTTGTGTTAAACCGCTCAGTGAACTACATTTGATGTAATTTAACTGAGACAGTAATATTGTAATATAATACATTACTTTAAGATGAAGGTACCTTGATATATATTGCATTTTGAAAGTAACTTTCCCAACACTGGTTATGCGAGTGGAATGCCAGAACTGCTTTCAAATAAACGTTTGCCTACATTACCCACAATGCAACTGAGTAACATCACTTGAGGCAATTCATCAGATTGCATGTACTTAAGACACAAAAGCCTTGATGCTACTTTTTTTTCACACAGGCAGTAGGACTCACACACTTTAAATGTGTAAAATTGTTGGAGTTACCCTTTAAGTACAGAATACGACAGTTGGTGGATTTTATTTTGAAGGCGTCACTTCCGGGTTCGACCGTGCTCCCTGCGTTAGCTTCCCGCCTCAGAATGGCTCCTCGGCTCTTCACCGTCAGTTGGGATGAAATCTTCAGTCCACACAGATTTCAATGGGAAGGTGAACACCAGCCATGAAGCTCCTGTGAGAAGAGTTTGGAGTAAAGCTTCTGGTCACTGCAGGATCCCTTCGTTCACGTTTCTCGGTCGACAACAGAAAAGTAAGTTCACCGAAGTTTAATTGAACTTTCGGCTGAGTTTTAACGGTTTGTGAAGCGAGCGTCGGTTGGGCTGCTAGCTTAAATTCTGTTAAAACTCACGACCAACGCTAGTTTTTTTCTTCAGTTGTGCTTTAAATGGAGGTGAACTGTGTTTGTGTTGGCTAACTTTAACATCTGAACTGAGAGATAAGCTAATTTTCTTTTGTTAGGTTATGTTGGTGCTCAATATTTACAGCATCTCTGGTGACTTTAGCTAGTTATGGTCTTCAGTTGTTCAATTATATTATCTCATTCTCTTGTTATGGTATCAGTTGTGAGTTGTCCTCAGGATGTGCGTCGTTTCTGTGATATTTTATTACTATTTTATGTTTTTTTATTCATGTCACAATCACAGAACTAGTCTACGAAGACAAACAGCTTTTTATATTCCATATTAGCACAAACTTGATATGTAAAACCTAATAAATTATAGACATGTGACTCAAGTCAGTTGATCCAAGAATCACGCAAGAAAGTCTTAAGTCACTTTTCAATGGGTGAGTCACTTTTTCCCCTCAAAAACACTGCAGTCAAGGAAAAGACAAGGAACTTGTACCTGTCTTAAATTAGATTACTGGCCAGATTATCTAACTGTTCAAAAAGTAGGACAGTACATTGATTTTGTATTGTAAATATTGATATTCGGTGAAATACATGGAATCAAACAAAAGCAAATAACATTTTTAAAAGCTGAATTTGTTGCTTGATGTATTCTCAATCAAAAGATCTAACCCCAAATCACTTTTAAACTCTAAAATACTGCCAGCCAGACTAAAAACACTACATTAAATGCATAAAAGACCTTTTAGTCCCGCTGTCTCAAGTTAAGTCATGAGTCTTTTACTTCCAAGTCCAACCCGAGACTCATTTATTTTCTGCAGTGATGGAAAATTCAAAAGTTGGATAGAAGTTATTGTCTAAAATTATTACTTTGATAAAAGCGAGAGTCACCTGTACAAATACTGATTGATTAACAGTCTTAAAGTATCTGAAACGGGCAAGAAAATGACTGAAGTATTAAGTACGAAACCAATTATCAGATCCGATGGTATTTTTCTTAGTATTCCATTGCAAATCATCAAAACAGTGACTCGAGTCAACTTGAGTCCAAGTCACGATGACTTGAGTTTACATCTCTGTTGTTGTCATATCATAGAGAAGAACGATGAGAGAAGGTAACATTTCCTCAGATTTTTTACATCTCAGAGTGGTTGAGTTTCTTTTAGTAAGCTGAATTATGCTCGCTCTGTATCTAATTTAACCAGAGCTAATTTATGCACACATATCCGCTTATGTCCAAGCCAAGTGATGATTCACTGTGGTGAACCTCCACCAGTCAGACTCAGTTTGGCTCCCACTAACATCTACTTTGCAGCCAACCCAGCGTCGGCAGTTTAAAGCTGCTTCTGGTCCCGTGTCAGCTTCTTTTATTATCACTCTCAGACTTCTGCAGCCTTTGTTTGGGTAAACCTCTGTAGTGTACAGTTGTTCAGGAAAAACCTCCCTCCTGAGGCGCTGCATGACCTGCTGCTGGCAGCGCTCCACACTGCGTACGTCTGATGATGTCTTGCCTTCCGGGCAGAGAACTGAAAGCATAACAAAGGATTTTATTTCCCTCTCTGACAATAACCATATTTGTATCCTGCCGCCGCACTCTCACGGCTAACGGATGGCCGCTCTGAGATATCCATGCTGCTTGCACACTTGCTTGCACAGTCATATCTGATGTTTCAGTGGGGGAACTAGCATAATAAAACACTGCTCAGTGGTTGTTGAACACGCAAATAAATAAATCTAATCTCCTGCCACCAATCGTATTGTTACTGCAACAGGAGTTTGTTTGTTGCTCAGGCAGGTAAAGAGGAGGCAAAGTCCACTGTTGGCTGTAGTTTGTATCAGCAGCTAAGTTGGCCTGCAGTAAGATCAACATGGCACAGACTCCATATTTTCATAGTTTTTACTTTCTTATTTTCCTTGAAGCCACGTGTCAGGAAGTTTGATGGGCACCTTTCCATCTTTGTGACCCTTTTTTTTCCCCCTGACATTTGCATTCCTTGCATTCTTGGTACAGCACTCTTGTGGTGGTTTGTTTTGAAAGAAGGGAGGTGTCACTTTTGAGTCGCATGATGTATTGGCATGTTTATATCCTTGTGAAATTGAATTAGAATTTTAGCTTAATATGAAACATTTGCCTCACTAGAATCTAATCATAGGAACAGTTTTATGCAAGAGTTGTACAAGTGGCTTTTGGGGATTTGCGCTGTTTGTTTTGTTGGTCCAGTCAGTGCTGAGATTTCTGAGAAATGGCAATTTCTGAGTAAGAGGAAGACATTTCTCCAGAATGTGCCAGGAAACGCTTCCTGACAGGACTGAGTGAAGGTCTTCCTGAGTCTGGGGATGCCTCTGTTTTGAAGCAGTTCATTGTAGGCACTCTTTTTTTGTAGGCAGATCTTTTTTTTTACTTTGCAGCGTTTCACTGATCTCCTGAGTCCAACAAGTTTACAGCTGCAACTGTGAAATGCCCAAAATAAGACTTCATCCTTAGAAAGGGCAGCTTCTGTGCAAAGACTGTGATAACAAAAGCTAAAAAGGCAGTTTTCCTTGGCTTGCTGTGATCTCTTACTCAGTTCCTCCTGCCCCGTTTCCACAATCCTCTTTATTATTTTCCCCTCCAATGTGATTTTTGACCGTGATGTAGTTGGGGCCACATGGAAAAACTGCAATAACTTGGGATCAATGTCGCAGTGCTATCATGTGAGCCTCTGAAAGACAAAGAGTTGTTTGTGCAGACTTAAAGCAGTAGTTTAAAGGCTGCATTGTCGTTTCTGTCAAACAGTCTGACCTCACAGCAGCCCAAACTAGAAGTCCAGCAGACCGTCTCTCAGGGGGAAGTGTAAACAAAAAGGCAGAGTGTTTAAATGGTGGTTTGATTTCACATGGGATTGACTTCCACAAGGCCAGGTCATGCTTCATGGCCACGTTACCTTTTTTACTTTAACTATTACCGCTGTACTGAAACTTGTCCAACACAGTTCCAAGTTCTACAATTTGAGACTTTGTTTTGTTTTTCTTTGCCTTATATGATATTAAGACTAAATAGCTTTTGGTTTTGGATCGTTAAACAGAGAAAAATGGATACATATTTGAAAATTCTGCGATTAAACTACGCTGCATCATATTACTACAACCTCCCCTACCAAAACCACTGTTACTTCACCAACTGCCACAAAGACTTTTGTTAAGAACAATGAAAGTTTAGTTAATTAAGGTTTATTTATGTTGAAATTCTGAACTTCAACTCACGTATATCAGGTATAGATAAAATACTACCCTAGACTAGACTTGTTAAATGTATTTTTCTGTAGTATGTCAGTTGAATTGCTCAGGGCATGGATAGAGAAATGACAGAATTGTGTCGGACAAGTTTTGAGCTGTTAAAGAATGCAGACAGAAGGTTGGTAATGGCCTGGAGATGGCATGGTTTGTAGAGCTGCAACGATCAATTGATTGACTGATTTGCTCAATAAAAAAATGTCTTATGCTAATGAATTCAGTCATCAGATGCTGAGCTTGTTGAGTCAGTGAAAGCGGTTTGGCTTCATATTATTGTCTCTATTTATTGGCTCTAACTTTACAGCTATCGATAAATCACCTATACTATAGAGTTTCTATTATTAGGCCGATATTTTTTAAGAATGCCTAGTTTTGATAGTTGTTGTTATTTAACTCTCAAACATATTTAACTCTTTATCCAACAAGCAGTTACTTTTGTTACTGTACTACAACAACTGCTGCCTCTATAAGTACCTTGAGCCAGTTCAATTCTGAAATGCACATCTGTATCACAGCTGGAACTAGGCTATTGGAGCACGAGTGTTTCAGGCACCAGCAGAGGCGTGTGTTTGTGTATATGTGTGTGTGTGAGTGTGTATTTTAGACCCCCACCACTCAGCGTACGGTCAAGTAATCCCAGCCTATTTTCTTTTCAGATTTGTCCCTCCCCCTCCATATATCTTTCTCTCCATCTGGTTGATGTTAAAACCACCTTACAGCATTAGAAAATTCAAGTTTGCTCTTCAGACAGATGTGAATTTTCTATAAAATAGACTTGGAAATATGTCTACTGTCAGATACATTTAGATAGGTGACTTTAATTCCCTTTTGAAGAATTATGTGAATGTTCTTTTGGAAGCAAAGTCATTGTGTTTTTAATGTGATTTTATACTAGTAGCCTGCCAGTCAGGGCTTAAAGCCTACATTACACTATCATTTTGGACAAAGTCATACTGTGAAGAAGCTGTCACTCGATCTTTATTCAACACATTAATTACATTTTCTACTTGGCATAAAGTATTTAAATACAGGCCAATGAAAAGTTGTGTTCTGTTGATAGGAATATATGTGCAAGGTCTGCCATGTATTCAGTTTGTAAAGAATATTTACATCAAAAGGACGGTATATGTGGTATTGCGTAAAAAGCAGGTGCTACATTCATGGTAATGAAGGAACATGTCAGTCTCTAAATCCAACAGTGTGGCTCATTAAAGTGTTTTTCATAGTGTTTTAGTAGGATGAGTTCATTGTTGGCGTTCGTCTTTTCAGGGTACTAATTGATGACCTGACTCATGTCTTAGTTTCCAACTCAATAAAGTGCTCAGAGTTTTGTCTGAAGGGTGGAGGGAGGGAGGGAGGTCACAGAGGTCAGCGGGGATGTCAGTACCAGGCTGCAGTGTTTGGTTTTCAGGAGAACTAACCTGCTCAGGAATGTGTGTAGTACTCACTCCTCCACTGTGGTGTTATCAATCATCTTCACCAACACCATCACATGTCTGAGGAAATGGACCGTCAGCTGTGGTCTTCTCTCTAGAGAATTTGGTCAGAAAGTCCTTTATGGGTGAGCTGCTCATCACTGACCTGAAAAGAAGTGGAAAATACCTCAGCCTGGCATTTTTATGAGTCTGAAGAATGGACAGACTGGTCGCAAGGTTCAGTGCCATCTTGTGCCAGATGGCCACCAGCATATTCACGGTTTGATTCTCTCCCAGCTACAATTCACCGAATGGGATTTCCCATGAAACACATGATACCAGATTTGATGCGGCGTTTATCACAAGACAGCAGAGAGAGGGTGAGATCATCCTCAGCTGTGGTAACACACTGTGATCTTGTTTTATCTCGAAATGTCTCTGTCGTACAATTCTTCTAAACCCACATGATGCATGCAGGCTTTGTAGATTAAAGAAGATAGCTGAGCAGAGACTTATAGAGCACACGTCGGTGTTTTGCTCTTCATGTTATTTGTTGTTTTCTGCACTCGCATGGAGAGAGAAAATATTTTGGATTCCCAACAAAAATCAACAACAAGATTTAGGATTCTCACATGGGGTGAAAACAAGCAGCTGACCAAATACAGCTTTCACCCTGGTGAGGGTGAGTGAGGGTTTCCCACTAAACTCTGGAAAAACCTGCAGAGGAAAACACATCAACTGCAAGATGTGTATCTGTGGCATATCGCATGGGAAGTGTAAAAGTCGGTTGGAAAGCAGGCTGTTTTATTTTGAAATCCGAGGCATGTTCACTGACCAGAAGTGTGTTTACTTTGTGCTTTGAATCTTGTGAAATGGTTCATGTTTGGGCAAATAGCCATGATTGTCATTGTCATTTAATCCGTCAGTTATTTTTGCGATTAACACATTTCGTCTTTTGGTCTTTGAAAGGTCAGAAAATAACAAAATAAGCTGATCAGAATTTTCCAATCCCAAACTAATGCCCTCAAATCTCATCTCAGATTACTTAAACCGAATTATTGATCATCAAAAAAATGCGGTTATCCTTTTAATAGTTGGCAACTAATCGATTAAGCATTGCAGCTGCAGCTCATGTGTGTCTACATCACAAGAAATCGGTTCATAATAAAAATTTACTTCATAGTATGTTAATGGAGTCCCAAACACACAGCAGTGTGTATGATGTTTTGGAAGGAACTTAACCCCCTTTTTCTGTGGAGTGTGTTGTTGAAATTAGGCAGCGAAGCACTCAAGGCCCCTTGTGTTCAGCAGACCCCAGCCCCCAGCTCATATTGAGGCTATTGGTTTAATTATGCTCTTAATGCCCATGTTTTACCCTGCTGGGTGTGACACTGTGACCCCACAGAGGGAGGAAATGAAGTAAACTCTGCAGCCCCTGCCCCCGCTAACATGGGAACAAGTAGAGCCTCTGTTTGTATGTTGTTAGTCTTGGGCTTTAGCTGCACTCTTCACGTACTGTACTACCTTAAAGTTCATGACGGCCATTCATTCTAGTGTCTTTGTGCACACTGTATACTCAGTCTCCCTTCCTCCCTCCACCCTGTCTCAGCCTGTTTTAAATCAGATTTTGTTTGAAGTGATAAGTGGTCGATGCACGTCAAGGAGAGACATGTGATAAGTGTTTGGATCCAGCGGTCATGGGGATACTGTCCAACTTTGTTATGGAAGTTTGAGATGCCAAGCATGCCGATGCTTCGAGGCCTGAGACCCCTGGGAGAATAGTGCCATTATTCCAGATAGGAGCCAGCCCATGTGCACCGTGACTGCCGGAAATAAGGGCTGTTGGGTAATAAGTCCTGGAAATCACTTTTGTTTTTTGTCTCTCAAGTAGCCAGACTGCCGTTTGTTGGTTGGTCTGTCCGCCCGATTACGCAAAAACTTCTGAACTGGTTTCATAACACTTTGGTAGAGAATGGGTCTTGGCCCGAAAAGACCTTATTAACTTTTGGTGCAAAACTGGATAAAGAGAGAGATCGAAGACATTTTCCTCACTCTCTTTAACACGTTGAGATATGGTGTTTTATGACATTTTCGTTCATTTATTTGGGAATAATCCATGGATCTGAAAAAGATCAGACATACTGGTGTCTATGAGTCAGTACAATTTAATGCAGATCCAAATAAACATCTAGATGAATACTTTTATAAGTTTTATTTGGTATTTTTTCTGGTGCCATTCTAGTTTAAATGCTGCTGCCTCATCTTCTTTTCATTTCCAAAACCATAACCTTGCAGAGGATTGCTACTTTACTTTGAAGTTATCATTTGTTTGAAGCAAGTTGGTTTGCTGCCCACGTTTCTCATCTTGCTGGCTAATGTAAATTCTGGGGGAACCCCACGTCTGTGCAGAGTTTGATTTCAAAGCGGACTCTGTTATTCGTTAATGTCTTATCCTTGGCAGTCCTTTATAGATCCTTCTTGTCTTTTTTCTGACTCTTATTCTTTTTTCTTTCAGATTCATTGAGGAGAAGATGATGTCTGACGCCAGTGAGATGTTGGCAGCCGCCTTGGAGCAAATGGATGGGATCATAGCAGGTAACCACATGGTGCACTTGGACTTTAAGACCTGGCAATAGCACTTTTTTTAAGTGGGCACGGGTCTAGCCACATCTGGAAAGCATTGAGTTTCAAGCTGGGAATACTACGTCCAGTGGACGGTAAAACAATGTGCCCTTCTCCTTCTACTCCTACCTGCAGTTTAATTTAATCCTTCTGAATATACATTGAAATTCAGAATAAAGCTTAAATTGTGCTGCTGGTTCACTGGCTCTTTCTGCTTCCACTGCATTCCTCCACCATGAGAAATGAAAGAAAGTTTCCATTGTCCCTGCAGTGACGGAAACTAATGATTATTCAAGCTCTGTGAGTTTGGAATACAAACTCCTGCTTGGGAACTTTTGGCCACACTCTAGCTAGTTGTGCCGCTGCAGATGAGCAGAGCAGGCTTTAGTTTCAGAGTCCCTGCTTTTCCGCTGATGTGTGTAATTATAGCACTGACCTTTCCAATGGGAGCGAGGCGACTGATCACATGACATCCAGCCCAGTCCCCCCCGTTTCCGCAGAAACCACAGCCGTCATCAAGCCCCACTCCCTCGCTACTGTGGGGAAGCCATGATTGTTTCGATATTTATTTATTTGGCTCTCTCTTTGTTGTTGGACATCTTCATTATGTCTGACATTAAAGAAAGATAACAGATGGTGTGGAGTAGGCTGGGGCAGACGATGAGAACATCATGTGCTTGAGTTCTGTCAACATGTTTTTTATCAGTTTTTTAAGAAAAATCAGGACATTTGATTTGTCCGAATGGAGGGGATATAATTTTCATTTTTTCCTTATACTGTGTCACATGATGTTTGATAAAATCTCTATAAATGTTTGCTTGTCTGGCACGTCTGCTGGAGTGTATTTGTGTTTGTGCAGGGGTGGAGATGATACCAATATGTACCTAAATATAGTTATTTTGCAGAAAATGTTAGCTTGAGAGGAAGTAAAATTATTGGTAAAAGATACTCAACGTTCTCGGTTAAAAGATTCTGAGAAGCTTATAAACTGGATGTTCTCAGGGCAGATGATGTATGATACGAAAGTGTGTTTAAATACTTAATTAGATAAAATATACAAAGAGGAGTAAACTGTAAGGAACCTAATGAACTGCTGATGATGTCTGCACTGTTTGTTTGGCACCAAGAGTAGATGAAGAAGTTTGGCTGCATGTGGCGACAGACACAACTTCCAATTTCTGAAATAAGACGTAAACATGCAGTTGCATAAAAGCTCAAATTTACAGCTCTGGTTCATTAGTCATCCTGCTCCCACCACACCCACTGATCAGCACCAAATGTGGCGCTGGCTTTAAATCCTTCCTTTTCTGTCTGTGAGCAACCAACAAATAGATTCTAGTTTTGAATATGACTGCCAGCTCAATGATCTATCCTAATTTCACAACCTCTTTTTATGACTCATGTGAAATAAAGAGTGTCTCTTTGTGTCATCCCACATCTGACTCTTCCTCTTCATCTCCCCAGGCTCCAAGGCCATGGACTACTCCAATGGGCTGTTCGACTGCCAGTCGCCCACTTCACCGTTCCTGGGTGGCCTTCGGGTGCTGCATCTGCTGGAGGATCTGCGGGGGGCGCTGGAGCTGATGGACAACGAGGAGAGGGACAACCTGCGGTGTCAGATCCCTGACTCCACGGCAGAGGGGCTGGCAGAGTGGCTACATGGACGACTGGTAAAAATTTACATTCCATGTGTGGTCTAAGCTGTGTGTTTGCTTTCTTTGTATTTTGTGCTTCTTATTTACTCCTGTGGTTTGTTCTAACAGTCCTCACAGTCATGGCTTTTTGCATATTTTTCACGCTTGAGGTGCTGTAACTTATGATTGGAGCATTTATCTCTGGTGGCATTTACGCCTGTCTTTTCAGCTTTCTTGTGACACATGAAATCCAGATATGATTTAATACACATGTTTACACTGACAAGGTCACAGATCAGATTGCAATCCGTCATGATACATGAATATTACAGTTGTAATGGTTAGTCAAAAACAGTCACACATTTTCTGGTTCTTTGTCACTTATGATTGTAAATGAAGTCTTTGGGATTTGGACCATTGGTTGGACAAAAAACATGATTGTGAAAATAAGCGGCACATTAATTTTCATAGAAATAATTGTTAGTTGTGGCCCTCGTGTCAGTAAGGTGAGTGAGAGTGAGAGGCATCCAGGGGGGTGTGGTAATGCACCTGAAACTGTTGTTAAAAGCCAAAAACCTAGATGAATCAAGATCCGACATGTGAGGCAACAAGAGAGTCAGGTTCAAAGTCCTTTTAGAACATTTAGACCTTAAATGGAATATGAGACAGTAAAAAGACTCTGAATTCACTTTCATAAATGTCAAAGAAAAGCAGAAAATCCACTCTGTCAAGAGGCTGGAACAAGCAAACGTTTTACATTTTGGCCTAAAAAAATGAAAAATCAAAATGAGTGGAGAATAATTTTCTTTCTGCCAACTTCTTGTTGCAGCTCTAGGCAAGTTAAAAGTTACATCAGTCCAGAATCACTTTTTTCCTGTCACTTTAGTAAGACAGGGTGAACAACAACTAACTTCAGTTCAATCCCAGTGTAACGTCAGCTGTTCTTATCACATTGGACAGCCTGTGTGATAATGCGTTCAACATCTGTATAGAAATCATCTCTTCCTCTTTCTCAGGTTGTTTCAATTATGGGATTTCAATTCATCTCCAGTGGCTCTTGGGTGTATTTGAGTGCAGATGTGGTCTCTGATTTTTATTGTCAGTGACCAGAGAGAGAAAATGTTTATTTTTGTGCAGATTAATAAAACAAACCTGTCATTCTTACCATTTTTTACACAAGGTTAGGGTTATGA
The DNA here is from genome assembly GCA_903131615.1 of Diplodus sargus. Classification (NCBI taxonomy): domain Eukaryota; kingdom Metazoa; phylum Chordata; class Actinopteri; order Spariformes; family Sparidae; genus Diplodus; species Diplodus sargus. The sequence goes on along the minus strand of CAEMYA010000162.1, from coordinate 5,385,753 downwards.
TGATAAGAGTGTCTGTATGACGTATTCTTTGATCTGCTTTGCATCTGTTGATCCTGCTCAGGCCATGACTGTTTATGTGAAAGTGCTGTTATGACGTTCTTCGTGAGTGATGGAGTTTCTATAGGAGTCCTGCTGCAAATAGTTTCCATCCTCCAAACTTACGTTGACTCATGCCAGGGCTCTTGTTTTTCCTCCCTCACGGCCTCGTCTCTCCATGTGTGATATCTGAGAGAAGAGTTTGCTTTGATTCAATTTTCAAATCGCTTGCATGTGAGAGCACTATTGAACCTCACATGTTTCTCTGAAAATTCAACTCACATATCGGTTCAAGGGGGAAACCATGTGAGTTCATTGTCTTGGATGTTATATGGTTATACACTTAGGTGGCATGCACCCATCAGGAAGTCTGTGTGGCTCAAGGCTGGTGTGTATTTTCAGTAGGAAGCCTCAGCCAGAGCTGTATTTCATCAGGACAGCTAAGAGCATTCCCCCTGATTTCTTCATGAGCTCTCATCTCAAAGGAAATAATTATGTAACAGATGCAGCAAATTGTTTTTTTGTTCCAACAGCACAAATCAACACTTATTGTTTCTCATTTCAGACGAACGGCCACGGCTCAGAATCAGTCTACCAAGAACGTCTGTCACGACTGGAGAGTGACAAAGAGTGTCTCATTCTTCAGGTTTGTTTGCAAAGCTCTTCATTGTGGCCACAAGACAGCAGCACAATTACTCCTGAATTGACAATGAAGTGGTATTGTAAGTGACACTGACAGAGAGGACATATTCACAGTCTCGTTTATCGATTTGTTATGTTAGTGTTAGTGAGCAGGATATTTTAAAAACAACTCGACAGATTTTAAAGAAATTCGACAGAAAGATTCCTCAGTTCAAGACGGATAGATAAGTACTGGTTGACCAGATTTGTGGTGAAAACATAAAACTTATGTCTGTACCTTTTTAAAATAGCAGGGAAAGGTCCTTCAGATCCCGATCGATATATCGGTTAAACTGTGAAACATCCTCCCGTTGTTTTTATGACCACGTTTGTTAAACTCACCTTTAAGTTAAGTCAATTCTTTGAGCCCAAAATCAGACTTCACATTGCCTCAGTGGGCTTTACAATCTGTGCAATGAACAATAAACCTCTGTCCTTAGACCCTCGATTCAAGTAAGGAAAAGACATCCAAAAATCTGCCCCATCGACCCCAAATATCGAGTACCGGTAGGGAAAAATTCTTAAAAGCGTGGCCTGTTTACATATAGTGGCGTTCCCTCTCAGTCCATCTCTCAACACTTCCAGTGTTACTGCCCTGTCTTTGGCACTCAGCCCCACGGCCATTTATTCATAGAGGTCACAAGGACATAAAAAGGTTCAACAGTTAACGTCACATGTAACGTACAGTGTCCATGATAATGGTGATAAAGTCAAATCTCACACACGCAGCAACAATGTGGCTCTTTGATCTGTGTGTGGAATCATTTTTGGAACACAATGGGGCTCTGTGACAAAGAGGAAGAAGATGTATCGGGGGCTGGCTGCTCAGACAATACTTGGTAGTAGAATCAGTTAATTGTTGGTTTGGGTCTCAAGAAGAAACAAAGACTATCTACATCCTAAAATAGCAGTTACTTAGTGCTCCTTACAGTCTTACTTTACATTTGGCAAGATTCGTCTTTATGCAAATCTTGTATATTTGTGTAAAAACTGGTTTTGAATGTACAGTTCTTCAGTTTTTGTCATCAAAATGTTAAGTCTTAGATGATAATGTGGCCTTCATGTCCCTGCATTTTCTGATTGCGCTCAAGTTTGTAATAAATCCCTTATGTCTCACCATTGTCCAGGTAAGTGTTCTAACAGACCAGGTGGAGGTTCAAGGTGAAAAGATACGGGACCTAGACAACTGCCTTGAGCATCACCGGGGGAAACTAAATGCTACAGAGGAGCTGCTGCAACAAGTAAGGCTGCTACAAAGTTACACAACTTTGCCTCTGGAGTTTAATGGAATACAGAAGTGCAACTTTACCGAGCATACGTCTTCCTCTACAGGAGCTGTTGAACCGGTCGACACTGGAGACCCAAAAACTGGAGCTGATGACTGAGGTGTCTAGTCTGAAACTGAAGCTGTCCGCTGTGGAGAGAGACCACCGGGACAACGAGGTACACCGCTGTCCTTAGCATGTACTCCATGTGAAGTGGAGCAGAGATGGCTGAGAAGTTCTTCTGAGAGTTGCACCTGCACTTTGTTTAATGTGCTGTTTGAATCCTGGCAGCCACACAGTCATTGTTTTAAAGTCACAAAGGTCTGTCTCTCTCCACTGGAGGGTTCAGGGAGCTGTCATGTGGTGCAGCGTGAACTTCTCTGAGGGTTACAAAAGAGGCTTAAACACCCCTTGTGCTCCAGCAGCTGTTTCCTGCCAGAGCCCCTCCACCCACATCCATACCCATACCTCTCCTCCTCTCCCCTCTCTGAGAGGCTGTGAGAGTTATAGTTTCCATACACTCTGTCCACTAGCTGGGACAGATATGTGGAGCATATAATGTGGTTTCCACGCAGTAAAAGCCTGGAGGGAGTTGATTGAATTCCATGCAACTTTATGTTTGTTTTTGTTTCCATTTAGCCTCCATTAAGATTTAAATCAAACTGTAAAGAACACGTCAGTTGTTCTACCTTTAGCACCTGACTGGCTTATTTTATGTCCAAAATCTTAACCCTTCTCAGAGTCACAACTGAGTCAAACCAACAAAATCTTGCCATTGACAGACTTTTTGTGACAATGGGGGTTAGATTTAGCCCACAGTGTACAAACTTACAAAGCCAACACTGTAAATGTACCACTAGCTGTAGTGCTGTTGATGGACAACACCAGAAAGAATATGATTTTCTTGTGTGATTGGCTGTGACCATCTCAAGTCACAGTTTGATGGATGTCTGATGGTCCACATACTCTGTCATTTGTTGTGAGCATAAAATGGTAAACCATGTGGATTCCTCAGTGTTTCCTCTGTAATTGGCAGAGGGTAATTTATTGTGTTCGATGTCTAGTTTAGTTTGCCAGCATCCAGTGCATGTACCTTATCTTTAGAGCAAATGGAGAGATTTAAACTCACCTGGAAGAAAACACACGTGATTTTAGTCTCCTACTTAAAACAAGGGGTACTGTTACAGCCTCTTGTTGCTGAAAACAGTTCCAATAATTCTTACAAACACTTCGTCTGCCAAAACTTTCACAGATAGAAAAAGAAAAATTCAAAATGGATCACCAGAATTTTTTATTCACATGCCTCCCAGGGCTTCATTATATTTAATCACAGTGTCTCCAAAGCACATTGTTGCTGCTGATTGTGATTAAAAAAAAGACGTTTCACCCTAATTAACCATGTCGCCTCCTTTTAGTCCAGGATTTGTCTCCATGTGCAGACCCAGCTTCTCAAATTCTCTCCAGTGGGATGAGGGTCAGACAAATAATGTTTGGTGCTTTTGGCAGGAAATCTCCCCCCTGTTCGAAAAACTCTGAACTCTCTCCCACACAGTCTCCATAAACCTCCCAACTGCAGGTTTCTGTCTGTATTTAATGGGTAATGGGAGTTCTTTCCTCCTCCCCAGGGTTTGTACCAGGAAGTAACGGACCTGCGGTTCAGGGTGACTGACATAGAGAATGAAAGACTGCAGTGTGAGAAGAAACTCAAAACTACAAAAGTGAGTGTGTAGAGATAACTGCTGAAGGTCCAGTCAGCATACACCTAATTTGTTTTACATTTGACAGAAGATGTGAATTTATTTCAACCCTTTGAGTGCATCATTATGTGTTTAAAACTTGTGAATTTTTCCCCAGTGACATTGTTCCTCTGCTCCCTTTACCCCCTTTTTCACCTGCTCTTCCTCCCTCCGTTGTACTGTGATTTTAACATCTTTCTGCAACATGCTAACCTGTCAAGCGTCCAAAGTGGAACTCTGAGCGGTTCACTGGAGCCGAGGTGAACGAGGTTTAATCTCCAGTCTGTCCTCTTCTTCTTCTGGCCCTTTAGATGCTCTAAACCTGCTCCTTCTCCACTGCTGCACAATGCTTTCCTGACTTTCACCACACTTGCTGTAAGTGCCTCCACCTGTACCGGTTTCAGGATTTGTACCAGGTTCAGATGCTCTGTTAGGCTTTCTTTGTGATTAACACCTGTAGACCAAAACATTATATTTATAAAGCCATTTTCTGTTTTCTCTCTTTTTATATAATTTAAAGTTACACATCTTGTTAATCGGTACATCAAAGTCATTCGTTGAACAGAAATGTCTGAGTTTTGTGTCTCTTTCTTCAGTGTGTCCACAGTTTAGTGATTAATAGTAGCTTCCACTGAATCATCTCACAAGACCCACAGTGTTGAACTAACCAACCAAATCACCAACTGACCTGCTGACTGACTAATTCTCAGAAATGTTGTCGACTGATTTTACACACAAAAGTAGGAGTTTACTCGTCATGAGGTGCACTGCTCGGTTTGTAAAAATGATTGTATCTTTCTCCTTCTCCTAAACACTTTTCTTTGCAACTAATGATGTTGTCATTGACGATTAAGCTGCTGATTATTGTCTTGATTAATTGTTCAGTCTCTGGCCATAAAATGTTGAGAATGTTGATTAGTGTTTCTCAAAGCTCAGGAAGTCCTCGATAGTCTTTTGTCTAAAACCCAAAGACATTGAGTTTACTTTCAAAGAGGAACAAAGCAATCAGAAAATACTGACTTAAAAAAGCTGAAATCTGAGAATGTTCGCCTGTTTTTGATTGATAAATTCTCTTTTTCAGACATAACAGTGACAATGACACACACATTAAGACAAGAAAAAGAGGCCTTATTAGAAAACAGTTAAAATGTCAATCAGGTCCAAGATAGGTTCCTCAAATATCCTGTTTTGTCCCTCTAAAACCCCCAAATTATTCAGTTCAGTAAGAGGCAGAGAAAAGAAGGAAATCAACACTTGTTGCCACATAAAATGACTTTAATAAGTAGCAGCCATTCTTTTTTCAGTTGAATTATCGACTGTTTTTCCTTTAAAAAGTACTGAAGCCTATTAATCAGTTATCCAAATAGTAAGTTAATTTAATAGTTGACAGCTAATTGGATGAATTGTCGCAGCTCTAGTCGAAGGTGGGTCCAGTGTATCTCATGCTAAAGGAATTAAGAAATCAGCTTCCCTCAGACAAAGAGAATTTGACTAGCTCTCATCATGGCTGCCACTTAGATGCTTCTAGAGAATAATGCTCCGTATTATGTATCTGGACACTAAAAGCTTGTAGATAAGAGGTTATTCAAAAATTCAAACCAAGAGTAAATTAAATCTATTCGTCTGCCCGAGTCTGCCACACAAATAAAGTAATGAGAATCTCATGAATGGCAGAAGAATAACTTCAAGTCTTCTCTCATTATAGGAAGAGCTGCAGCTTCTGCAGAGGCAGCTGGAGGAGCGAGAGGTGGAGCTGCGGAGGCTGAAGGACGAGAGCAGACTGGGGGCCGAGGGCCACAACAGAGCCGAGGGAGGTGGGAGCTGTTTTGATTACTGTCTGGGATCTTCTTGTTTTTCATGGATTCTAATATTACAAAAGGGTTTATGGAGATTAGACAAATAGACATTTCACATTCCAACAACACCAGTTCCCCCTCCAGCAACCTTCCTGGAAAAATAATGGGTACTTTTAATTATTTCTTTGCTTTCTTCACGGTATAAACTATAATGAGGCGATTTGAGACCCTTATTTAAAACTCAGCTCCTTATCTGTTTGTCCATAGTCTCCATACCAAACATTACTCCTTCGAGCGTCTGCTGACCTTATCTTATCCACTGATGGTAAAGGAATGCCATTTATTTAAAGGGGAGCCGTATACGTGTCTGCCTGTAAACACATGTTGTACAGTATAACCAGATATACTGGTAGCTATTTGTTTTATCTTCTATCTCCCTGGCCAAGTGCTGGTTGTTTGTTGAGACGCTGACAACATCATTCTGTGAAACAACAGATTTTAGATGTCTGCTTTTCTTCCTCGAGATCAGACTGCAGGGTCACAGAACAGGAGTTCAAAGTTCAACGACACTTTACACAGAGTAGATGCTGCTTAGCATTGAACTTTAACCGAAGTTTGTCCGACCAATAGGCCACCATGACGCTGGATTCACTGAGAGCCAAATGTCTTGTCAAATCTCCTTTTTGTGTTATGCAAAGAGCGCTTTACTGTGAATGTCAATTTGTAAGTTTTTATCTGAATCATAATATTATTCTTGAAAGATTTTTAGTAGAAAACATTTAAAAATGAACTAAAATTGTCAACAGAATGTGGAAAAAATAGAAATTTTTGCCATGAATGATATTTATGTATTCTGTTGCAGAGAAATCTTGAAAAAAACACAACACTAACATATGATATTATCACCCTAATATCAAAGAAATAATAATAATTTCTTATTTACAGAAGAGGGTTTTCAGAAAAATAATATTATTAAAAAAGATTTTTTTTAAAAGATCCAAGGGACACTTCGGGTTAAAAAGCCTGTATTCAGACGGTTTTCATTATGGTTGTTCTTAAAAACATTGACAAATGTGTGTTTAAAAACAAGAATTGATTTGTGACACAGCCTTCTTCAGGTTCATGCTACCACAGAGCACAGTCATCACATGTTGTTTGAATGTCCAAGCTCTCCAGACATTCTTTTTGATTAAAAAAAAAATCATTTGGAGTCTTGTTTGATGAACTTTAGTCCAATGTTTACTCTCTTTGCTCCGTTTGTGGTCTCTACCAACTCTGCTGCTGCAAAGGGAGTACACAAGTAGTTTACCAGAGCGGACTTTTCCCTGTTCAAACATGACTCAAAATTAATTCACACTATGAACTACCCTTGTATATATGTCATTTGACCCATTGATTAGTGCAGCTTTGAAGTTTTTCAGGTTTGAAAAGAGGGGATAAAGACTTGATTATAAGATTAGATATTGGATCATCAGGATTGATTGAATTAACTCCAAACCTGGAACCCCATTTATTTACATCAGTGTAATGACGAGCTCCACTCTGGTCAACAGACTTCAGTTCACATGAGGTTTTCCCCCTGCAGATAAACAAGGTTTGGATTAGATTACCAAGTGTTTGGCACACGTTTGATAGAGAAAACTTGCGTAGCGCTTTCAGTAAAACACTCTGAAAGTCCCTATTTCTGATATATTTATGGTAATGATTGAATCAGTCATTGCCACAACAAGCTGAAACAGAAGCCCTTCTGACCACCAGCACACTGAACTACTTCATTATCTCTGGTTTGTGCAGGCCAGTGGGAGTTGAATGCAAAATACACCATCTAAGTGTGTAAAGCATGTTTTTTTTCCCCATTCAGATACAGAAGTGTTGAAGATGAAGAGAGTGTTGGAGTCACTGGCGTCATCCAACGATGAGAAGGTACCGTGTGATGTGATGATGTTGCCGAGCAGCTGCTTTCATTTACATGAAGCAGCTGGAACTGGAACATCATGTATGTTTTCTATCTGCAGGAACGAAGGATAAAAGAGCTCGAGGAGACGCTGACGAAGTGCAAGAAAGTGCAGGAGTCGGTCAAAGGTCAGCCTGAGATCACAGAACAAACATTAATGTTATTTACTTAACTTGATATGTAGATTACTGTCACTACTTCAATATTAAATCAAAGCTTGGGGACTTCTTCCAAATGTTTTGGTTCACAGCAGAGTTTTTATTTCCAAAACAATTTGCTGTGTTCCTCACTTTCACACAGCAATCAAACTGCAGACACCTGTGTGAAATTATGGCACTAAGGACATCTAAGAATAAACTGTTCATCATCAATTTAATGCTGGAAAAATGTAACTAATGATCTTCAAAACGGAGTCTGCAGCTGTCTTGTCCCCGAGATTATAGAAATAGCACTAAGAAAAAACTTGCTATGTATGCAGAGGTCACTCTTTGACATGATGTAGAGAGAGAGAGCTTTATTTATAATATGCTGTATTACTGTAAACATGAATAATGAAGTCTAGACTGCAACTATAAACTAAAACTAATCATGCTTTCATACAGTAGAAGAAATGACAGCAGTGACTGTAACTGTTGTGTTTTTAGTGTTTGGAATATGCTTGAATTCAATTATACTCCTTTTTTAAACTGCAGTATGTGTTTCTTCTACACATTCACTCACGTAAACCAAACATCTACAACATCTAAAACAGTCGTCATATTTTATAGTTGCCTCTTACACAACTTGAACACATTATTCTAAACATGGACGTAAGACACAATGGTGGTGGTCGAACGTTTGCTTATGCGTAAAATATTTAGTTTAACCGTGAGATATGGCCGTGTTTTTGCTTTCCATTTTCTTTCCAGTTGCTGATCATTTGGAAGGCGGTAAAATGAAAACAGTTTGACGTTTCCCTCATATTTATAGGACTTTAAACCTGAAATACAGAAGAACAACATTATTCTAGTATTTGAGCTCCAGCCACCTTAATAAGGTTCATTGTAAAGCGTGACAAATACAGATAAATGTGTCTGTGTCAGAATAAAGCAAATAAACAGATACTTTAAGTTATTATCAACATAAATTCTTATTATTATTCTTAACATTATTCTTAACGAGAATGGAAAAAACCTTTGACAGTTGCAGCAGCAGTGTCCGCTGTGCTGTACATGAATATAGCTGAAGCTAGTTCCTAACACCGGTCCCTTGATGGCCGTTAATAGTACAAGCAGTAATTAGCAGTTGAAATTTATAAAGTGCTCTGCAGAATCCACCAGAAACAGATTTTTCAGCAACTATCTAGATGGACCTACTTCACAAAACAGCCAGCAACATAACAAAAACTGAATTTAAAGACCTCTGTTCCTGTACAACTCATTATTTTCCTTTATTTATCATAAACATGTGGATAAACTGAACTTGGTGGGTTCAGGCTGCAGGACGTCCCTAATCATGTCCTAACTGTCTCAGACAAGTTAAAGGAGGATGACTACGCAGATATCCTAGATGATCCCTCTGTTCCTGTATCCATGGAGGTGGATCAGGTCACCCTGGCGTTGGTGGGGGAAGCAGGAAGGAGCTCTGGCGAGGTAAACACAACCTCTGTCAAAACAATTCGCACACAGGATGAACCCCAGACTGCACGCTTCCTTTTAGAAAAGCTCAATTTTCAGCCTCCCACCCTGAAATGGTTCCTCTCTGGAATTCAGAGCTTCTGTTCTGGCTATTAGTTTTTGAGCTGTGTGAAGAACATTGAGAAAATACGTTTGATTAATTGTGTTTTTCTCTGTCGCTGTCTGTCGTCTCAGTCCATTCCATGTATAGCTGTGCTGTCTGAGATGAATGAACTGGACAGAGAACGACAGCTCCAGGCAGCAGAGAGGTAACACTGACTCTCACATCTCATTATTGTTCCCACATGTTATTAAACCTCCATCGCCTCGGCTTTATTTTTCATCTAATGGGTAGAATTAAACACACTGAAATGTCTGCGCAATATATTGAATGATTCCAGCTGATGTTTTGGATCTTTCTAAAGTTTTGGCACATTATTAAAAACACACAGTGAGTTATGGCTTTATTAAAACATGGGGTTTGTGGGTAATAGAGCAACAGAGTGCTTTGGGTGATAGAATAGCCAGTTGTTCAAGTTTCTGTTGTAATTGTTTCCTTTTTTAAAAAATTTGTTTTGTTTTTTGAGGACTAACTCAGTCAAAAGGCACCAAAACATGACTTTGAAATAAACCATGGCGCATTTTAAACACAATATATCACCATCATTCTTAATTTACCGCACAGCTTTGCACCTATCGTCTCTCAGAAAGAGTTCTGATCTACCTCAACCATTAATTTCTGATGATTGTGACAAAATATTTCGACCTGTGCTCAGGTTGAAGGAGGACATACTGTAGCTATGCTGGGAATGTGAATTCATCTGATTAAAGGTGAAATGTGGAGGGTCAGGAAAATGACAATCAATTCTTAACAAGAGTTCTAATCAAGCAGCCTAACAATTTAAATTGATTATGAGTTGCCCAGTCGTGAAGCTGTTGCAGCTGAAAACACTCTAATTTCTCTCCATTGTGTCTTTTTGATGGAATGAGGGCGGTGAATAACATTTGCATCATTAATCTCGCTTTATTTATGTGGTTTGTCAGCAAAGAAACAGAACGTCTCTGTTAGCTGAGATTAAACGTGTTTCAGGACCGCAAGCAGTTTCTAAGTGTTTTTCTCTGGCAACATTTTTACTCACTGTTGATTCTGTTTTCACGGAAAAATACAAGTCCTGCACTGCTATAAAAGCAGCACTAATGTGCAGTATTACACAGTTATAATGCCATAAATGAGGTGCCAGCAAGTATTAACGGATAGTGGAAAAATAAGGAGATTGATGGCACCACATGTTTTTCTCTCTGGTCTTCTGCTGTCTGCTCTGTGTAAACACAGACGGCATTTCAGCTGAATTCTTACTGATTTTCTTGTCAAGTGACTGTTGTTCTCAGCCAAGTCATTTAAAAGTCCTCAGTTCCCCCGAAGACCACAGAATTTCATGCTTTTTACAGGATCCGGTTAGTGCAACAGTTTATTTCGGGTGAAATTGTAATTGAGTAGATAAAGAAATGCGTTTGTTGCAAGCGAAACGTTCACGGCCCATTTGAATTGTGAAACTCTGATGATTATTTTTATTTTTACAGTCTCTGGCTGTGATGAATGCTGATATTTTAGCTTGTTTTCTTTTTAAAGCTTTGAACCCTACTGAAAGGTTAAATACTTGAATACTTGCACTTTGTTATTTCAGTTCCTCAGACGTCCCACAGCCGGGCAGCTCTGACCAGGTAAGACCAGGACACACCTGACTGTACTGTCATATTGTTTGCAAACACTCAGTGTTCATTAAGTTTTCATTCTGACCTTTTCAATGCGGATGATTTGATTTTCTTCATGTGAGCAGGTTGAATAAATGACTGTCAGAGTGTTTTAGCTTCTTTTAGCGCTCTACATGTGGTCACAGGACCAATCACAGGACTCGCTTCATGAGTCTGTCCTGCACACAGTCCTGCTCTGACACCTAGTGGTCAAATGGCACAACTACATTTTTAATTCTCTCACTTGAATTTAAACTGAAAGCCAAAGCCGGATTGTTCTCCTGTGTTCTTCTAACAGGCTAAAAAGAAAACAGGACCCGGTTCTTCACCTCCCAGCAGATCAAACGCCACAAGTGATGAGAGTTTTGGCACCAAGAAGGCTCGTTCTTCTTTCGGTCGCGGCTTCTTCAAGCTGCGAGGAGCGAAGCAGACGGCTAGCTCTCCAAACCTCGGTGACACTGAACTCCTATATTGTCCCAGAATTTATCACATTTTTCTCTGTCATTTTGCTGATCCTCATGTTTCTTTCACGGCTCTCTAAATTGTGAAGACCGAACCCGGAGTGCCAGTGCGCCTGTGTTAGGTACAGTAGAGCAGAGAGGGCTCGTTGGCCTGCAGTATGGCTGCTCTGGATTATACAGCTGGATGTGAATAAACACAGTATTGACACAGCGGCGTGATCCTTTAACTGACTGTATGTTAACTCTGATGATCACATGCTGTCATACTGTTCTCTGATAGATTAACACTTCTCTGAATCCCAACTTTTACTCCTGAATCTGTGAGCAGTTCAATCAAATAACAATATGTAATGTTTTATTTTAAGGTTCTTGTGATAAGCATTAGTTATTTAGTAATAAGTTAATCCTTTATATAAGCTATAAATAAGCTATACGTGTTTATAATAGCTCCAGGAACATACTTACAATAAACTACAGGCTACATTAATGTTCCTCAGCAGTTAATAAATGTTCAGCAAGTTGTTTTAATTGATTTTATTAATGAGATTATTTACTGTAGTGCCTGCTATTGTTTGTGTAAAAACAGAAGAAAATTGTAAGTCTGTTTCCAACTTATTTTATTTGCAGATTTAAATAAGTTAAGGTTGATTCCTGAAAGAACCACAGAGAAGAAATTACTTTATTGCACATTTGTAAAAGTCAAAATCGAGTGCCTGCTAGAAAAAAGGAAAGATAACAAAATGTAGTTTTCAGCAGGGAACTAGGAGAACAACACTCAACATAACCTCGTTTATGATCTGAACCAAAGTGAACTGAACTAAACTGAGCACTTACACTTCTCTCTCTCTCTCTCTAAACAATCTGTAAGCACCTGAAACAGAAGGTCGAGGGATCGCAGCTGCAGTCAGGCTGATAAATGGTAATGAAAATAAATCCCAAAAGTTTAAGATTGTTATCTCTGAGCTCTCCTTCTGTCAGTCAGCAGCTCCAGATCAGAGAAGAATCTGATGGAACTCAAATTAAATAATATTTATTACAAGGACCTTTTTATGTAAAGCGTTACCAAAATGAGCAATAATTTTCTGTTTCTATATATTCAGTTTCACAAGATAAAAGTTGGGAATCGCTGCTCTAACATAGAGTTGGAAAGATGTTTGTAGTTCTGTGTCTGTTACTGTGGTGTGAGATGTTTCTGTCCAGTTGTCTCGTATCCATGACTTTAAACCATCTGCAATGAAGCCGCTTTATGGTACTTATCAGATAAGCTGTGAATCTTTTCTCATTCACTCTGAATGAGAAAGTGGTAGTAGTGGTTGAAGTTCTTTTGCATGAGTGGTGTCAGTTGTAATATTAAGATAACATCTGGTTGTAGTGGTGGTGGTGTAGTTGTTGCTTCTGTAGTTGTTGTAGTTGATCTGAGACGTGTTTGTCATGTTTGTTGTCATGTTAATGTGTTTATGATTATGTTTACAGCTGAGACAGAACGTAAAGGCACAGAGCATCTAGACTTGGCCGGCGTCCCGCCACGAAAATCACATGATGGAGCTCCTCTGCCGTCCTCACCTGAAACCAAGAAGAAGTCTAAAGGATTCAGGAAATTCTTCGGCAGGTAATATTCAAGCGGTGTGCTCGCTGTGTTTAAACACTGAAGGGCAAATATGGTTGCTAATGTGTTTAATACTCCTGCAGGTTAAAGAGGAGCCACTCTACCTCCTTCAATCTTGATGACGCAGCAGAGATGGAGTTCAGGAGGGGCGGAGTCAGAGCCACCGCCGGCCCTCGACTCGGCTGGTCACGTGAATCTAAACAAAAGTAAGTGTAAGGAAAGAATAAACTGATGATGTCATAGTTGTACCAGATAATCAACAGTCGCACTCTGTTCCCGTCAGTGCTGTCGAGGTTCCGTTCTCGCGGTGGAGTAGAGATGATGTGTGTGCGTGGCTCCACGAGCAGGGCCTCGGCCTCTATGTGGCCCAGTGTCACGGCTGGATCAAGTCCGGACAAACACTGCTGCAGGCGTCACAGCACGATCTGGAGAAGGTGAGGCGGCCAGCAGCACCCACGTGAAGGGTTCGGTGTCTTTGTCACAGAACTATGTTGTATGTACGGTCTGAATATCAGCATCAGCCGGCTGTAAAAGTTTGTGTGTGTTTCAGGAGCTGTGCATGAAGCAGCCTCTCCACAGGAAGAAGCTGCAGCTCGCTCTGCAGGCTCTCGGCTCAGAGGACGACGACCTGAAGGGCAAACTGGACCACAACTGGGTGAACAGTGAGTGTGACGTCATCGTTATTAAAAGAAAATATCTGCACTTTCCCTCACGGCTTTTTAAATGAAACACACTGACGTTTGTTTCAGGGTGGCTGGACGACATCGGCCTCCCGCAGTACAAAAGTCACTTTGACGAGGCTCGTGTTGATGGACGCGTGCTGCACTACATGACTGTGGTGAGCGGACACAACTGTTTAAAGCTTGTCACGTTACAGTTCGGCCTGTGTGGAGGCTCGTAAAACTCAAAGTGACAAGAAACTTTCATGGCAAAAGGTCTTCTTAAGGATTATTTTATATTCTGACTGAACGTTACCTCAGAGTTAATCCCTCTTTTATTTTGTTTCCCAGGAGGACTTGCTGTCTCTGAAGGTCGGCAGTGTTCTCCATCATCTCAGCATCAAGAGGGCCGTTCAAGTCCTCCGCCTCAACTCCTACGATCCGAGCTGTCTCAGGCGACGGCCCTCTGATGAGGTATCACACAGGAAGCCACGACCTACACTCACCTCTTCATCTCCTGTTTTAAAGCTGCTTCAAATTGATCTGAACTCTTTTTTTATTCCCAGAACAACTTCACACCCGCAGAGATCTCCCAGTGGACCAACCACAGAGTGATGGAGTGGCTGCGCTCTGTCGATCTGGCTGAATACGCTCCGAATCTGAGAGGCAGCGGGGTTCACGGGGGGCTGATGGTGAGAGAGGCAGGAGTATAGTTTAGGTCAACCTGATGATACTGAGGGGAAACACAGCAAGAAGAACAAATTAGCAGCCAATCTAAACTATTTATGATGTTGCAAATCATTCTTAAACACCCGCGAGAGAGAGAAAATAGACTTACACACAATAAATTTGTAAACAGCCTCGAGTGTCTGTAGGAACAACAGAAACAGGTTCTCTTGAATGACGGCACCGACTGTTGTTGTGCATATTAAGAATCGTTTCCCTCTTTGACCTCTCACCACGATGCTTCCTAAACGTCTGCGTCTCGCTGCAGGTGTTGGAGCCTCGCTTCAACGTGGAAGCGCTCGCCCTCCTGCTCAACATTCCTCCCAACAAAACCCTGCTGAGACGCCACCTGGCAACACACTTCCACCTGCTCATCGGCTCCGAGGCGCAGCGGCTCAAACAGGACTGTCTGGAAAACCCAGACTACACCGTCCTCACCGCCACCGCCAAGGTCAAGGTACCCGCCCGTCCACCGCGTCACAAACAAACCTCTCTGTTACCGTCACTGTGGCGACAGCAGCTTCTTCCAGTCATTATCTCACACAGAATAAAGGCTGTTTGTCCTCCTGCAGCCTCTCTGCAGGACACTGAGTCATTGTGGGTCAGTCAGACACGTTTAGATCATTTGAGTCTTTTATTGATGAATATTGGCTGAACTAATCTCACTCTTAGTGTTTAGAAGCTTTAATGTTCTTTTAAGGTCAGAATGCTGTTTGGTCACCTTGACAGGAAACAAGACTGAAAAACACAGCAGAAGAATTAAAACGAAAAACAAACTTATTCTCTATATAACTGGACTCATCTGAAGATGATTTTTTCAAGTTAATATTTTTGATAAAGTATCTGAAGGAAATAAAACTGAATCACAAAAGTGAAGTGGAAAAAACACCAATAACTAAAACTAAAACTAAGTTTTTGTTTTAATGTCACATTGTTTCACATGAGAAAGGAAATTTCCCAATTTCTTTTCTACGTGAATCAAAACATCTCCTGGGAAAATCTAGAAATAATATTTCAGATTTTTTTTTTTCTTGTGAGAAACAAAAAGAAACACACTTTTTCTTGTTCTTCACTCGGCTTCACACAAACAATTTCAAGATTTTTTTTTATACATTTATGTTTTTCAGAAAAACTTTTTCCAAGAATATTTTTTTGATAATTTTGTTTGTTTGTACAAAAATTTACATCCCCAAAAAAAGTTTTAAGAAAAAAATACAGTCTGGTCAACAAACAAGATTTATATAATTATTTTGCTGTTTTAAATATATGAAAATAATTTGATTATTTGTATTTTCTTTAATGTTGGATGGACTGTTTGTCTGGAGTCTGGAGCAGAAGAATTATATCTGTACCAGAACATTTTCAATAAGGACAAAAAAAATGCAGAAATCCTCAAAGTGAAACTGAAAATAAAGAATATTATTTGTTTTGTAAAATGTCTGATAATAAATCCAATTTATTTTCTGCTGATTAATTAGTCAACTAATTATCTCATCAGTTTCAAATTAGAGAAGCTTCAGATATTCAGTGTTTTATCAGTGAACATGAAGACAAACTGTCTCCTTTTGTCTCGTTCAGCCCCGACGGCTGTCGTTCGGAGGTTTTGGCACTTTGAGGAAGAAACGTCAGGACGACGGCGAGGAGTACGTCTGCCCCATGAACGTGGAAATGCCAAAGAACAGCAGCTTCCAGGGAGGAAGAGTCCTGATCTACGAGGAGAACCTGGAACACCTGGAACAGGTACGGAGACACTTCTACTGCTGCTCAGCTTCGTTCAGACGACACAGATCAGGACGTTCAGTTTGGTTCTCTAGTTTGTATCTGATCTGTCTGTTTCCTGTTCGTCTGTTTGTTTGTTTCCTGGCAGATGGAAGACTCTGAAGGGACGGTGAGACAGATCGGAGCGTTTTCAGATGGAATCAATAATCTGACGGTGAGACACTGAGCTGCTCGTGGACAGTCTGACAGATAAGAAATGACCAACAATCTAAAGTGTACGAGCGTGAGTCATCATCTGAGTTTCTTCTCTGCCCGTCTGTGTGTTTCAGAGCATGCTGAAGGAAGATGAGTTTTACCACGAGGTCTCTGTCGGCCCTGCGGAGGTCGACGCAGCCGCAACAGAAAACTCCGGTGTTTGAGTCGCTTTGTGAAAACATCACAAACTGCGCCAACATGTTTCCCTCCAGCTCCCACCGACACCTGTAGTAGAACATTTTAAACCTTTTCCAGTGTTTTCATCATCCAGAAGTTCAGCCATAGCTTTCCTCATCTTTTATATTTATTGAAGCCATCCAAAATATGATGCATGAAGATTTTACTGCATTTATTTTATCATTCAAGTATGTGTGTTTTGTTTTCAGTAATCAGTGAGATAAGAGAACGTGTTAGTCTCCCTCAGCTCAGCGCAGTTCTCCAGGTGTAACGTCCTCGGCTGCAGTCAGGCTGTTTTTATTCGTGGTACGTAAAGTTGTTTTATTTTTATCTTATAAGATCGGCTCGTTCAAATCACAGCAAACATTCTGTCTTCACGTCGAGGATCTGGCTGCTTTACTGTGATAAAGAAGTAAAGACATCAGAAAATATTCATATTTTAGAAGCTAGAATCAAAGAACTGTTTTTATGCCTCCGCATGCCGATGTTTTCCTTTAGTCTGTCCAATTCCTGGTATCACGAGAACACATGAATTTCTCAAAATTTAGCCCGAATGTCTTCTTTAACTCAAATCAGCTGATTTAAGTTTGGTTGTCAAACGTCACTGTGACGTCAGTAAACCCAGTTTACTCAACAAATCAAATGATAATTATAAAAATGTTGGCAATGAATTCAAAAGTCCACAACTGATCAAACGTTGAAATGGAAATCTTGAAAACCTGGACGAACTAAACCAACCAGAGGAAATGAGAAAATGTTGTTTTTAAGAATAGTTCTTGTTTTGAGAAATATGCTTCGTTTCTTTCCAAGAATTAGGCGAGAGGATCTTAAATACAACACTGTAGCCAGCAGGTGGATTAGAGAGAAACTGCCAACCTGACTCTCTAAAGCTCACTCATTAACTCAGATCCATTTGGTTTAATCCAGAAGCCTTCGCAATGAAACAGTTACAGTACGCAACTCTTCCTGAAACCACAATTTGTTGTTTTTTTTTCTTTTGTGTGTGTGGATTAACCAAATGAGATAAGTGGTAATTAGTGAGCTGGTCTTTAAGCTCCTGGCTCCAGCGCTGCACCTAATGGACAGATGGTGCAGCGAGTGATTGATCCTCTAAACTGGGAGCGTTTCTGCAAAATCATTCAAGAAGCAGAATGACTGAAAGTACACATGGAAACCAAAGTCAGTGTTTTTAAATCTTTTGTAATAAAAAAGAAGAAAATGCAGTTGTTCCTGTCTTTACTTTAGCATGTCGTTTAAGCTGCGACTCAGCTGTGATCAAACACTTATAGATGAGGCGGATTTACAGGTTTGACGGTGAAATAAAAAAAAAAAACACCTCACAAATTCTTTAGCAGTTGATCTTTATGTTGCATATCCAAACACAAGTATCCACTGTTGCAAAGACGTCACATCAGTAACCACAGTCACGTTCAACAAATCACTTCTAGCAAAATATTGACATCTTCTGACGCGACGATAGACACGAGAGCATGTTTCACTCTCTAACATATTCTCTGTTATAATGGAAGAAATCAAACAGTCTGTATAAATGAAAACAAGTGCTCATAATTCTTCAGTTCTGCATATAAAAAGCTTCGCAGTGTTAAGGCACTCAGAAAACTCCTCTGATATTAAAATCAAAGTGGGGCGACAGCAGGCGGCAGGTTTTTGTTTTTTCGCAATCACATGTATATTAAAGCCAACAGTCTGAAAACTTTCTATTTTCCATCAGAAAACTCCTCTCACTGACACTTACTGACTACATGTATTGGTCCGTGCTGTGATTCTGTTGCATGAAGAACATCATGGCATAAATATAGTGCAATAACCACTGCAGCTGTACGAGTGCTTTAATGCTTTCGGGGTAGCAGAAATTATATTCAGATGCCCTTTGGTGTGAAAAACTTGGGACTCCTTTGGTGGACGGACATCTAGAAGGTGAACGTGCTGCTGCTCGAGTGGCCGACTTTGTCCAGGTTTGGGTTGCAGGCGAACTGGATCATGGGAGGAGGTCCACACATCAGGATGAGAGTGTCGTCGCTGGGCGGAGGAAGACGTTCCCTCACCATGTCCTCACTGATGAAGCCTTGGCTGTACTCCCAGTCTGAAATACAGAAACGACTCAATAAAACATTTAATCAAGAATGTTTTTGTTGTTCTTTCTTTCATGAGTGTTACCACCAACATGCTGACATTTAAAGGGACAGTGTGAAGGATTTCAGGGGATTTATCAGCAGAAATGTAAGAAATCTGTGAATCTGTTTTCTTCTACTGTTTTACAAATGAAGAAAAAAATATTGTGTCACAATTTTTCCCCCACACGAGAAAAAATGGAATATGAACAAAAAATATTTACATGATTTCACACTAGAAAGATAATTATTCTGCTGGATTTTCACACAAGAAAAAAAACCTGTTTATCTGTTTCACAAAGAAAAAAAACTTTTCAAGAAAAAAGATCCAAAACCAGATTCTTTTTGTGAAAAATGTTTTTTGTGAAAAATGTTTTCATTTCAGAAGAAATTATCCTGGCAAAAACTTCTTTCACCATTCCTCAAAACACAGACAAATCAGTTTCGCCAAAACAAAAAAATCCCCTGAATTTGAAAGAAAGATTATCCTCAAGTTCTGGAAAAAAAAAATTATTTCACTCGGTTTCACAAAAACAATTTCAAGAAAAAAAAATTTCATGAATTTTCTTTTTCAAAACCAGAACATTTTGAAGAAAAAATATTTTCCAAAAAAAATTATTTAATACATTTAACAGAATAAAGACAATTTTTTTTATTTTTCAAATTTTTTGAAGAAAAATAATTTACTTTTTTTTTTTAAGGGAAAGAATAGAAAAAGTATTTTCAGAAAATCTTTTTTGAAAAGATTTTTTAAAAGAAAAATGTATTCTTAAAAATATATACTCATGGCATTTTTTATGCTAAATCAACCTTAGAAAGATCATACTGGCAAAACTTTTTCAACCAGTTCTCACGTGATAAACTGAGGAGTGAAGCGAGTGTGAAGCTCTGACACCTCAGAACACAAAACACTTCCTCTACAGTGAACATCCTTCTCATGTTTAACAGATCTAAATAAAGCTGTGTTGTTGTTTTTTTTCATCAGGAAATGAATCAGCAAAAAATCTTTGCAAGTTTTTGGAGTCTTCCTGATTATATATATAAAAAAAAAAACTTTGGGGGTTTTGAGCTTCAACTCTAACATTTGAGGGAGTCTGTGGAAATCATCTTGGGTTCTTGAACATTTCCTAAACCAATTCATTGGTCAAATAATCATGAAAACGTTCAGTGAGGTATCTCACCTTCAGGTGCTCTGTCCACAGTGAACCACAGCTTGAAGCGGTCGGGGTTGTTGACTTGAATCTCCTCCAGCTCTGGTCTCAACAGGATGTCTTTCTCAGTCTGTGACGGGACAATAAACACCAAGTTTCAGCTCTCTATGTTCCACCTCTGCTTCCAAATAACACAGGAGAACTGATAACTTATAACTATTGCAAACATCAGTGGATCGTGTGATCCGGTCTGATGAAACCGACCTGGTTGGCGAACAGCAGGTGACACACCGTCTGGTCCTGGGGATCCTTCATCACAGCTGTGATGATCTGCAACATGGGAGTGATTCCTGGAAGAACATACAGAGATTTACGGTTGAAAAGAGGAAGGTTGAATTGTGAACCCAGAAGTATGTGGACATGTGTGTGTCCTCACGGTTTGAAACAAGTCCAACAATTACTATAAAGACAAAGTTCCTGAAAGCTTTTGATGTTTTTTTTTTCTATGAAAAGTTGTAAGTTATCACAGAGTTCAACACTGTCATTCTAAGTAGAGGCATCCAACCAGAAGTATATTTTCACTGTCATATCAATTGATTTTCTCTATAAATATACTGTTGTTTGGTCTACAACATGTCAGAAATTGGTGAAAAATGTCAGAGAGGAAGACAGAAACCACAAAGTATTCACATTTAAGTTGCTGGAATCAAAAAGCACTCCATAAATTATTAAAGAAGCTTGAAATGTGTATAGAAGTAATATGTAAACAAAACAGTAAGTAAGGTGAACTTGTGCAGCTGTGACAGCAGTCATAATAATAACTATATGCTCTGTATGGGTGTGGTGGGATCAGATAAAACTCCTCCCTGAAACAAACAGTGAGCAGGAGAACAAACAAGCAGCTCTCATGTAACGACATGAAACGTGGTGTGTTAATGCTGATGCTGATAAAAGATAACAAAGAGAGGAAAAAATACTGATATCTGTAAACCAGCTGATAAACATCACATCACTCTCACTTATAATACACAAAATAATTAGAGATGGAACAATTAGCTAATTAGCTGATTAGTCAACAGACAAACTATAAATAAAATACAAATATAAGTAAGTAGACTGTGTAGGATTCAGATTGTTTAACAGGAAAAAGAGGCAAGTTGATCATTGACAGTAACATTTTTCTGTATTTGACACAAGCCATCAGTTCACAGAGAAAGTCGACTGATCATTAATGAAAATAACAATTTGTTTCAGCCCTCAAAGTTTTCATTAGTAAAACATTAACCTTCAGAGAACGAGAGCAGTGGTAAAAAAAAAGTGTAACTCAGGCCGTCTTCTGCTGACTAAACTGATCATGAGACGAGATGTGTCGACTTCCTGGTTGAAAAAAGTTTCCTTACCCGTCCCTCCAGCGATCATCCCCAGATGTTTGGCGTTCTTGGTCACAGCTGGAGACTTTTTCTCTGGCTGAATGGCAAAAACACCTGTGGAGGGAAAGTCACAGCATCAGATCAGGCAGCTAAAACAGAATTTAAAACAATCATTCAATCTCTTCTCCTGTTTTCTGAGGACATCCTGCTCACCTCTGCCTTTGTAAACCAGCAGACCACTCGGTCCTCTGAAGTCGATAGTGTCGTTGATCTTGAGGCTCTCCAGATACTGACTCATCTTCCCTCCCTCTGGGAACTTAGGGTTCACATCTTTGAAGTAAATCTGTAAATAAAGAGAAAACGGTTAGGAGAAATAAAATGAAGCCTTTACATTTAAACAGAAACAACTTCCCTTCAGGTTTTACCTTCACCACCAGGTCCACGTAGCCTTTGTCGTCATCGCTGGACACCGGCGTGTACGGACGCACGACCAGCTTCCCGTCGATTCTGGCAGACAAATAGATATGCTGCCCTGGAGAGGCAACACGGTTTGTTTCAGATGTCAGCAGCTTCCTTCAGGAGCCGTTTTAGCATCGATTAATGTTGTTCTTAATGTAATTAATGTTCTTCCTGTGTTTGCTATGATTTAAATAAAAGGAAAACGTGCATTTGCAGCTTGATTCCTGCCTACAATCATTTAAATACACTACTCAAAATTAGTGTGGGAGATGGGAGTATGCATGTGTGTGCGTGGATGTGCAATAAAAGCAAAAAGAGATGCGGGGAAACACTTCAACATTTAAATATCTGACTCATTTTGAGCAGTGAGGTGTGTTAAGAAACTAAATTTTAACGTGGAAAGTTGGTCTGGATCTCTGTTTGCATATTTTGTGGTTAATAACTACAAACAGCAGTCACTCCCATGATTAATGTGATTGGTGCTGGATGTTAAACACTGATGTGAGTGCACATACTGACCGATGGGGAGACCCAGGACGTGTTCAGGGGAGGGCAGGGCGAAGCGAAACTTCCTTGTGTCGTGACTGACGATCTGTACATGCGACACACACACACACACACACACACACACACACACACACGCACACACACAAACACACATACGAACATACACACACACACACACACAGAGGTGACATAGCTGCATTGTAAAAACATGAAAATTCCATCACTAAGTAACGGTGGTACTTGAACGCATCAGATGCGTTTTTAAACACAGGAACAAACACTCTTGTTTCGTTGCAGCGTTTATAACGTGATATCCAGACTGCTCACCTGTTTGTCTATCAGCCGCAGCGCATACTTGATGTTGGGGTCCTCTAAGGTGATGGCTGCTCTCCTCTTGGAGAAGAAGAGTCTGAAGATCAGGTTGATGATGCCATCATAACCGCCCCGGATCAGCTGCGATAAAGGCCAGAAGCGACAGAGTGACTCAGACCTGCAGCTAGCATTAGCTCCCGGCTGTGTGTTGGTGCTGAGGGGCGTTGTCTGACTTTAGTCGAGACATTTTTGTTAAATCCATAACAGGAGAAATGAGTCATAGTGACTCCTGTGGGCAGGCCCACCACAGCTCCACACTCAACTTGGTCAGGAAAACTAAATGTTAGCCAACATTAGCTTCAGACAACGCAACGGATACAGCTAATTTAAAACAAGTGTGGCTGGTTTTCATTGAGGTATACTTACACTGATGATGTAAGACAGCATGTTCAGTTGGCTGCAAGGTCGTTTGTCGATGCAGAAAGTAGCGCCGGATCAGTTTGGTGCGACTGTGAGGGAGCTACGAGCTGTCATGGAGCTGCCAAGCTAGCGATGGCGATTATACGCATCCGGTCACTGTCAAAATAAAAGCATCATGTATGAAAATAACGGCTTGATTTGTTTTAAATAACATACCGGAAGTCAGTTATGATTATACATATTTTAACAATTAAGAGTGTATCAGTTTATCCACTCTGAATAATACAATCTTACCGTTTTGAAAATGAAAAATGTTTCTGTAGAAGCTTGATTTGGACTACTTCCGGTAGTATAACGGCTAGCGCGAGTTACTTGACGAAGTTGAGGCTCATACGTCACTTCCGCATGTCAGACCTAGATTTTCAGAATAAACCTCTTTGATAAACACATTGAAATAGAGAAAACGCCTCAACTTCTCAAAATAAAAGCCCACAATAAACAGTTAGCACAGAAAAAGCGCATCTGGCAGTTTTATATGGCTGTATAATCACCAAATGAGTGTGACATAATGTTTATTATGCCTTATTTGATCAGGCAGCTTTGATAATTTCAAAGTAAACCACAGACACAGCAGCAATGGACTGAAGTAAGCCATCAAAATCAACCAGTGAAGAAGTCAGGCCATGATTTAATTTCCATTTATGTATGTACCTATTTTTGTTCCTATTTCTTGATGCGTCCTGTTGCACTGTGTGCTGTTTTAAAAGTTGCTTATCTCTTCTCTGCATCTGGTCATGAACTTCCTCAGAATGTCCCCGCATGTCTTCAATAAAGTTTATCTTATTTGAATCTTGAAGTGTTTCCTCTTGTTGTGAGATTGAAATAATGTTTCACACTGGCAAAATAATTACAGTCATTCGATATTTGATCATTTTGTTGATTAAGATATTGATGTTTGAAGGCAGAATTTTAAAAGATGTGATAACTTTGAGGTACAAAGAACAAATTACATTACAATAAGTCAGAAACATACCTGATTAGCACTTTGGTTATATTTTCAACAGATATTCATGATATTTGAAGCCAGAATTTTGCGACATCATTTGTATATTATATGTTGGCATAAACTCTTACTGTGCAGCCAAACTTTGTTGAAAAACCCACAGAAAAATAAAATCCTTTCCAAAGACATCAAATTTTGGGAGAAATGTGCATAAAATAATGCCAAAACTGTTGAATATGTTCATATTCTATGTAAACACATTTTGTGAGGATTTACCTTATAACTCAAACATTTAAAGCTTCTAAAAAAAACTGGAACAAGCTGATGAATAAGACACGTGAATCTGTCTTCTGCTGTTTAAAATACTTAAAGGAAGTGGAAGGAAACTGGATGTCAAAGCATTTCAGCTTCAGTATATATAAATGTTTGTCTAACCACTAAATATTCAGAGGACGTTCTTCACTGATTAGATTACTTTCTGGCCTTTTAACAGCCAACTGAGCTCCATTTCATAGCAGCTGCCTGAAATCTATAAATCTACAACCACAGGGCGACTTTATCATCAGATCCACGTTCAGCTGAGCTTCACATCGATGTGACATCACGCATTTTGCTTGCGAGGACAATCTCCCGTCCCCGTTTTCTGGCTCGAGTAGACATCAGCGAATATACTCTGATAGAAATTGATCTGAGCCCAGAGCGAAATGGAAAACATGGTGTTTTTTTTCCATTGTTGTGCTCACACACTGTTATGCTCCTCTTCATCCTCTAGATGGCAGTAGTGACCTTGGTAACGAGCTGCTGTGGATGATTTAAAACACATTTCCTCATTAAAAAGTGGGATTTGTCACACAAGTAAAGCGTGTAGAGGCTTTTATTTTTGGTGTGGCAGTGACTCATACTACTGATCAGTACTGCACAAACACTAGTAGTGTTCAGATACTTTATTTACTGTCGGCTAGTTTTATCTACAGCGATGCATCATATTATGTTTGTGGTGTGGCAGAACCACGTTTATGTGGGTCAGGAAAACACTTTTCAACTTTGTAATGATGCGTTTTCCAGCTAATTCAAGAGTGTTTTGACAGAGTTCTATTAGCTTGAGAAAGGGGAGAACTTTCTCAACACATAAAGGATCTTTATATATACATATTCCTTCATATTTTTGAAAATAGATGGTTTTCACGGGACAGGAAGGGCGTAAAAGATTGAAATCTGAAAAGTAACAGTATCTAAATGCACAATATTTAACTACAGAGGAGGAACTACTTCAGTAGATGTTGCAGGCAACTTTTCACTTTCCCTCCCTACATTTCAACAGACAGCTACAGTTATTACCTTTATCATCCTTACTTTCTTAAAACAGGTCTTTTACTTTATTTTTAATGCATTTGATGGGAATTATCGATCATTTTTTTAGATTGTGTCTTTGCACAGGGCCTTCCCGACATCACAAGACTGATTTTAAACTCTAAAAAGTCTTAAATCAGTTCAGACGTAGTGGGATGAAACAATGTAAAAAAAGACAGAAACAGACTCAACAATCATCTATCTTTGTGGTGCATTTAGAAGCAGCTTGGACAAATGCTAACTTTAAGTGTAATAGTCTCTGACTATATTAACATGACAAAGTTCAGTTAGCACAGAAATGTCCAGTTGAAAAGTCCTTCAGCGGGAGACTTTCTACTTTTATACTTGAGTACTTTATTACTTTAGCTTTGGGTAAAGAAGTTGAATCAGTACTCGTACACACTTTGGTGCCACTCAGCGTCACAAATGAAAAACACGACATGATAAGCTTCTGTATCAACAGGAAATAAAACATTTTTATTGATCATTTGTGTATATGAAGTTATATAACAACAGTCAGAAAACTCCACAGAGTGAATCACTACACAAAGTGAAACAAAACTGTAAAACACCTCGTCAAAAATGAAGGTATACACAGCAAATATAACCGTCAGCGGCTCGCCGTCACCGCGAGCGATATGGCAGGAAAAAACACCCCGAACAGTTCTACAAGATTACAGAGAAAAGTTTTCCACACACAAAATACTCAAGCAGGCAGTTGATATACACAAAGGCAACTAGGATCTTTCTACAGCATCAGATTCTAATACTTTACACAGCTTTGTTTCTGAAAGGTCAGTGTGGCTGTTCGTCGGTGTCACTGGAGAGAATCTTGTCACACGGAGAGCTTGATAAGTTTTTCTCTTTTTTTTTTTTTACAAGAGGAGAATTTAGGGGTTTGATTATGCGTGCATACTTTGGCAGGAAATCGCAATAAGAGCAGCATTGTGCTGCGGGTTAATGGCTTTTGATTCGCTCGCAATCCTGCAGCGCTGCTCGTTACTGAATTCCCTTTTGTGTTTGATTTTCATTCATCTTTGATCGGATTATTCTGGAAGTACAACCGTTTATGTGTTAATATCGAATTGTTCAGGCCACTTTTTTTACAGAGCCTTTACCTTTATTATTAAAACTTATTTCAATCACACATCAGACTTCGACTCCGCATGACAAATTATACACTTTACGTAGAACGTGTGTAAAAGAGCGACATGGAAATTGTGTGTGTGATTGAAATTACATATAGTTTATGACAATCACACATAAAAATTCCACCAAATTTTATTCATTAGATGCAATTTTTGAAGTATTACGCATAAAACTCATGTATAATACCTGAAAAATCGCACTATTGTACTTTAAGCAGAGGAAAAACTCGCATTAGAAATTGTGAAATGTGTGATTGAAATACTGGAAGTCTGTGTTTTAGGGGAATTATTGTTTTTGACTGTACTTTAATTCATTTGTTACATTTAAATCTGAAGCTGTACTGGAGTTTATGGATCTACATATGTGAAACATGTCAAATAATAAGAGAACCCCTCGGTGACAGAGGGATCGGGGGAACGCAGCTGTTTTATCTATTCAGCGATTTTTGGGAATCAGACGGTGGGGAGAGTTGTGAAATCAATTCGTAATAGTTGAAAAAATATAAACACAATGACTTTTTCTTTCTTTTAACAACAAAAAGTGCAAAGTACATCTAATCTCACGGTAAAAGTAATCTACACCAACACAGTCCATACTGTACATTCAGAGTTTTCATCTCAAATATAAAAGGAGTTTTTGAATGAACAGCAGTTAACAGATAAAAAAAAGAAAGAAAAAGAAATGAGGATGACGTAGTGATGATGAGATATAGTATGTGGATGATAGATTAACTGATAATCTGCGGCTGAATAATCACTTTATATTCATTCTAGATATACATTTTTGACACGATTATGTAAATATATACATGGCTTTTTTTTTTTTTTTTTAAGGGGCTATTTAAATGTAGAATCTCGTTTGGTTTTAAAACGAACACTCCCTGAAACTTCTGATGCTGGAACTGTGTGCAAGA
This sequence comes from Diplodus sargus, assembly GCA_903131615.1. NCBI lineage: Eukaryota > Metazoa > Chordata > Actinopteri > Spariformes > Sparidae > Diplodus > Diplodus sargus. The sequence goes on along the minus strand of CAEMYA010000162.1, from coordinate 5,358,509 downwards.
GGAGAAAAACAAACCTGCGAAAAGGGAGGGAACCCTAAACAGAGGTGTCAAGCTCCAACCTATAAGCTGAATCTACGTGTGCTGTGTCCTAACCGTTTCACTGGAAAGGAGAAACATCTCTCTGGACTGAGATCATCCTCTTAAAAGAGTTAGAATCTTTTTTTTTTCTTCTCTTCTCTTTTCTCGGGCGACGCCACCCACGTTAACACTATGGGATGAACATACAAGTATTGCACAGTGCTCAACAAAATGCTGTGTGAAGCGTCCTGCTCGCGCTCGGATTAAAACGACACTCCGACCCTCTTTATTTATTTTTTTCCTCGGGCGACGTCACGCGCGCTCTCTTTCCTCTGCGTGTAGAAGGGAAAATGGCATTAAACGCTACGACATCACTACAGAACAAACTGTTTTTCGCTACCTACTGATAAGTCTACATCTCTAAGCACACACGGCAGTCACAGTGATACACAAAGCAGTCCTCAGAGACTCATATGGAATGACAAGTAGCTTTTTCATAATAGTGCTATCAACTACACAATAACATTGAAAACATTTAGAAAGTCCTCCTGAAGCTAGCATCGAGTATATGCAAGAGGTTCCTCCAAGATAAGAGACTTCATGGTTTTCATGGATTAAAACTTATTCCTTTGCTAATTGGACCCGTAGTAAAGGACATGATGGACTAATAGCCTACGCAGACCATTAACTTTACGGTTATTTCTCCTTCTCTTGGTGTAGTCCGGTGCCAACAAGAAACAAACAAAACGGAAGCAACGGCTGTTGGCTGAAACGTGATTTGTCATCTCTTTTAATTAAGCCGATCGAGCAGGCGGATTTTTCTGTCAGGTGTCCTGAAATAAAGCCAACAATTGTCCAAAAGTGTCGTTCTAAAGAAGTCAACAAGCAAGTTTAAAGACATCCAGTGCAAAAACAGCAGCCACGTAAAAAGTTAAAATTGGCAGTAAAACATGGCTAACTCTATTGTCACTGTGAGAAGGCAACGCAAAGCAAAGACTGCGACTCAGGGCACCACTGCAGCCAAAGACATTGTTCCCGATAAACCAAAGCTACAACCACTAGCAAGTGGGAGTGTGCATGAAGAGAGGGCCTCTACATAAGTCACCTCCCTGGAAATGGCAGTGTTTAGAAACTCGCTTCGCCTCCGTCGACGCTGGCATACGTCGACCCAAATTTGGAACATCCCTCTTGATTTTTCTGTCTTTCCTCTCCTCTGATTGAAGGCAAGGGGATCGTATCAGAAGAGACAGCCCCTGGTGTCGGTAGATCTCCGCCCCCCCGCCCGTCCCAGCCTTTAGTAAAGATTGTAAAAAAAATCATGCAGTTTACTAAAAATAGTCAAGACGTTGAATTGCTCTAAAAAATAGTCCTCTTAAAACCAGAGTCACGACGCTTTTTTTGTGTTTTTTTTCTCAAACGCCCTCTCAAAGATCGGACCCCGGCCTTAAATGCGATATACTTCCAAACAACGGCAAGGCTGTTCAAAGTAAGCGGTTAACAAAATATTGTTAAACGAGCTTAAGGACACAATGGCTACAGCTTGGTGCTTTTTTTTTTTGTAAGTTTTTTTTTAAAATCACATGGGGACTGTTTCTGAAGGAGTCGATATTTTCCGTTTTTGGAAAAAAAGAAGAAAAGGAGCTGGTAGGAGTGAAAACGAGGACCTATTTCTGCCAAACATGGAGAAATTAAATGCTAACTGGTTTGTATCAACTACTGTCTCTGTGCGTCAAGCTAAACATATAGGTCCTCTGATTGGGAAATAAGTAGAAAAAGTCGTACGAAATCATGTGCTTGTATAATTTCCAGCAGCATAATGTTTTCCCTCAGAACCATAGTAGTTAATGGCCTTGTATTTTGGAGAATTGTGTGTAAATATCCGTCTGTTCTGTGAACTTATAGCCAGACATCGTCCTTTACAATGTGAATATATTTCCACTAGTGTCTTGCAGGTTGGAATTCATCTTGTTTTTTACTGGAATGCAATAAGGTAATAAGGTAGAATTTTTAAATCCTGGGATATATAATATTGGCTTTCCTCTATATCTGCATTTACATAATTTAAAATAGAACATCTTATTAAAAACATCAAGATATACACAGATTAGGAAACGGGTAACAACATACAAACACATAAACTAGAAATCATTTTTGTCTGCATACTTATATATACAACTGTGGTACAATAAATTCTTTCAGTCATGCGCTATCTATACAGATCATATTGCTTAAAAGAAGGGGGCATTTGGTCGGGGCGATTAAGGGCACAGAGATGGAAACATAAACGGCTGATTCAGAGAGGAACGAACGAAAAGAGAAAGCGAGAAACGAAGGGAACTTGATAGAAAAAAAGCAGAGGAGTTAGGGTTGATTGTGATATCAGGAGAGGGGGCGGGGTTACATGGATGGACCCATTTATCACTGAGGTATTTACACATACTGGCTAAAGAGTACTACAAGGCAGGTGCTGAAAGGGCCCTGCCTATTTCTTGGTGGAGAGCTGAGCGTCCACCTCTTCCTCGGGCTTCAGCACGTGCCACTGGGCGATGGGTCTCCTGGGGTTGGCCAGCATGTCGGACCAGTGGCGCAGCTCCGTCCCCGAGCTGTTGAGGCCCACAAAGACCTTGCCGATGGCATCGTTCTTGCCGATCTTGTCATAGTCCAGAACAGTTATAACAACTTGCACTTTCTGTAGAGCGGGAGAGAGAAGAGAGCGTGAATGTAAATCGAGGTGTCGTCAGCGTGGAGACGGTTAATCTCTCAACTCGAGACAGACACGTTTGCTTTAGTCTAAAGGTTTCACTTTGTTTAATAAACCACCCTCTACACTAGTGGACTTCAATCATACATACTGTGATGTGTTCACTGTCATCACATCTAAACAGGCTATATAAGCTGCTGATGGACAATCCTCAAGACCACAATAACAAAATGCATTTTGATATTTCTTTTTTACCTCTACAGTCTGTATTTCTTCATATTTCTGTTTCATGATATAGCTGAAAATCATTTCTGACCCACGCTGTATCAAACAGTCCCTACTTGTTACTTTAAGTAGTACAGTAATGGAGAGAAAGAGGCTCTACTTCAGACAGTAATGTTGATCAGTGACTGACATCCCGGACCAGGCTTTGGTTATTTACAGAGCCAAACGCGGCAGAATGTGTGATTACTCAGAGGTCGGAGACTCAGCCTCGGCATGTGTTTATTCAAAGGGACCATGCAAAGAGGAGTGACCTGGGCATCAATCTCTGGCAGAGAATATGAATCTGTGCACAAAGAGCTCTGATTAAGTTTCGATCCACTGGCACGCTGAGATGAAGTTACGGCCACCTGCGTGAGCGCAGAGCCTGCCGAACACGCCATGTGATGAAACGCTGAGGAAGTTTCCAGATGGCCAGTTAGGGTTAGCTGGGTTTTAAAGGGACAGTTTACCTTCAGATAGATAATTAAATCACAGCTTTCTTTGAATGGATATTAGCACTAACCAGTCAATATTGATTTGCTGCTTCTATTGTCATTACCGTGATTGATTTCCCATCGAAATAAGCTCATTAGTTTTGTTTCCCGGGGTAAAATGAGCAGATTGTCATCAATCTCATGCCATAAAGTTGTTGTCTGATATGGTGAGTGTGCACAAGTTTGGATACATCGGAGGCAGCAGACGATTTAATGATAAATCTGTGGTGTTTTTAATAATTGTGCCTCTTTCTCTCAGTTCCACTGCCTGTCAGCTTCTCCTTGGATTCATAAAATTCTTTAAATGAAACTCTAAATCAGGGGCGCTTTGACTTATTACTCAAAGGTCTGCAGGATTTTTATTTAAGGTCTAGAGTCCGAAATGATTGGTGATAACAAATTAACATTTAATCAATAAATTAACGTCGGTAATGATTAAAAATGATGCAGAAATGATCAGAGATAAGCTACTTGACAATGTGTTGTACAAAAACAAAATGTTTTTACATAGAATTGTTTAATAAATGTAGAAATGAACGAGATATTATTATTATTTTACCGTCTATCAAGATGTCTGGATGGATTTGTATCCTTTTATATACAAGTTTATCAATAAAGTCATTTATGTAGGACTCACAAACAAGAGGAGACAAAGTTTATGCTAAGCGTGTGTTTATCAAGGAGGACATGGAACCACTTCAGTCATTAACAAAGCTTGTGTTAGTGTTCAGAAATAGATCAAAAGCACTGTTTTTTAATATCTGTGAGACAATTAGAATCTTTAGATTAATTACACAAATTGTCCCGAGGTCAAGTTTAACTGAAAGAGCAGTTAATTGGCAGCCTTCTATTAGCAGTCTGTACAATTTGCAGTAAATGTAAACACAGTGGGGAACGAATCTGCGTGAGAAATCGATTAACGGACTGTATTTGCTTCCCTACAGCAGAGGTAACATTGTGGGAGCGAGTTTAATTAAGAATCAGCACGGCTCTAAGTGTCTTCATTTAAAATCAGATGCAATGCAGCCAGAGGCCTTAAGAGCTTTAAACAGTCCATTAGTTTAACATCTACTAACTTCTTTACGGAGCCTGGCTGGTGTGTGAAAGACTCGTCACAACCAAACCGGGTAATTTAAGCGTGTTCTCGTGGCTTTCAGGAGAGCGTTCGATAGCCCTAATTAATGACAGGTTTATGATTAATTCAGTGGCACTAATAATTACTTAATGATCAACCTGGCTGTCGGTGGTGAGATAAGAAATGCAAATGTATCAACACACTGGTATCAGCATCAAATTGAATCTGAGGCTCGTGGACCCAAACCCGTGATTTGTGAGCTGTGACAGGCTTAATCAATTTGACTCAATTACTATCTTGCCTGAAGAGGTAATGTTGAGCATTGCTATTCCTTTTCTCGCTGCATTTTGTTGTTTTTTTTACTTTTCCCTATATAAATTCAGGCTTTATGTCTTCTTTATCTTGAATATAATGTAATTGATGCACTTAAATCACGATGCGCATGGTAATCATAGTGAGACATGCAACAAATAGCATTGAGATACAAGCTGCAGGCAATAACAAGTCTAGAGAATAACATCAACTGAGCAATAAGTTTGTCAAATTGTGAAACCAAGGCTGATTTAAAGTGAAGTGCCTCTGATTACACTGTTGTGATGAAAAGCCTCTAAACTGATTATTTACTAAATGAGCCTCCACTTGTCCATTCTTTCCTCTGTTTGCTGGTTCGTACAGTTCGATTTGTTCACTCTGTGCGGCACATTAGCTTTTAGAGAATTCAGGATTTTCATGTGAACGTATGAGGATGTACCTGGATTTGTTCAAACGGGACTTCAAAGCTAAAGGACTCGTTGTAGTAAGGGTTGAGGGTGTTCTTCTTGATTGTCGTCTTCTTCTTCTTCAGCCTCTTGCCGTTTTGCATCAGGTGGATCTTCACGTATGGATCTGCAGAAGAAAAGTTACATTCTTTAATTTGAAGACACTCATCTCTTCTCCATTTCCTTGAGCTTTAAGATTCCATATTGTAGAGAGTTGAGCAGAATTGATTTGGAGTCGTGTTTCTGTCCACCTGATTCAGGGAAGTCAAATGTTCAAGTGTAAATTCTTCTACCAACTTCTGCGATGGGGCGCCCAAACTTTTTCCCTTGGACATCTCAAACTGAAACTTAACTTAACTTTACATCTGAAAACAACACTGATGAGAACTTCAACCAAAACAGTTAAGTTGCAGATCGTTAAACCACAAAGCGATGAGCTGAAAGACTCTAAAAACCTGGTTACAGCTGAAGGAATGCAACATCATGACAGCTTTACCATTGATATATATTAACACAGATACCAAAACAAGCGATAGGTAGTGGTTAAAAACAACATGGCTCCCAGAGTCTTGCGTATTTACATGACTCAGTTCACCTTTCCATTCAAGAGCCTCATTTTCATCCGTCCGAAAGCAATCTCAAGTGGTGCCCAAGTGGTCTGCTTCGTCCGTCTGCAGCCACTCTCTGGCAATCAGGTAGAGTGCGTGCCTGAAAATGGCAAACCACCCATCGCTTTCGTTTATGACGTGACCCTACTCCTCCTGATTTGTTTACAATCTTCAAACTGTCATTAAAACCAAATGGGAGACGAGGAGAGTGAGCGTCTCGGTTTGGGCTCGGAGGAATAACTGATGAGAGGACAGGCAGCGGTCTCCTTTTTTCTGAATTGTTGAATAAATACTGTGTTTTTGGGTTTAATTGAGCCATTAAAGGGACCAGGTGAGGCTGCCTGATTTGAACATTCAGAGAGATCCAACAGAGTCCGAGAGAAGGCTTTAATAAATTACACGGTGATTTTCAGAGGAACAGACAAGGAACTGAAAATGAATGAGGATTCATTCATTACACTGATACAAAATGTTTCCCTTCTATTCATTAAAATGTTCTGCATGAAATACAATCTACTGCTGCATCAAGAGCATCTATTTATGGTACATTGTTGTGTGGTTTACAATCCTGCAGTAAGTTGATGTGTCACAACTCCTGAACTTGACTGTCTACTGCTGATGGCAGTCAACTTTACTGAAGTACATAATGAAATGATGCAGGTTTCTTGGTTTCATGTATCCAGCGAGTCACGTTTCGAATACTCTTTTCACACGAGACAAAACCCCACCAACACCTGCTAACATCTGGCTTTTGTCTTCAGTGTGAATGTGAACAATTGCCATTCGTCCCTGCACCAAATGACTCTGCAGAAGTCACAGGTATTTATCAACAACAGCTCCGATCGGCTGTGATGAAAAACACAACACCTGGCTGAACACGCTGATGATTTCCTCTTTATTTCAGGCACAGACGCTTTCAGGACGCTGGCTCGTTCATACTTTTTCATCCAACTTTATTCAAGCAGGCACTGAGATTGAAAAAGAGACTGAAGTAAAACACGACTTACAAACCAGTTGTTAGCGGCTTCCACGTCACTACCAGCCTTGTAACTGCACATGTGCAACTCTCAACAGAGATGAGAAAGAAGTGAGATGATTCACTCCTCAGCGACTTCAGTGTGTCCTTATCACATCTTTGAACATTTCTATCCACTTCAGGAGAGACGATGTGTTACAAACAGGTACTGAGTAAAACATGCTGAGCAGTTGTTGCAACTTCTACAGGAAATACAAACAACCTCCATCACCAGCTGCAATACAACCATAAAGACCTACACGAACAAGTCAAAATTATATCTAGTAGTTATATCGTCATTGCAATATTGAACAGTGTTACCGCACATTTTCCTCATATCGTGCAGGCCAACTGTGAATATAAGGGGACTCTTTAAAACAATAAAAAAGCAATTATTATTGTAAATCCATTCATATAAACTAAAAGAACGCATGAAGCACAGGCAACAGATTTCAGTTTAAAAAATGAAGATTCTGTTTCCTCGATGATCTTGACCCACATTCATGACAACTAAGAGAAAAATTTATGAAAGCAATTTTGTGTCATTTATCATTTAAGACAACACGCTGCTTGAGAAAGAGTGAAACAAATGATAATCTCAGAGATGCTAATGAGGGAGCGCCCCGTAGCTACTGAACCTCAGAGCTATGCAACAAGGAGTCTGACTTTGAAACTGAGCTCATAATTAGTTGTTGAAACGCTGCATGCACTGATAATCTGGATCTGTGTGTGCTGCTCCGAATAATATCTCTGCTTTTAAAGCTGGAACATTGTGGGATTTCTAGCAATAGCAAACACTGAACAAGCTTAGCTCCCTTAATCTTTTATCCAATTTAGGGGAATAAGGACCTGATTGCAGACTCGTCCAGTGCCGCCGACATGAATATAGAGAGGAAACCACACAAACAGAGTAAGAGGGGGGAAAAAGCAGGGGGAATAAATAGATGACAGAGACGTGAGCGAAAAGGTAACAGGCTCCTAATGGAGTGGGTGTCCATTATTGCTCTCCTGCTGAGAAGAGCTGGAGTGCTGGGATGGGAAAAAAACAGTGAGGGAGGGTTGAATGTGTGTGTGTGTGTGTGTGTGTGTTGTCACTTTGAGTAGGAAGAGTGCATCCGACAGAGTCTAAATGAGGAACTTCTCCAGCCTCATCTATGCTCCAAACAGCAGTACGAGCCTTTCATGCATCAGATTTATTCATCTCAAATCCAGAATGTGCACTGCGAACATCGAAGTTTGGGAATTTTATCACGCAAACTTATAATCCTACAGATCTCAGTGTTATTCTGTGGATTTTTTTCTGCACTGAATTCCCATAAATCAGTTGCCAGAGATGTCACATTTACCCTCCTCTGGATTATCTGAATGAGTGAAGTTTCTGTAGGTTGGCTTTGTCTGATCAGCCACGGGTGGTTGTCACCGCTCATAGAATCTCCTCAGTTCTTTTTTTTTTCCTTTTTTCAAACTAATCTCGCGTAGGCAGACCTCTGTCTCAACAAGTTCACAGATCTAAAGACAGTAAAGCACAAAAGCTTGAGGAATCACAAAGGGCAGACAGCTTCTACAGAAAGGATCAGTGAGGTTTGTGCTCGTGGGGAAGTTTAAAGAACCATTTGGAAATTGGAATAGCACTTTGTAGTGGCACCGTGTCCCATTTTGTTTACAAACGGCATTAAAGAACAACTGAGTGTACACTAAACCAAAGCCCCCACAGTTTATGCTGCTTTGCCTGCCAAGCTTCCTGTTCTTGCACATCGTATGTGCAGTTTGCAATGATAACAGCCAAACTGAAACTTAAAGTCTCAGTGAGGTTTGAAACACAGCTCAGCTGCCAAGATATAACGCTGACGATTAATGCTCACGTTCACATTTGTACGCGTCGTAGGCTACGTACCATACTGACATTTCAACAAAACCTGCAATGTCACCTTCACATTACCGGGTTATGACCTAACTTCCATGTTAGGAGGCGGAGGGGATGGTGGAGGAGTTAAATAGACTTTGGCATTTTAACTTTTGTTAGCATCACAACGTGTTTGTGGCGACAAAAAAACAGGATCTTTGAGGGGAAGTTCTTGCAGCGACAAAACTGGGAGAATTTCTCATCCTAAATGTTTTTGTGCCTAAATCTAACCAGACCAGAAGCACAGCGTAGTCACAAGATCACGCTGAAATCTAAACTTACAGAAAAGTAAAAATTTCAACAACTCTAGTTCTGCAGAAATGTACTTTGCCAACAAATATCCTGGCGACTGGGTTGTGAAACAATGGGTCATTGATTCTAGACAGCCAGACTAAAGCAGGATGCTAATTGCTTGCCAATGAAAACTGTTTTTGTAGATATCACCTATGGAGAGTGAAAGAAACCGAGGTAAACACGAGTGAATGGACGGGCGTCCACTGAATGCAGAGCGCTCCGGTGCCTGTTTCCCTGCTGATATGTTTCCTCTCATCAGCAGGACTTTAGACGGTGTAAAACCGGCTTTCTTTCTATTTGATCAGTAAGCAAAAAAAATAAAAAATTACTCAGCCTTCTCAAAGCGCTCGGATTGTGATTTCTTGGCCAAATTGTGACTCTTACGGTTGTTTTTTGCTTTGGATGGCAGCCATGTTGTGAACACTAAAGTTGTCTTATTCCGCTTCAAACTCTTGTTGACAGTTTCCCAAACTTTAATGCTTACCCTGCCTAGTTATCATTGCTAAACTATAATGGGAAACTCGCTGTTCTGTGGAGCGGTGTAGCCAGCTAACAGCTGTAATGATATCTGTCATAGCTGCTGCGACTGTGACTCCTCCAACGGGTCGTGTTTTCTCTCCCATCGTCAACTGTGCCTGAATAAACACAACTGCTGAATAGGATTATGCCAGATAACTCTTTCTCAGGGTGAAAAAAAGGAAACACACCTGCGGCGCCACATCAGTGCTATCCAGACGCCTCTTATCTTTCTGGTCAGCAGATGAGAGTTTGGCATTATTGAGTTTTGGGAGGCTCGTCGTACCTCATATCCGGTACATTTTACCGTCTTATCCCGGCCGAGTGTAATCTCTCCCATTTCATGGATGAACGCTAGCGCTCCTGATGCAGGAGCTCTTCCCTCACATATGTGTACAGCACAGAGGTTTGCCCTCGCTATCCTCAGGGTTACTCATCTGACTCCTGGATCTTGGCCATAGTTTTATGAGGCGACGCGCGATCAGCGGTCCATATATTTCAAAAGGCTCGAAGCAGGTTTCTGGGGAAGTGATGAGCTCGGAGGCAAATCAGCTGCGGAGTTCAGCAGAGCTACTAAAGCTGTCTAATTTAAAAGTGGTTACTTACAGTTTGTGTTTCAATCTGGGAGTAATTGCCAGCTGTGACTCACTCGATAGAAAGGGTATTGCTTCTCACAGTGGAGGCTTCAATACGACGTTACGTGCAGATGCACGACACAAAGAAAATAGTTTCTTCCCTCTGCTAATATTTCCACGTTCATCAAGTGAGGCCGCTGCTGGCGATGGCAGAGTTGTGCCAAATATAGCCTGGTTGTCATCTCGGCTTTCCTCCCATCATTTTGGATTTGCCATGGTGGGTGCATCCAGGGGTGACTGTCGGTTTAGTTTTACACACTCAGTTCGCTGGTGAGTGACACACATGCAGCCGGAGCACACGCATGTACAGTGAAGCTGTGCAGAAACTGACCTCCTTCAAAACATCAGAGGGGGGTCTTGGAGATATGGTTCTGATTATATCTCTACAACTTCTTTGGAATTTCTATAAATTGAAGCAAAATTCAGACAGAAACACTGACGAAATAAATGTTGCACTTGCCTAATCACTTTCAAATTGCTTCCTTCTCTCAGAGCCTGTTCATCATCTTAACGATCCCTCTGGCCCGTCGCTTTACTGACTGGGAGAAACCTCTCAGTTCGACCAGCCACAGCAACAAAACAAATAAACCTTTCAGCCGATAGGCTTGATGGTGAGCTGAAGCACCAGGTCGCGGCAGTGCGGCTTCATTACCGCCGACACGGCGCCTGTGTGCTTTGATAACCTCCCTCACTGTGAGCCATTACCTCGTACGCGTTGCCTCACAGCCCTCTGGGAAGTCTACAGAGGTACAAAGAGGACGGGACAAACACTTTTGCTGCCACTACCTTTATAAACTTGCATTTCCTCGTTCGGAGTCGCTTCTAGGCACTTAGCCTTTGTGTCTGACACACTTCTGACTCTGAATCAGCTTTAAATCCTGCACCATGCCGGAGACACATCATAGTAACTTGACATACTGTAAAATGCACATTTTAAACACCGTACATCTGCCGGAGGTTGAGAGAGTGGTCCCTGACTTTACCTGCTGCTGCAATTACCAACTTTTATAACTCTCTCTCTACTTGTGAGGCTGTAAAATGTGCTTCCCACTGGAGTTACAGGATTCCTTGAAATCTGATTGCCTGCAGCTCAACATAATGAATATGTATGGTAACTATACAGTGCCGTGGAGTCGGCTAAAGCGGAGAGAGGAGTCACTGCAAGGAGGATTATTTTGAGACGACAGCTAAAGAGCATGGTGCCTGGTGCATCACCGCAGTTAAGTAACGACAATCCTGAGAAGCACCGACAGTCGATTGTACCTTTTAAGATATTATTTCCAAAAAATCCGTTTTCTAAGAGACGCAGCACAGAGGTAGATTTGTAGGGATGTTTCATGAGGAGCCAATCAAAAGAATTATTTCTGATTATACATTGGTTAATGATAATACCCACATCTTCCTCTGCGAGCCATAATTAGGCATGGTAAACAGGATGACAATAGAGGAGAAGGCTGATCCCAGGCCATCAATTACTTGTCCTCCTCCTTAAGCTCTGGCTGAGCCGCCCTGTGGATGGAGGCTAATTATTGTTATTACAGACCTGCCCATTATTTCATCCATCTGCTACACTTTTAAGCCCATTCCCAGAACAGAAAAGCAGTCGCAACTCAACAAAAATCAAAAGTCCAACTGCAATTTAGAGTATATTCTGGTTGTGTGTGTAATTAGAAAACATGCACTGTGCTATTACTGCATGCTATTAATTCACCCTGGAACCCACAGACCAGTGCGCACAAATGAAACATGTCCCAATTAAATGTGACATACAGTACGTGGTGTCAAACTGTCTGGCTTCACTGCTATTTCCTGTCTCTGTTCGAGAGACGCCTGGACCTTCAAAGTGAGCACATTCACACTCTTTCCAGACCGGCTAGACGACTCAAAAACGTGAACAATCCCATGATGCAAATGAGAACAGGTGAGAGCTAATGCCAGTAGCATAAAATGGCAGCGGGGGAGGTGTGTGTGTTTTTTTCTTTCTGGCAAATGGCTGCTTGTGCTGGTTTGATGGATGAAAGGGAGCTCTGAGCTTTTAATGTGCGCCGTGTTACTGTACTGCAGGATGTTTAGGCTTATATGGAGAGACCGGGCTGTCAGGCAGAAAGCAAGTGGACCCAGGTGTATGGTAATTGTAGCAGAGAGAGTCAAGGAGAGGCGGGAGGGGAGTGCACAGTGGGGAATTTAAAATGAAACCACTGAAGGAGTCAAAGGAGAGGCAGGAAGGAGGGAGAGGTGGCAGCTTACTGTGTGATTCTGCATTTGTGTGTGCATGGACACCTCGACCTCACTGTTATAATTCTGGATTTAAATGGTCAATCTTTGTGCATTTCACACAGTCTGAGTTAGACTGTACAGTATCAATTATGAGGAAAGATTGCTGTGCAATGAATATCTGCTGAATCACATTTGTGAGATATAAATGAGTAAAACAGGGTCAGAATCCTATTTTTAATCTAGGGGCGCCTCTACTTAGATTCTTTATGATGTTATTCTCGTGTACTATGTGTATGTTATATGGATCATGTATGTCTGATATGTAACTGCATCAAATAGAAGAAGAATATACAACATTGTGAAACTGGTGCTCTGCATTTAGGGAGCAGTGGGCAACGTTACCTAGTGCCTTGATCAAGGGCACCGACTGGAGAATCAAACTCACGTGCGTGTCTTGATGGTGGGAGTGCCCAGAGGAAACTGGACACAAAAGGCCCCGTCTCAGCTGGGATTCAAACCCATGAGCTTCTTGTGGTCACCGTGCAGTTGGTATAGATGGTTTTGATATGTTCGTTTGTATCATCATGTGACAAGAGCATTTGTGTGGCGTCTCTGTAAGTCTTCTAAGTCTGAAGAGGAGCATTCACACAAGATGTCACCGGGGGAAAATACTTCTCCTGGAGCAAACATTACTTTATCAGTCTTGTTCTCCAAAATCTAGTCCAAGATGAACCGCAGTTTGAATGCCTTTGTGTCTTTGTATCATACTGCAGAGTGATTAAGGTGTGTTTGGGTTTAAAGCTGTAATGTGCACACAGCTGGCTCTGCCATGCACCTTTGCCCACATCGCTGACTTGCCCCCACAGGATGTAATAAAGAGTTTCACAAAATGAGATTCCCTCTTTTACGCTTCACAGCACCGACATTAAACTTTTATGAGGCAAACTCAGAAATGTGTCCCTTAATGAAACATCCTCTTTGATTCATGGAAACAGACGGCCTGAATATGTTTCATTTGTTCGACTTGTTCAGTCTTCTCTCCAGCAGAGCATGCGCTCCTTCAACGCGATGTTTTGTCCTGAACAGTGGAGTTTCTTCGCAGTCTTCACAAAACTTTAAAGGTTTCTTTGGAGGGACTAAAAAAACTCAACTGAAGTCCTCTTTTTTTTTGGACAGATCTAATGGTGACGAGTGATGGATTTGGGTGGTTGTTAGCGGAGTTGCAGGAGAGGCAAAGTGTGTGCTGCAGCGCATGTGTAATTACAGACAAAAGGGCCTGTCAGAGGGAGAGTCAGCCAGCACACACACGACCACACACACGCACGCCGTTACAATCCTCCTCACCTGACAAGCCTCCCACGTCCATTTTCTTCAGGTTTTTGGCCTCCAGGACGACCACGGTCAGCTTGCCGGCGGTGGGCACGTATCGCAGGGAGAAGCAGATATCGCCCAGCTTCTCTTGCTGTTGAGAGACATTACATAGGTGAGAACAGTTTTAACCGCTAAATCCACATGACTTGCTGGCAACAGATGCTCGCCGAGAGGCTCGATGAGGGGAAAAAATAGCTCGTAGATTCCCCTTCAAAGCACATCAGAAATTGTTCAGTCAACCATACCTGAAGCTCCGTTTTGCCTTTTTTTTTTAACATTTCAGACGTGTTGACACAAACAGAGAGGATAATGAAAGCTGCAAATACCAATGTGTCTTTATGCAAAGTGAGAGTTTAATGGTGTTGAAGGTTAAAGTGCAGCTCACTGACACTGAGGTTATAGAGTGTTTACAGTAATTAGGCTGAATATATGCATAAAAATCTACATAAGTCTTTCATGTAATTGCTTTTCGTGCTTTGAAAAGAACATGAAACACGTCAGAAGCTCCCGTACAGCAAAGATATTTGAGTTTTTGATCGTTCGGACGGGATCCCACTGGGAACACGTCACCATTACTGATATTGATCTTTTGTCTTACTCACCAGGAACATTACAATAACATCTCTCCTGCTGCTGCTGTAAAATAAGCAACAAATACTGAACCGTGTTCAACATAAGCAGCTTTAACTAGAAGTATGTATTAGATTATATACACACACACAGACATTTCCTGATATATCATATATTGAAAGCGCTCTGCTGATCTGTGCGCAGGACAAGCTGTTAACAAGGTTAGTCATCATGTGAGCCACCTGTCTGCTGTATTATTGGATTAATGGAACAATCTTTTTTAAATACTCGAGTACAGAAAAAACCAAAACAAACACACACACACTGATCTCACTGCTACTATTTTTTTCAAAGTGAGAAACTCAGCAGCGGGGGGTTTAAATCTGTGAAATAATTCATTCTCATGATTGTGTTGAATAAATGAAATCAATTTAATTCCAGCAAATGTCTTGTTATCAGAAGGTTGCTGGTTCGATTCCCCTGGTCTGCATGTCAAAGTGTTCTTGGGCAGGAAACTGAATCCCAAACTGCTCCTGATGTGCTGGTCGGTTTTAATTTGTATCTACTGTATGAAATTGGTTTATTACGCAGCTGTCTACTTTGTGACCAAAGAGTGTAAATCAAAAAGAATTAACGATAAAGATCTGAGTGTATCAGGTAGAAAATGGGATTTGATTTACATTAAAGAAACAAAAAACAACAATCGAAACCTGTCAGAACAGTGTGACAGATGAACTGCTTCATATCACTGAGTCACATTTAATCAATCGATTCTGTCTCTTGTTTTGTTATGAATGCTCCCTGATATCAGCTTTTTTTCTCTGTGTCACTCGTCACTTTGGTGGAAAAGTACCGACTGCAATCACTTCAGCGGTTCACACGAATCACAACACAAACCTCATTATCATACACGGAGCGGAGAGCGATTCATTTTCTCGCCTTTTTCCGTTATCAACACGAGGAGGAGGAAGCAGACGCAGCCAATAACTCTCCCTCAGGTCACATCTGCTTTTACGTGTGGCCGTTTTGAGCGTGGATTACAAATCGGAGGCAGACGGGACCTGAATATCGACCTTTGTTTTATTTCAGGAGTCTTTCATCAACTTCCAATCAAGGTCTATTTCCCTGTGTAGTGTGCTGGAGATGACGGCAGCGGTGTGAAGGACCAACACACATTTTATGTATAATCCTCCACTCTGACTGTTTGCACTATACGTCGACAGCAAGAGGCTTGGTTTTAATCAACACAAATACAGACTCCCCTGGAGGCCAGCGAGAGAAGGAGCGGCGGTTAATTACACCTGTCAAGCGCGTCGATCGGGCTCCCTTAATATCTTCTATGAACTGTAAAAGGCCAACAGCTGCCTTTTTCAACTTAAAGGGCATTTCCCAAACTCGTTCCTTCATATCTGACCTTACGAGTAAAGAGGAGTGTGTTACCTGTGAACTTTTAAGTCTCTAGATTTATTCGCTCTTTTCCATTTTCACAGAACTTGAACTGAAACTTAAAAGACTCAAACCTGAAGGAGCAGCTTTTCTTACAGAAAGTTCTTTGCTTTATACATATTCAATTTAAAAGTTGCATATGTCAGCCAGAGAGAGATTTCTTCTCCTCAGATACTTTTACAGAGGCGAGAGAATCCAGTACCTTAAAATTAAAATGGAAATAACAGAAGTGTCAGACAAATACATACAATTTCCTGTAGCACAAATATATATTTTCAGGTTGGCTTTGGAGAGCTGACCTTGAAGAGCGTTATAACACTGCTGTTCCACTTGATTGACGTTCTCACAGAAAAGGTTCAACAACAAACTGTTGGAAATGTTTCCTGCAAATGTATGAAAGAAACTGGCAACTATATATTTACTTGTCATTAGAAAATAGCAGAATGTTGTTCTCCATTCATGTTGGGGACGTTTTCAATACGTTTGTGGAAACTGTGGGGTAATTTCAAAGAAATTTGAAATATGTTACTTGGTAATTACCGTCCACTGACCATGAAATTCGCACACTTGTAAATATGTGGTGTTACTGAAAATTATAACGTGGCTGTGCTGAAAACATCTGAAGCCTTCTCCTGGCACAGACTTTGGTTTAACGCCTTCACAAACGGAAAAGTAAAAAGGTTCTTTTGCTTTTTGGTTTAAGGGCGTATATATATATATATGTGCCGTAACTATTTCTTTTTTCCTCTTGGTAAAAGACAAGTAAGTTTATTTTCCAAAATGTCAAAAGATGTGCTGTTAAAAATGTAATCAAGCAGTTCTCTTCACTTTGGCGGGTTTAATTTGCAGCTACTGTGGCAGACACATTATCTAAAAAAGTTTTTTAACAAACTGACAAATTAATCACTCTATTGTCAGTTCTATGCATTTTAAATTACAGCTCACTGATTAATTGTGATTAGAGCATTCAGGTGATAATAAAGCATTTCAATACTTTTCATCAGAAGGTGGAAAGCAGAAAGTTCTGTGGTCCGTCTCCGCAGCTGGAGCTCCAGGAAACCTCGCTCCAGCGTCTCAAGCCTTGCGTAAAATTGTCATGTGCTGCTGTGCGACCAAACGCTTAGGAAGTACAGTGATGCCCTTCAACTGGAACAACACCAGCAGCCATTCGACTGTGTTATAATTAACCTTTAAATGAAACCGCCGTAATCCTAAAAATGAGGTTCCCCTGGCAACATGTGCTATATGCCATGACATTTACCATGAAAATTGAATCTCCTGAACTGTTGCCTGGAAAGTCACACTTGTATTAATTGAAGGGGAAGTGTGGACATCTGATTAAGTGACATTTCCAGGGGAGATGGATTACTTCAGCAACGACAACACATTTGTGGTTTGAACACAGCAAAAATAATCACTGCGATATCACTTAGGCAAGCACCAATGAAAAAATGCTCTTAATGAAAGAGCGGTGAACAGATCTGAGCCCCGACACACAGACCGGCGTCACAAAATGATTTCAAACCGACTGGTTTCCCATTTTCTCAGGAGCGGTTGAACTTTTGTGCCTGCCTACACAGGTTTTTAATAAGCCTTACCTCCTCTTTCTCGGCGCTCTGCAGATCCCGCCACTCCTCCGTTATGTGGCTGAAGTCCACCTTGTTCATGGGCACCTTGATGTCGCCGATGGCATCGTGTTTGGAGAAGCGGTCAAAGTCGTACACGGTCATGACCAGCGTCTTTCCACCGAGCTCTACGTACGGGACCTGAGCGGGAGGACAACGATAACAGGTCAAAAAGGGCTCAGGAAGTTTACTGTGTCATTAAAAAAGGTATTTACATAAACAACCCTTTCTTTTACATAGGCTGTTCTAGGCCGGCTAATCCATTATGACCAATTTTACCAAATTACACGAGTTTATAAAGACAGCATCACATCCAGGTTGTTCATTAGTATGTTCAGAATCCACCAGGGATGCCCAAACTTTTTCCCTTCAAGAGCCAAAAATGAAACTAAATATCTAACCACAGGCTAAAAGCAAACAACTACTGAACTGTTTTATTAAGATGCAAAACGGTACAAAGATCTCAGGTTCACTTAATTGACTTAATTCCTGCACAAAGCTTCCCTCTACTGGCCAAGCTGATGATTCTGAAAAATTAATAAGGTTGATCTTACATATTTTATATTTATTGCAATTTAAACTGATTTACTAGTTTGCTGTAAGTCTTTTTTCTGTAAAGCGTATCATGTCCAGTATCTGTGTTTTTAAGCCAGGTGTCAAGTTGTTGTTGTTGTGTATACTCAAAATAAAGATTCATGCATTCTAAATTAATATTGTCAGTCCTGGACTTTCAAAGAAGGCTTGTGATGTTTCTGAAGTTGATCAAATGTCAAGAAAAGTAAGATATATGTTGTTTTCAGTGTTGGCTGATTGCGATGCTGTGGGTGATCCTGTTTCCAAATCAATCACTACTCTTTCAGGCAGTGTTGTCAGGCCCACAGGCTAGGAAAGGTAAAAGACTGGTGAGAAAGGGAGGGTGAGGGGGTGTCTCAACTTTGGGACAAAACTTATTTAATGGAAAAGTCTTGTGATAAAGTTAAGAAAGATAAGTCTCTCTCCTTCGTCCTTGAGATTATCTCCCAAACATCATCTTGGCAGTGTTTATAATCACCTGTCCTGTGTTTTAGACAGACTTGGAATGAAGTAAGACAAAAAAGCACCCACAAATCAACCTTGGATCGAGATGGATTTCACATCACATTATGCTTAACTTTCCCCACACACCTGCGCTCGTCACTGTCGTATGAATAACACAACTTTCCCCACTGCTGAGCAACAGCCATGCATCCATAATGGCCGAGGCAAGGCCAGAGTGTAGCGGTGCATCTGCCTGTGTTAATCCCAATCACGTTGAGCCTCGGCGTGTTTGTGTGTGTGTCTGTGTGCGAGTGTAACTGTTTGTGTGAGATATATTCTGTCAGGAGCTTGTTAATGTGCCAGCTGGTTGCTGTCTCCACACCTTCCCAGCATTCACAGCTGCATGCAAATCAGATTGTCAGTGGAACCGAAATATCCCAGGCTACAAAAAAAAGTGTTTAGAAATGGAAAAATGTTGTTGAGAAGACTGGACTCGATGTACCTTGAAGGTGAACTGTTCGTTGAAGGTAGGATTGAGGGTCTTCCTGTGGACTTTGGTCTCAAACTTCTTCTTCTTGTCAGGCAGCAGGTAGACCTTTACGTATGGGTCGGATGTGCCACCCATGTCCATAGCGGGCAGCTCTGCGGCCTGGATGATCCCCACCATGAGCTGAAAGAGGAAGACCACGGATAATAAATGAGAGAGGGCACGTCAGACTGTCAACTAAATCAAACGATCATTAATGGACCTTCATCCCACCAACATCCGTACAGAGAAACCATATCTGGCTTAAAGAAAAGTCAAGAAATAGTTCTTTATAATTGCTCTCACTCCTCGAGGAACAAGGGATTTTTTAGTCATGTCTCCCTCTTTTTATAACACTAGCAATCATTCCTTCATTATGGCGGCTTAAAGATGATTCAGTGTCATTTTCCTGGGATATGGCAGCACCATTAGAAGGTTACACCAGCAGAGCCTTGAAGCGGCTGAAGAGAACGTAAAGGTCAGGACGTGTCAGAGCAGGAACGAGAAGACTGTTTCTCTTCACATAAGGCCAATAATTGATAACCACAATTGGGGGCCTGGGAGGCTGATTGACCTGCCAGTCAGAGCCTCAACTCAAAGGCCTCTCAGGAGGCCCGGCTAGTCAGTCAATCAACTTCCTATCAGGCAGCCATCAAGCAGCAATCTGGAGGCTGACCAGGGCACTCAGCCACGGAGCTCTGCAGCTGTCAGGAGCGGCATCAGTTTACTGATTGGTGCTACCAGTGACACAGTGGTAAATAAAAAAAGTAGGAAACAATGACCCGCAGTTGGTGATCACCATGAGGGACATAACCACCAGTATGAAAGAGGATCGGTTTACATTTTCAGTCGAACTATCTTAGATTTATACATGTTTTTCCTTTCTTTCTTTTCTCTCGTAAGATAAAAGGTGTGATTTTTAAGATACTTGAGAAATTGCCAGAAGCAGAGCTGCTCTGAAGACTGGAATCTTAATTTAGGTCGAGGCAGAGGACCGCAGTTTGGACGACTGGCATTCAGAGAAACGAGGTAAATAAAGTAAAGTAAAAATCAATGTGCTTCAATTAGTTTAAGTAGGCTTGTTTCAAAGTTCAGTCCTGACTTTGGAAACAATGGCAGAGAAGGAAGTCATCCGTAGCACTTTGAGGACTTCTCATCTCTTTTCTTCTCTTGGCATAAAAGGTTTTTTTGAGCTTGGAAAATAGTTCTAAAAAACACAAATTAACATCACAAATCTCCTGATGAAGATCGTGTGATCGTAAGATCAGAAAACTTGGTGGACACCTAATTTAAAACTAGATCTGATCAGTCATCTTGTTATTTGGTGCCAGAAACTACCATATTTGGCTGAATGTGTGGAGCTGGGGTGGAGATCCAATCAGGACCAAACACTGTGGTGGCAACTTGTAAATCACAAGGTAGCTGCACCACCTATTAATGTATTTTACTCTAAATGGGACAATAATTTACTAAATAAACAACATGATGTATTGAAGAAGACTTGAAACTAGAGATTGAGACCAAAAACTAATCAGGAAACTCTTAACCGAGATTATAAATCAAGTGAGAAGTCGGGTCATTTTCTCATAAGCTTACATACAATGGGACTTTGAGATCAGTGTAGTCGCCCCCTGCTGGCCTGTAGAAAGAATGCTGGTTTATAGGTTCCACGAATATTTCATTTTTTAATCCCTAATTGGATCCATCTGATGCTTCACCTTTAAAAATGGTTTTTTTCATTCATGTTTAATTCTGATTCATTTTATGTCTTCAGAGCAGCTTTTTCAATGACAAATATTAACCTAACGAACACTCAAATGAGCAAAAAACACGATTTTCTTTACAGAATGCCATATTTTGGTTATAATGACCCATCCACTCCTATCTGTTTACCACATGATATCTGTATTGGATGGTGGTGAGATTCCAGTGAGGAAAGGTTGTCATGAAATGGAGTAACTTTATGTAAATGTACCACAGACACACACGTGTGCACGAACATCTCACGTGACGATAGTGAACACAAGACAAAGCGGTCATGGAAAGTATGGAGTATCCTCGGTTATTTATCTGCTCCCCAGGTTATGCACAACATTTTCTTGACATTACCTAAACACTAGATGACAGTGTTCACAAAACACTGAAATGAGATTCTCTCACGATTTCAATGGAGCACTTTGACGTAAGTATAACTTCTGTAATTGCACATCTGCAAGTATCACTCACGGAAAAACAGTTACATACCTCAGACGGCAAATAAAAGGCGTTCAATTACTCCAGCTGTCATTTACCTGAACCTAAATGTAACCATGTTTTGCACTTTAGTGCTGGAAAGTGACACTTCGAATTCGAGTGGAGCCATTCATCCCCGCATGCTGTCCTTCTGATTTCCACCCATCCGTCAGCTCGGTCGGTGGCAGACACGGCATGTCAAACCATCTTTTAGTGGAAGAGGCACCGGTGCTTTCAAAGCAGGAAGTGAGTGGTTGGACATGTTGATGTGCGTTTGCTGCTTCAGCTAATTGTATTTTCACCCAAGCTGTACGTCACAAGACCAACTTAAGACAGTGTTTTCCCTCAACTCATTAGGGACACCTTTGCTCAACACCAACCAGAGAACACTCCTGCAAGTAAGATCATGCATAAACCACATTTTCCATTTAGTGTCTGAATATGAACAACCTGAACTTTTCTGAAATTAAGTTATTCATCCTAATTTTCTTAAAATTGGCTTAAATGAGAGAAGTGACTGCTGGGAAAACCCCTTCAATTACAATAACTGGTAATTTCCCAGCCGCTAAAATCTCATTTAAACTGCTTTATTTTGTATCTGCGCTGTGAATAACTTACTCATTACGACCAGAGCTGCAAATCAAAGCAGAAAACCTTGAGGTAGAAGTTCACTCCAGCCCCCAAGATGCAATTTGGAAAGAAGCATCCAATCATAGAGCTTCATACTGTGTTCCAGTCAAAGTCGGAGGTCGTAATTTTCCCGGAGTTTCTGATTTCTCAGTAACTACGTCGAGATAATGCAACCCGGTGGCCATGACAAGAACCTGAATCACTGTAACATCATCCAGCAGACGCATGTGTCTGTATGTTAAAGGGAAGATGGTTGTTGAGTCTCATTTCCAGGTCATCGAATACCAACTCTTTGGGTTAGAATTTCAGGGTGAAGACCGACACAAAATGTTGGTATTTGACAACCTGTGAATGAGACTAAACAATCAACTGTCTTCCTCTAGAATTTCCTTCCCTACCTATAATCAGTAAAGAGGATACAAAATAAGAAGCAGCATCTTCTCTTTAATTCACCATTTCACCACTAATTCTAACTATTTTGTTCTAACAACAGACTATTGACTATCCCACCTCTTTAGAGTTACAAAAACAAAGACTGTGGTTTTTGTGTTTGCACATCTGTGTGGGTGTTTCTGTTTAACTAAGGCCTCAGGCCCTGTCACAGCAGAGGGCTGCTGGTATTAACCCCTCTCTGTTTGTCTGTTACTCTTCAGCCCAGTGAGCAGCACGCTGACCAGAATGGCTGCAGGATGGTGATTCAGCCCTTGGCAGCTTCATCTTGGAGAGCTTTGTCCCGATGCATCATGGCTCTGCTGTGATCAAACACACACATGCACACTTCCAAAGAAGACCAGTAGTCCCTCTCCTGGCTAATATTTACCGACGCAGCTTTGTGTGTGTTATTTTAGAATGAACTCTCACGGGGGGGGAACTCTGAAAATAAATTATAGAAAAGAAAAATAATCTGAATGTTTTGAAATTCATCCCTTCCTAACAGCGAGTTTAAAATTCACATATTCCGACCG
>CAEMYA010000162.1:5246114-5335537 GCA_903131615.1 Diplodus sargus | reverse complement strand
AAAGTAGGAATGACATTATAATTCCCCTTCCTGCTGCGCTGAGAGGGCTCTCTGTGCTTCATTTGCTGTGTATCTGCCTGATGTAGCCGAGTGGTCGCTCCCCAAGTGATCTGGATCTTTTACAAAACCTTTTCGTCTCATTAGTGTATAAACGCGGAACCATCAACACCGGGGGCAGCAGCCATTTGTGGTGGTTAACATGCAGAAACAAAGCTGAGACTCGCTGCCACAAGGACATGACATTAATCTGCACGTCTTCTCCCACTCAGCCTGATCCTCTTGCCTCAGTCTCTGTACAGACACTAACCAGTGTTTCTACATTTTTTTGACAGGGTGGAAGGTATCTTTTTCTATTCATAGGTCCACAAACATTGTTTCACCTCTACTTAAACAGACCATTTGAGATTTATAAACTTCTTGATTACTAAGGACGCTCCCCCCTTCAGCTTTGACAGGTCATATCTGAAGTTCCAGCCTGATACATATCTGATTCAGAAGTCGAATACTGAATATCATTATTATTTCCTAACTCTATCGCCAGACAGAAGGTTGAAATGCTCCCTGTCAATATTTCATTTAGTTCTACATCTCTGCACTGCAGAAAAAGATAAGGCCTGCTGAAGGTTAGGCAAAGTTTGTACTCTACGGTAAATAAACTCATCATCATCATGAAAGGGGAATTTGGGTATTTTTTATTTCTAAGATTCGCTCAAGGAGAAATCTCTGGAGAGGTGAGTCGTTGCAGGAAAATGGCGATGGAAACTTGAGGTTGGAAACTTGAGTCTAAGAAAACTAAGAGTTTTCTTAAAACTAAGAGTTTTCTTAGACAAGCTGCCAGCAGGAAAGTTAAGGATTTGCCTAAAAGGATTATGTCGCAGCCACTGCAGCTGTGTCGCGGCAATATTCAATTGTGACCAGTTAATAACTTATTTTATTACATTAACGTTAAGTTTAAGCAACCTCATTTCTTGCAGCCACTGGCCAGGTGTGAAGACTGGAGAAAGTTAGCTGGACTTGTAAAGGTAAGAAGAGTTTGTACTTCACTCTTAAGCCCCCCTTTTCATTCTTTGCACAACCCCACAACTACAATTTTCAGCCCTCTCTCTCTAACCGCCAGCTTTTTGCCCTGAATTTCATCCTATCCTCCTGGAAAATATATCAACACTCCTGCCTTTAGACAGGGTCGAAAAACATTTTGAGTATTTCTTATCAAGTGTGCTTCAAGCCTGAAATCGTCCAATAAGAGCGTGATCTGTGGGAAAATTTGTCGGACACTGAAAAACCCCATCTTCATACTTCAACGGTGATCAGAAACCATCTCTTATTTCAAATTACCTGAAGACTACACAATCATTGTTCTCCATAATATCCTCTCTTTAGAGCTGCCTCCTATTCAGTAATAATTGAAATTTCACACGCAGCCGTCTCCTTCTTAAAGGAACCTACAGCCGAGGCATGAAAACCAATCACCTGTGCCAATTCTCCTCGAGTACTTCTATGGTGCTCACATTGATTACATGGGCCTCAACGCCTGAGGATTTAAAAAAAAAATAAAAAAATTCCCGAAGGCCACTGTGCCTCTGGACTGAGTCCGTCATCGAGCTGAAAGTGGGTCAGATGAGCGGCTGCCTCTCTGGTTTTTAGGTTCCGTCTGTTGCGAGCTTCTTTAACTTCAGAGGCAGCCGGAGTGGCGATGAGCCGAGCCCAGCTTCTCTGAGGTCACTGTCACAAAGTGTGAAAACTGTCATCCATTCATTACACTTTAGCTCCACAGCGAAGCTTATTACCATTGTAATCAAGAACCTCATAGAGGGACCTGTCACTGCCTCCCACTACATGACAGATCAACCCTGCGAAGTGTAATATGCTCCACATAATACCACCTTTCATGAAAAGACTCAATACTTTGTCATTTTTCTCTGAAAGAGTTCAGAGTCTGGTCGACTGAACACTAATGATGTTGAATTTTATTAGCATCATTATTGATTCTTTAATTTGAAAACTCCATCAGGACATTGTTGTTCTGATTAAAGATTTCAGCAACACTTGCATGCACATTATGTGGGCTTTCATTGTGAATTATAATGCAGTCATAATGCCATAACATCAATTAACATCTAGTTCAAAGGTCACTAATATCCAGAATGTGGTCTGGATCTTTACCCAAAAGTTGTCCTATCTAGACCCGGACCTACAATCTATAAATTGTTGAGTATAACTGAATTTTGACTAAGTGTTTCTATATCAACCGGTGCAGTTTTTCCAGCCTTTACGGTATTGGTTTAATGGCTGACAGACGGTTGATGAAGGATGATGAAAACAGAGCTTTTAATTGCAAATGGACTCTAACATGTTTATACTTTCCACAGGAAGTTTAAAAGTCTCAGTAAGTCTCAAAGGTTCTGAGACGGTGGTGTAAAACGGCAATGTGAGCAAACACACTCGAGCAAACCCAACATAAAGGCACAGAAAATAAAGGCAACTCTCTCTGTTATGAACATTATTCATCAAAATACAATTACAGGCTAACCAATAAGTACCTAGACATGTGTATGAGGATGAACATGAGACCAATTCAACCCATATTTAAAAAACCTGGATAAAGTGGGAGATTGGGACAAAAGAGGGAAAGAAAGTTCTTAAGATGTGTTGAGATTGTTCAGAATAAAGTTGGCTGAGATGTGAAATGGAGTTCAAATAAAAGAAGAAAGACAGAAACTCAAGGTACACTTTTTATTTAGTCAATCTAAAAATCATGATCTTTATTTTATGAGACACTTGAAGACATTTTCTCTACCTGGATCTCTTTGTATTGTGATCGAATACCTCTGTCGCATCTATGAGTGCAGGTGTATCATCACATCATCATGAATGCACTATAACTCACTGCGATGATACAGATGTGGTCTTCCTAGAAAGTGTAAAGTTTCTTATGTAGATAGGAAGACGTACCTGTGCCTGTGGATGACTCAGTGTGTACAGGAGCAGTAAGTGTTACTGTCTAATCTCAGGCTGTCAGTTCTGTTTATAATGGGGAGTTAGCTAGCCCAGTGAGGGACAGCGCCGTGTTCACGCACCGCATCTATTATCTGTCACACAACATCTGGCGCCAGCAAGCTGATGCGCTTCCTCATTCTGCTTTTTAAAACTCAGTCGCTGGAAAAAAATGAGGCAGATGGATATCTGCAGGGGCCGTTTTCAATCAAGTAGAAAGAAAGAAACAAATTCAGAGGCGAAGAAAATCCCAATAGTGTACTGCATCTTTTACAAGGCTCAGTGGTGAATGCACAAACTCGACCGGCATGATATCCCTGTGAGATTGCTCTCAAGCTTCAGTGGTGAGACTGTGTTTACAGTGGTGGTAATGCAACCCAAAGGGAGAATGTTGTGCAGAACCTGGGTGGGTCCTGTTTAATCTCTGGAGAGACGAAAAAGTTGGACCACCTGAGAAGTTTGGGTGCGACCATACTTACGAAGGAGAACCTTTCGAAACAACGACACAACGACACAGAGAGATTCGGAGAACAGATCCTTACCGTATTCTCTGTGAAATTGTAATCCAGGGAGTATTGTAATTTGCCCAGTTTCTGGTCCTCCTTGGGCTCGGCCTCTTTCTCCGTTTCAGTCAGCCCTGTCTCCGCATCCTCCTCATCCTTCAAGGCCTGAAGGAGACACCCACCAAGAGTCAGTGTCGCCTGTTTGTCGCTGGTGCTAGCACCCAGCCAGCCGCTCCCTGCCCGGGTCCTGCCAGCGGACCTACTCCTGTAAAAGCTGCCACTTGTTTTATGGTGTGTAAGGGGGGAAACGGGGGGAAGCAAGCACTAAAACACCATAGCAGTTAACACCAGGACATGCTCTGTGATGCACTAAAGCCCCGGGCCTGGTCCCCTGATGATGCTTCCCTATCAATCTCTGGGTGTTTCTGTCTAAAGGGAGGAAAGATCAAATGATGGCGCCAGAGATGAGAGCAATGGGCAGGCATTAGAAGAAGAAGAAGAAGAAGGGGGAGAGAGATATAAACAGAGTGGACAGAGAGCAGGAGAGTGAGAGAAAGAGAGAGAGATGCTTCCGGAAAAGATCACAGTAAGACAATTCCGTTGATGTTATTTCAGGCAGATCAAGTCTCTGGCAAAAACACATATCAACTGGGAAGTGTCTGAAGTGGCACAGAGTGAGAAGTGAAGTTGCCCTTTTCGCTAGCCTGGCACTGAGGTAGGGGGGGGAGCAGGTGGTGGCGTTGGTGAGGGGTGGGGGGAGGAGGAGGGGTGGAGGAGTTTGTTATAAGACCAACATGCGATTGAAGAGGCAAAGACTAGTTCTCAAGGTCATTCATTCAGCGTCAAACGTTGCCTTCCAAGAAGTCTCTTTCGTTAGGCATGCAGAGCATTCTCTGTCGTACAAACTGGTGCTCTTGTGTGATTCCCCATTCCCATGTCTGGTTACACCCTCAGACATACAGTCGCATTGCCATCATAACCCCTGAAGCTTTCATGTTATCCCCTACGCCGATGGTAGCTAGAAGCATCATGCCAGCAGTGGGTGGGTAGGTGTTGGTAACAGGGGGGTTGTAATGTACATCGGGGGGGGGGGGCCTGCTCCTCTCAGTTTGTCAAGTTGCTCATGTGGAAGCAAAAGGCTGAACAACACTGATTGGTTTTAAATTTGTCCGCTGAGCCGCTTTGGTCTCTGCCTTTTGGGAGAAAATTCAAATTGAGTGTTTTTTCTTTGACACATAAAAGAGCGAGAAGAGGAACGGGTCAAATTATTGAGGAAATGTAATCCCCTAATTTTTTTTTGTTTTGTTTTCTTTATAAGGTTAATCCAACCTTTCTGCATCTTATGCTCCACGAGAGGCTGGATGCATTTCATCTAGGTTGACAGCTGTGAATGCAAATGCCAACTAACGTCAAAAGCTTCCTTTTCATCAGCCGTTTCAAAAGAACATTTACTTGTAGAGCCTCTCAATCATTCTACGTTTGCTCGCCGCCACTCGTTTGAAATGTAAATTAAAGATTCAAAAGGCAGGAGACTTTAGCTTGGCACGCAAATCAGCATGGTTCAACCTTGTCAATGGGCACCCAGTGTTTATTTCATACATATATATGTGCATATGCAGGTTGTACGCACATATATACAGTAGATATACATGTACTGTATGCATAGTTACATATATTTGGTTCTACGGGAGTAAGTTGTTCTCAAGAGGCTACAAAAAAAAACATCAGAGCAGCAGGCTTAAGAAGATCCAACAGCAATTAGGAACCTACCGCCAGTGACCATCCCGAACAGTCATCAGACACAACACAGATAAGGAGGACATAGAAGGAAGAAACACAAATTAAAACAACCACACACAGGAGTTAACACGCCAGAGTCTGGGCACACCAGGAGAAATGACTGCTTGCCTCGGGAGTGGCAGGTTCACCGATCTCAGGGATTAGCTATTAACTGAAGGAGTGCGAAAAGAAAAATTGAGATTGTTCAAAGGCGGTGGGGATATTGGAAAATAATGGAAAATCTTCTTCTTCTACGTTTGCAGCAATTTAACTGACCTTGCTGTTTGTAAAAGCTTCCAACTGCTACGGTAAAAATAAAGAAGTCTTTAACATTTAATTTATGCAGTCTTCTACAATAAGTAAGTCGTGAAAACACTGTCAGTGGTTTCTGTCTACGATTCTGAAACCAGCGCTGATAGCAGAGACGTCGCAGCAAATTAAACACACTTTGTACACGTTTACACCGAGGACGGCAGCATAATGATGCGCCGCTGGTGCAATTAGCACGCTAACTCCATCTGAAAGTGTCAGCGTTTCATTTGCCTCCCGTTCCGTACCGTCGAAAGGTTGACTTTTATTAAATTCCCTCTCATTTGTTTTTATCGTTTTTGGTGATGTCATTTCTCTGGGTGGATACCACTTCATTACACGGCAAACGTTAGTCAAACTCCTCAACAGGTGAGCAGGTCCTCATTGGACAAAAAGAAAAACACTCACAGGAACGAAAAGTAGGAGAAAAAAAAAGAGAAAGACTGAAATACTCTCTCTTCAATCTGAAGCCATTTAAATGACTTCCATTAACTCTCCTGTAATTAGACTGATATTTTTTGTTTCAATTAAGTAGTGAATTATCAATTAGCAAGTAATACTGTCCGGCAACAATAAATACATCATACAACAAAATACATACAGTGCAGTAGCAGCCATGGCGTTAAACAATAGGGACATTTTTGAAAGTCACATTTGCAGTGAAGTTGGTGAAAACAAAACTTAAAACTGTTGCTGCAAATGTGACCAATCAAATCTGTCATACAACATTAGAACCACTAAAACTAAAAAAAGATGTATGTCAAACACAGCAAAGACTTAAAAACACTAAACATTATTGCTGATATCTAAAACATACTTATTTTCAACTTCTAGCACAAAGTCATGCACAGGATCTAGCAAAAACACAATATTTTTAGGAGCTTTATTAAACTAGCATGTAGGGAGGGATGTGTTTCTGAATTTTTAGCAACAATAGTGAAAGCCTTTACCTCCGTTTTGGCTCCATCCATGACATCCTTCATGTTGATGGCATTTTTGCCCTTGTCTTTGCCCTTCTTTTTGTTTTTCTTCTTTAATATCCATTTTTTGCAGATGCAGAAGCAGCATGCTAACACCAGGATGATCGCCACAAAGGCAATGGAGACGATGGCCCATGAAGGCACTGGGGAGCAAAAACAAGAGAGAGTTTGGATTAAACTTCTGGGACACATGACATATTGCTTCAGCTCGCAGAGAGAGATTTTAGGGACCTGGGCCAAAGCAGCATCTGAACCGAAGTCCCAAAAAGTGATTATAGCAACTGACAGGTGAGATAAAAAGTAGGAAAATGTGTGTGCCTGCAGAGTTGGCACACCGGATCAGCACCTAAGCCAGCGCCTGGGTCCATCAAGAAGTGGCAGACCTCTTAACGATTGGTCCCGACTAGCAGGACAAGACACGACCGCACAGCTCGAGCCAATTCAGTGGAAGTAACAGATGTTGGCATTTTCCACTTGCCATTTAGACAAAAAGATTCTCAGACATCTGACACTTTCGGGGCAATCACCGGCAACACAGAACTTGCTGGGATTGAGAGCCGTGGTCATTTTCCAAGGGTGCGTCTGAGAGGCATTAACAGCAGAACGACCGTGACAAGTTGATGATGCAGAAAACTGAACAGGTTCATGGAGGTTTTCCACACTAATTTCACATACTCTTAGCTATAGTATAGTAGAAGTCTTTTGAGTGGAGATTGTTAAGCCTTAGAATATTTTACAGATTACGGTTATAGACGAAAACCTTTCCCAGACTTGTACCATGAACAAAAAAGCCTAATCTCATTACCTGCATATTTAAAGTTCAGTCTCTAAGAGGAGAACAACAGCAAGAAGGTGTCTTTAATTTTAGAGTTAGGGTTAAGTGAACTTGCGGTCAAATCATCAATTTCCCACAAAGCCTGTCCTCGTACTTTTATGCCCTTCAGTTAGGATTAGTTAAAAAAAAAATTAAAAATCGACTAAGAGTCTTAAAATTACAAAAAAAAACATCCACAGCAAAGTGTCTTCTTTTACTTCAGATGATGTCCCTTCAAGTATTAGCTACACTTAAGGAAAGTCAATCTATACTCAATCTTTATCATGATTTGTTTAAAACAGTTCAAAGGATAAAACGTCCTTTTTCTCTAATCAATGAGTTTATTGCGGTCACTGAGCAGCTCTGCCACTTTTAATTTCAATACCTGCATCACGTCATAAAGGCCAAAGTCTGAAATATCAATGAGGACTGTGAATAATTAGATAATTAGACAGAAGATAAGGTATAGAATTAATTTGTTTTTTATATTTATAGCATAGTCTTCTAAGTACTGCCACGCAATATATAACAACAATTCCTGATAGCATCACTAATTAATCATGAGGCAAGTTCGGGACTTGCAGGGATGAATAGATGAATGGACCAATCTTAAAATAACTATAATTAATTTAAAGTCTATGAATTAATGTTACATACGTTTAGAGGTCTGGAAGAATAGTACTGGGAATTTTCCAGCCAGCTTTTGCTCAGATCTGATTCAAAAACATTAAATAATTGATGTTACAGCTTGTTGCAGGTTAAAAATGTATTTCAGCCCTTTTTTCTGACACCTTTGAAGATCTTTAAAGGGTGATTCTGGAGAAAAGTAGTTGGTTGTTGAGTCTCATTGCCAGATGATCAAACACTGATACTTTGGGTCGATAGTCGGCCAAAAGCATCGATGATTGATGACCTGGTAATCACCTTCGCTACCTTTGAGCCATGAATCTAAAAACAACACTTTCTAAGACTTTTCAGAAACCCTGCTCAGCTACAATCGTTTTAGTTGATCTGCTTTTAAGATGATAAATCAGAAAAGCGATTGTAATGTGATGTGGTAAGTTGCCGTTTCCTCCACCATGTGCTACTGCTCTAGTTCATGACCCCGACTGGACAAAATTAGACAACACCAGTCAACTCTGTCACCTTCAGAATGTCACACATTCATCTAAACAACACGGTGACAGCCATCCGCAAACACAGTGACACCTATCTCAACCGTATCCAGCAACTCAGCCAGTGCTCCCTGGTGCACACAGGTACACACACACACACTTACACACAAACTCAACACGGTGATGGAAGGAGAAACGTGTTGTTTTAAGTACCGGAGAGACAACATTAAAGTCCAGATGGGCTGAAAATAATGAGAGCACCTCGCGACAGACTTCTCCCTTCAGCAGTCATAATCGTTGCTCCTTCATTCTCGGCAGACACCAAACACCTGGCAGCCCACCCACTATTTTAATAGCCAGGAATAACAGACGGATTATCCAATTTTAGAAACCCGCTTTTGTTTTTTTGTTTGTGCTTTTCTACTCTGAAAGGCAAAGGGAATCCTTCTGACAGAAGCCATCTGAAAACTATAGAGAGATACACATCGTCTTCTTTAAAAAATCCACATGAAACAGCCAGTTCCTGTCAGGGTTCATCCCAGGTCAAACTCCAGTCCCTTGAAGACTTTATCTGAAAAACTCCAAAAAGACCCATCAAAAGAGAAAAGTATATTACAGTCTATCACTTTGGGGTTTGGCTCAGCTGTATTCAGCTGTTGCTTCTTCACCGAGGTCCAAGGAGGGGAGAGAGCGAGGGGAGAGAAATCGATGCTCTGTTGACAAAATCAATAAGCACTCTCCTCCGAGGGAAAACTGTGAGTGATGCTCTAAAATAACTTTAGGATCTAAAGCTTTGGCCTTGCCTCGGAGCGCTGTGGTAACGGAGGTGATACTGGATGGGACTTGTTTACAATGAGCCATCCAAAACTGGCAGCGTTTCCATGAAACTATACAGAGAATACACTCAGGGGTCAAGTTTGTTTGGTTTATAGCTTAGATACATAAAAAGAGGCTGAATTTCCTTTTGGGAGTTTGTATATCTTGTTATTTTTTACTTGCCAAAATGATTCAATAGCCAAAATGTGTGAGTGTTAAAAGGTCCCATTCTGTAGAAAGTGAGATTTATATAGCAGGTCTACGTGCTAAAATATAATGGCTGTCAGCCATGTCTCCAGAATGGCGGTGGTTGTAAAAAATGCTGGCAGAGAAGTTGAAGGAGCATGATGGGTGGTGCCTGCTCAGGCCCGTGAGACCTGACCAATGACAGCAGACTGGGCTTTTCAATAGGGGGAGTTCTTAAAGAGCCAGGCACTAAAACAGAAGGTGGGTAGAGGTTCTAAAGCAATGGACAGTATAAGAAAACTTATGTGTTTTTGGACTTATAACATTATTGGCTGAAGACGTAACGGTTTATCCTTTGGTTAAAATAATGTTGCATGTTTTTACATCATCAATTGTTGTTTAAAAAATATGTAAACTTGGAATACTGGAATCTTTATAGCTGCTTGTAACTGATTTTTGAAGTTTAAATGTTTGCTAACATTTAATACTACTACTAAACCCCACTTGACTTTGTAAAGTTCTGGCTCCATCTCTGCTTTTAGAAAATCCATCTGAGACTTTAAAAACGTAACAGCGGGGACCTCTAACGTTGGCCAAACGTGATAATTTGTCAGAGGCTTTTACCTCCGGGGATAGTCTAGCACATTTCAGCAGAACAGCTGCTTTTACCTTGCACATACTGTACAGATACAAACACAAGGTAAGGTAGGAAAACAGTCTTTCAATGGAAAGGTCTGAGATGTGACAGGTTCGTACTTCAAGCTGTCAAACCACAGTGATATGCAATCACGTCTCTAAAGGCACCAAATGGAAGCTCTGATTAACAGAAATCAAAATACACCGTACATTTTCTTTCATAAACCCAAAAACTTCTGTCTTCCTACAGTCAGTCCAGCACCTCATCAACGCCTGATGGAACGTCATTTAGAAAGTTACAGTAGAAATCAATCCACGAACCCAGCATCTTATCTTATTCATCAAGCGTGCGTCTTCCAGTGAAAGGCAATTCTGTGTTCCTTAATTAAAGGAACCTGAGTCCCAGAAAGCAATAAAAGCATCCCCTAATTAACTACATTGTGTGAGTGTCGTTTCTCGAGAGAGAAATAGAGCGACGAAGTGAACGAGCGAGCGAGCGAGAGGGAGTGTTGCCAGCATACACACTGCTCACTGCACTCCAACTCCCAGCACTTATCTCTTGTTCCGCCGAGTGACATGGCATGGAAAATGGAGTTTCTCTAATGGGCGTGCTGCCCATGATGGAATCCATGTTTGCTGAAACTCAAGGCTCAAATCACTTCTCATCACTTTCTCAGAAATGGTACGGTATGGTAGAATAACAGATTACTAAGCAAAGAGACAACTTTAAAACACTTCAGACACCGTGATCGACACGTTCTGTTCCTCCCTTCTACGGTCTTTAATTCTGTGTTGAACTTGGTGTTAAAGCCTTGTTTTGTTCCAGATAAGAACTGCTGGGCAGCAATGGCTCAAAATAACTAATTACATTAAGAACTGATTATTTGTATGCTCAT
The DNA here is from genome assembly GCA_903131615.1 of Diplodus sargus. Taxonomy (NCBI): domain Eukaryota; kingdom Metazoa; phylum Chordata; class Actinopteri; order Spariformes; family Sparidae; genus Diplodus; species Diplodus sargus. The sequence goes on along the minus strand of CAEMYA010000162.1, from coordinate 5,324,509 downwards.
AAACCTTTCAGTTTTGTCTTGATTCAGTCGGAGACGCATCAAGGACTTGAACAGTTGTAGCTTTTGAGGATTTTGAGGAAAAAGGCTCTGAGGTGCCTCAAAGAATATAAGCAGAACCAAGGATTCTGCTGGGAGGACTAATCCTCCCTTAACAAGCACACACTCAGACATTAAATCTTAATAAAGCCAACAACACCAAAAGCTTAGCACAGAGAGAGGAGGGCGAAGCGGTGGTAGGATCGGCAGCACCAAATGGCTTGAAATAAGGGTATTAGCGATGTAATGTCAGGTGACGACTGATGAATCCTGAACAATAGACAGATTACAGATCAGCTGATGTAAGTGCAGGTCTAGCGTTCTGCTCTGCTTCCCATCTGGTCAGCTAATCTTCATCGTCTCACATTCAAACTATATTTCTATTTTCTACAGCTGGATCTATCTCATTAGCACATCAGTCTGCTTATTTTCATTCAAGGTTTATCCCTGCATGGATCAAGCAAACTGCAGGGAACCACTCACCAGTGCACCACAAGGCTGACAGATGCACTGATCAAAAATATATTTCCAAGCATATTTAAATTCTAATCATTAAAAATAGAGCTGATTTAACCAGAGAACGCTGGTTAAATCAAAGCAATTTAAGAAACCAATACAACTGAAAGGAGACACAGACAAAAACCATCTGTTACGTCTGACTGGAGAGACTACTGAACCATCGAGTAACTCAACCCACAAAAGTGACAATGAAGAGGAATAAAACTGCAGATTAAACTCTACTTAGCTCATATTGTCCGTCTAGTTTTCCCGGGCACACCAACTTTCCATCATCGAGCTTTGAATGACACATCTAAAGTATTTTTAGCCGGTAGAATAAGAAATGTGATTTGCCGGAAAAACCTCAGCCCAGCTGATTTCGGCTCTGATGCACCACTGTGCCGGGTGTGGGTTTGCTGAGCAGCTTATCAGGAATTATATTTGAGCGGTAAATGGAGGCCAGAGAGCAGCAACCCTAGCATAAAGCAAGAATGCAGGTTTCACTGGCTGACATTTTGTGTCCTTTCCGCATACTATATGTTCTTAAAGTCATCATAGATACACAGTACGAGGAAAAAGCATAAAACAAACGGAGGACGATGAGTCATTCCCACTGTATGTGGTACTGAGACACAGTGAGTGAGGTCATTTTCTTTAGCCTTTATACATTTTTTTTCTGTTAAATCACGTTTTAGTAGTGTTTCAGATAATTACAGGTTATTTTCAGAGTTGTGCAGTCCTTTCTATTTTTCTCTGTGATACTTCAGTTGTGTCGATACGCAGTAACTTAACAACCTGTTTGACCTTCTGATTGTTCAGTTCCAAACACATTTTTCATAGACAACACCAAAGTTGTTTAAAACGATTGTTATCCTTCAATAGCACTGATATGTGTTAGTGAATTATGCAGAAGTAAAATGGGGAAACAACATTTCGGGGTATTACCATAAATCTAAGTCTCAGTATTTTGTCTGCTGAGAATTAACTAAGGATGTGATGATCCATCCATCCAATGTGATCAATGAATACTGTAAACATAGATAGGCACCTTTATTTTGTAATTCTCCTGGCAATTCTAGGTCACCTTTTTCTGTCCAAGCACACCTTCATCCTTTACATTCATACAGTGCACCAGACAGAAAATGGCAAGCAGCCAAAAGCAAGAGGACGAGGATATTCACTTCCCTCTTGGGAATATTTAATCGGCGTGTAAATATTTTGGATTTTGGAGAAAAGACAGGTCAACAAACAGGATATGTCACTCAGCAGTCAGCTAACATACAGTGACTTAAAACCATGTTTTATGTGTTTGTTTAGTGGGCTTCTTCTGCGGAAGGGTGGCCGCTTCTCCTGTAAGTGAGTGAAATGTGCATAAGGTATCATCTCATATTGATCGCAGGCTCTTGTATTTAATCAAATTAAAATGGTATTGTAGCAGACTTTGTGAAATCCACAAATATGGCATTGCTGTCCAAAGAATCTACAAGATACAGTTAACTTGAAATCCTATAATAAAGTCAAATGCTCCATAACATCTGTATGAAATATCTTTTAAGAAAAGCATTAATCTACAATGTGCTACAAACTTTTTGCCTTTGCTTTGATACATTTAAATCATAAAGATGATTAAAGATGAATGCCCGCTCTCAAAAGACGTCTCTGTTCTGGATATATTTAGAAGAAGTTCAGCTGAATGCTTCCTCCTCTACATTCAGAGCACTTTACATTAGTGGGAGAGGTTTTTATGGACTGGATGGAGTTTGGCAGATGCATTAAAAGGGGCGTGTGCGCATGTGTGTGTGTTTAATATAGCATCTGGGTTATATCCACTTCCAGCAGGCCACACTAATCTAATGTGACAGGACCCTGTTGGTCAATTAACCTTGACATTATATCTTGTTATGCTCATGAGAGCAACACTCTGTCCGCGCCCTTTCCCCCGTTGTGGCTTGTTTAAGCAAACAATATGACTGCAGCAGCAGGGAGCGTCTTCCAGCTATACAGCAACTGAGAGCTCACGATAAGGAGTTCTCCTTTTACACCAAACTAGGCTGATCTGCTTCTTTGTGATGTGGTTACATTTTCTATTCTATGAGAAAATGGGCACCCGCCAATACAAAACATTTGCAGGAAATAAAGTGAGTTAAGTGATTATGCTAACAGTGCATGGGCTGGATTTACAATAATAGATGTGATAATGACATTTCAAGGCACAAAGGAAAGAAGTTAAATGTGGTGGAAAGCTTTTCACATTCAGGGTAAAGGCGTATTCACTCTGCATATGTCTGGAATGATTTATTCAAAACAGACAGCTTCTGGGGCAGTGTTTTCATTTTTTGTATCAACTCATTTGGCTGTTTCAAGTTGGCCAACACCAATAAAAGCACCGACTTCAGACTTTTTACAAAAGATCCGGCACAGAGACTGAATGTATATTTCACCCTCACCTTAACTTTTTCAAGAAAATAGAAGCTCAACTGCTGACTCAAAGCTGATGCTGGCTGAATCGGATCAGGCTTTGGTTGGACCACCTTGTGATGGTGTCTCCTGGCAGGCAAACTTTTTGTAAAGTGAGGGCAGAGAGTAGACAACAGGGCTTGTCACCAGAGCAGCAGGCAGACAGAGACGAATGGCTCTGCTGATCCACCACCGTAATCCCCTTTAATAAACTCTGCTGTCTGCTGACTGTGAGCAGCCACAAAGTCAAATAAGTTGAGACACTCAAACTCTGACGTATCTTTGTGTCGTTCCCTTCGCTCTCAAGTTACAGCACAAGGTCTTTTGGTCTTGTCGTCTGTCTACGACACTCTTATTAGTCAGCACTGAGAGTGAAAGACACTGTCAGTAAGGTTGACAAGAGTTTTAGTCACAATGAAGTCCCAAAAGTCAAGCAAGAGTGCACATGAAAAAGCTTTATTGAGAATGTGCGGACGAAACAAATAAAGTATGTGTCACTTTGAAAGCAAAACAGTGGAGTGGAGTGGAGTGCTAAAGGATAAATTGAAGAGTCACAGCCTGGGGAAAGAAACTACTCCATAGTCTGGTGGTCCAATATCCGGACGTCACTTACCAGGGACTCATGATCAGTACAAATATTGTGAGACTGTTTATGCCACTTTCTAAATGTAACATTAGATGAATTGCCCAATGTATTTTATAAGACCTGTCAAAATTGGACTCAAGACATTTTTATAATGGGATTTCATCCTTTTTTTTTAAAACCCTGCATTTACTGCCTGAAAGCACAGAGGCTCTGATAAAGAAGGAGAAGAAAAAGAAAACATTATTTATTTTGCTGAAATGTCAATCGCCTGTCTGTGTTATTTGAAGTAATGGCTGGTGGAGCCAGCAGTCATGGATCAAACAGCCTCTGTGTTCAGAGGTTAATTGTTATCGAGGAGTAAAGCCTTGGGTGTTTAGAAAACTATCTTACTCGTTAAATTCAATACGCTGGTTTCCTTGGAAGCAACCTCTCTCCTCAATGAGAAGTCACAATGTGGTTTAGAACGATTGCATAGTTGGATCTCAGTGAATGTCTTAGTGTGTGTGTGTGTGTGTGTGTGTTTGCAGGGAGAATCATTGCACACACATTTTGTGTAACACAATCATGTTAATTTATTTCAATTGCCAATTATTGTTGCTTATTTCCTGCGTTGTAGAGGTTCCATTGCGCTACTTCTCTCTACTTCTTAAAATCTTGTTCATGTTTTATTTAATTTAGTTGGCAAAAGTTTCACTCGTTCCGATGTGAAGATTTGCTGCTTTTCTTGGTTTTACATCTTTGTTAATTAAATGTCTTCAGGTTTTTTTATGTCGGCTAGAAATAACAAGCAATTTGAAGACATCGCCTTGAACGCTGGGAATAATTATGGACATTTCTCAGTGTTTTCTGACATTTTCTAGACTAACAATTAACAGATTAATGAAGAAACATTCAACAGAACAGAACCAGCGGCAATATACCTAAGAACTCATTTGTCCACGCTGCCATTGGCCTTTTAAATGATAATTTGTATGAATATTTGTATTTTCTTTTTTTAATGCGTTTGTGTTATTGCTGCCTGACTGTCCGTGGATAATAACGATACCTTGAACTCTGAAGCAGAATTATTAATTGTTAGTTGTCGTAGCCTAAAGCACATCAACCCAATCGCCAGAATGAATGTTAGCTAAGAATGTTTCTGCCACAGATAAGTTCTTTATGTTTGTTTAGGTTCTATTTTAATTTTTTAATTTTGTCATAATGCTTTGACTCTGCTCTGCTTAGGTTAAGGCACAAAAACCACTTGGTTAGGATGAGTAAGAAGTCATGGTTTGGCTTAAAATACCTGGTTCGGACACAAAAATGCCTGAAAATAGTCCAACGCACCGTGAAAAATAGCTGGTTTTGGTCGCCAATAAACGCCTGGAGATGGTCTCCTTCTCCTGAAAGTCTGCTAATAAGAATATAACGTGAATGCGACGTGCCCTGTTTGGTGCAAATGTCCACCTCGTATGTGTTGTTTGCAGAAACATTAACTGCTAACATTATATCCTGATGACTGGGCGGCAAATACATTCTGAAGACAACAACAAAATGATTACATTTATGACTAAGCCTCACCAAATGAGAATAAGCAGAGATCAAATGTGCCTTTAAAATATTTATAGGACTATATTTCCTTGAAACATGTTGCTCATATAAAAAAAGCAAGTACAGCAAATTCAGAAAGATCGAGATAAGATCTGCTGGTGTTTGCAGCCTTGAGGCAGCAGCCAGCAGATGAGGGCCGAGGCAGTCTCAGTGATGTGTCCTCCATATCCTGATGGACAGAAATGCAGCCACAGGTTCGGCCAGTTTGACAGCCGATGCGACCAGCCTCAAAGCCTGCGGGGTCTTAAACTGGGTTATAAACCCCAAAAGAAAACGATCTGCAGCAGCATTAAACGGGCTGCATGTTCGGCTTCTCTGCTCGCATATTCCTCGTTAAATCTGGTACCTGACTTTCTCCAGACAGTATCGATATTCCTCCGAGCAAACAAGTCTCAGGCCATTCATCATCAGCTTGGCAGCACCGGGGGAGCGAACTCACTGCATTTGATTGAGGGGATGGAGTAAGAAAACAGTAATTTAAAACCCTTTATAACTTTATAACAGGCTTTACACAAAAGAAGCCCTCATTAGGTTCTCTGGATCAAAATCGGTAAGCAATACGGAATCGTCTTCTTCTGAAGTTGATGCCAGATGTGGCAGGAATAGCAGTACTTGTTCAGTGACAGACATTCAATGCTGAGCCAAAGGGGACAATAACCTCAGCAGCCCCATACTGGAAGCATAATACTGAACATTGTCGATCCTATTCATTCACTCTTTGCAGTGGAGCACGTTTTCTCAATGGATTCCCATTTACCATCAATGGAAATGTCTTGCTCAACCCCACATGGGGCTGAAGGCTCCCGCGTATACCTTGAGTTATCTGAATATAAATAAGGTCTTTTCTTCTGGTAAATATGCAACTGGCTGCAAACAACGTTCTTCTCTGAAAGGAGCAATTTTTCACGCTGACTCCTGCACCATTACATCTCTAGGAAAAGGAGAATATGACTGGTGGCATCATTTGTGTGCTTCTCTTCCACAGGAGTCATTTCCTGTTGTGAGAATTACTTCCACATGAGCCTGTGGATATATCTATATCTCGATTTGTGCTGAATGAAAAAAACCCATGGATCTCCAGGCAGTGATTTATTCTTCATGTCACAATGACACCACGCAGTCAAATACTTTAATACTGCTAAATTCTCCAGGCAAGAACATGAGGATGTGGAAGCATTTGGTTGATAAAAGGGAAGGAGGAGTTGTATTATGAGGAAATGAAGAGACAGTTTTGAGTGAAAGCATGAGTGAGAAAAAAAAAACAGAAAATCAAACAGCAAGTAATAAAGACAGCTACGCCTAATTTAGCAATTTATCATGTCAAACATTTAGATTGCCGTTGCCAGATGTTTATTCTCTACTTCACTCATAACATCATTTAGTAAAACAATTCCATTTGAGCAGCTGAAATATTAAATTTGTTGTTGCTTCGGGCAACAGAAAGAAAGATGCAGTCCAAAATTTGTGCACCTGATTCATTGGAAATCTTTGTCAGAGGTCACGAAGAAACATTGACGTTTTCTTGTGCGTCAGCAACTGATGTTCACTCACAACCACAGATGAATCACTTTCGAGTCATGGTTACACGAGAATCACTCTGAATGCACTGAATGGTGTCGTCTCTGATGGACTCACTTCGAATCGGAGGGAGTGTAATTATAGACACATCACTTGTAGGTGCAAGGCTGCCAAAGAACGACATCGATAATAGGTCTGACACCTGCAAACTGGTGTATTTTTGAGATGTTTTCATGTCGTACCCCTACTGTGTACTTCAGCTTGAGTTTTTCTTGTAGTTTGCTTGAATTGGCAGACATTTATCTCCCCTTGGATTGTAATCATGGAGCCTGTCAGCCCATTCATATGAACACACGACTGCAACAAAAGCTTGTTTCGGCACAGTCAGGTGGATGAGGGAACTACTCTATACTTTTGAATCGAATTTTATGCTGTTATGTTGTAGAGCGTCATTTAGTAATAGGTGCTATTTTGTTTGAATGATTTGCAAGGACGGTTATATTTTGTACACTGAGAACCAAACTCTGTACAATGCTTCAACCAGAGGGCAGGAAGAGACAAGGATACTTCTGAACAACAGTTAAATCTTTGGTAAGAGAAATTGGAAGCTTAGTGTGAAATGTGTGCAGACTTCAAAAGGAAAAGGTTGTGTTATGTATGCAGAGCACAAAACAGTCTAAAACTGAGCTAAATTTAATCTCCTGAGGTTTATTTCTTGGCAAATTTATTCTTAAAACTGTAAAATAGAAATAGAAGTTTGGTTTAGAGTTGGCACTATTGTATCATGGACTATCAGCTGAACGTACTAAAAACTGACAAATAAGTTTAAACATGATACTGGAAAAAACACAGGCCTTCCAAATATGGTATGTGCCACATTTGGTGAATATCTGATGCAATATGTGCCGAGAGAGCCATATTATATGTTTGTCAAAAAATCCAAAATGGCGGAAAACTTGTCTTTGTTTTTCTAATCAATGCACAAACCTAAAATAAAGCTGTTGCAGACACTGTGTTGTTGATGGTGAATTAGAGCTGTATTGTGTTTATGGCTGCAAATATTATTTTCTACATTGAGTTTCATTTAATGATACATTTTCTGATTAACTGACAAGCTGCTGTGTTGTTGAAAGCAGAGGAAACACACTTACATGGTATTTTGTTCAGCTCGTTCATGAACTTGTCCTTCAGCTTGGAAAAGGCCTCGTCCTTCTCGCCGGTGCCCGGGCCGGCTATGTTGGTGGTGTTGGAGCCAGCCGTGGCAGAGGAGGCGGTGGTGGGCTCGGGCGCCGCGGCCAGCGCTTCCCTTCGACTCTCACTCATGGTGACGATGCTGGGAAGCCAGGCAGATGCTGGACAAGAGGAGGAAGAGAAAGACAAAACACAGCGGGTTAGATTTTTCTGCCGCTGTGACAGATGCATGTCAGAGGCTCGCCGCTTTCCTTGTCAGATGACTGAGTAGACGCAGACCGTGTGAGCAGCTGCTGGCTCAGCCTGGGTAAACATCAGCTGGGGTCCAGAATGAATTGGCCAGCTCGCTGCATTCAGAACAAAGCTACTCACTCATTGCTTAAACTCCAGATTAGCATCACAGAGCAGAGATAAAATGATTATTTATTACTCTCACACAGAGCAGGCAGTAAATCTCAGCGCGCCACTGGCTTAATTTAAATCGTGTTCTTTTACAAGTCATCCCAAACGTACAGTAAATAATGTCGCGGTGCAGAGAAGATTACTCATCCACCATCTTATCACACCATGCTCTTTGTACACAGCAGGTGTATTTACTCTACCTTCAGCTCTTTTGTGAGGAGGAAGGAGGAAACAATGTATTGCTTATGTTAACCACTGCTTTGTGTGAGTGTGTGTGTGTGTGTGTGTGTGTGTACACTGTATGTGTGCATTACACTCATGTCAATACATATAAAAAATATATACTCCATTCCTTGAGCATGACCTTGTGTTGCTTGTAGTAGAAGTATATAACGTTCTAAGTAATTATGGCTGAAACTAAGGCATTTTTATAATCATACTTGCATTTAGATTTCAGTTACTGCCATATATTAGCAAATCTTCTGAAAAATAGCAAAAACACAAAAAACATGAAATTTTGCAGTTTACTGTCCAATTTTGTTTTAGTCTATTAATTCATTGGTAGACTAGAATGGCACTTAGTGTAGTCAGGATCTGTACCAAAAGTTAATGGGGTGTATTCTGGACCGAGATCCATCCTCCATCCAAGTTTAGTGGAATTCTATTGAGTAGTTTTTGTGTAATCATGCTAACCAACCAAAAAACAACCAAACTACAAACCAACCACAAAAAACAAGCAAGTAACCACACAAGTAATCAACCAACCAACCAACTACACAACCAAACATTTGGAGGCGGCAAAACATTAAGAATAAATACTAAAACAACATTTTTTCAATGCAACAAAGTGTTTTTATGGGAAAATTTACCAAACAATAGTATCAGTTACCACTACAGAAGTGTTAGTTTGTGCTTTCAGTATCATGACACACGACAGTTGAGCAAAGCTGCAGCGCCGTGACAAGTCTGCTGCAGAACGGAACTATTTATTGTCCTCTCGTTCTGTGCAGGTTGTAATTACATATGTCACCATAGCGATCAAAGAGGATAATGGCACAGTTAAGTTGTAGGGTTTTTCCACCACTGCACAGTGAAGGTTGATAGCCTGTTTCTCCTTCTTTGCCACAGTACAGAGCTCACAAACCTCATATGTTCTCATTTATAGTATTGCTTCATAAAGGGCATTGCACTGGTGCGAATAGAGAGATTTTGAAGATCGCTGTGTAATTTAAACGTCTCCAATGTAACCCTCAAAAATGCCCCCCAATGATATTCTAAACCTCCAAGAGCTGAGAACAAAATGCGACGGCAACTCATTCTGATATAATCTTTAAAACACGAAGGAAAAGTTAGTTATATATACACATATATTGCTTGAAATATACTAAATTAGATTTGCGAAAGAGAGCAAGGCAATTTACTCTGAATTATAGCAGAGATATGAAATGTCTTCTCTATATATTTAGGCTTCTTAGATATATGTTTGCCGTATCTGGACACTTTTGGGGAAACTTTCTTTGGGTATTTCACTCCTGAATTTATCTAGACAATGCTGATTATTGGAGCAGCTATCTACATCATATCCCCTTGTTTACTTAGCTCTGACTGAGGGCTGAGGAAGGGATGATCATTTCTCATTCTCTGTACTCTTAGAGCTGAAGATTTCCCAGCCGATCTGTGAATTCAGTCTTGCAATTTTAAGCCACAACACAGCTTCTATAAAAATGAGGTCACATCTGCAACTGAGGATACTGCTGCCAGCAACAACTGCAGACACTAAGTTTTATAAACAAAGTAAATGCATGATAGTCCATTGCCTATATTAAGGATTGTTCCTGGGAGACTTGGAAGAAATTACTTGCTTTAAAATCGAACTGTTGGCTGGTCCAAGAGGCAATAGGCAAGAGAATTGCTTAATAAGTAACTAAGTAAATATTTTACCACATAGCTTGCAGACAACTCAACTATCTAACTTTAAAAGAAAAACTCAAAGGTCAAAGACAAGCCAGATGTCTTCATAAGAAGAACTATACTCTGATATTTATTTTTTTATGCAACATCATTTTTGGTATTCAGATCTACTCACAAAAGACTAAGGACATTACTTGATGTATAACAGTAAAAGCTCAGGAAACGCATACGGAGAATAAGGAACATGAAAGAGCCATTTATTCACATTCAAATACAAACAGACTGGAGAGGAAACAGGACTAATAGTGTTGTAATCCCTTAAAACATCCCAACCAGCCTCACCAGACGGTGATGTTTTCTTGGTAGTGGCCGATTCACTGACCAATTCTGAAGCCAAGAGGAAAAAAACAAACTTCCATTCTGATATCAAATATAACGCCATTCCAGGCAAATTACCATGCTGCTGTACCAACCCCTGTTGTTGGAGCCCAGTACTGAGAAAGTAAAACAAAGAGAGGAAGAAGCTCAGGCTGCTGCTGATGTTCTACCACCAGCAGGCATGGCTTGGTGGTGGCCCATTAAGCTAGTTGGCAGCGGCAGCACCGCTAGCTGGGATAATTAACATCAGAGCCAGCAGAAACCAGCAGGATGAGCTGACCAGTAGCAAGTATTCACCTCTGGTCCATTGCTGACGTAGTGCCATTGTCTGAGTGACAACAGGGTGCTGGAAAGAAAGATTTCTAGAGGTAAGCTTATTAATCGTACTGACTCTAAAGTGTTTAAGTTACAGGTTTTTTGTGACCGATCGATGAGACAAAGTCACCAACTGCGGGGTGTGTAGTTTTATGACAGACTGTGGCATTATTTGTCTCTATTCATTCATCACCGTACATCCAAAGTAAGGTCCCATGAAGAAAACCGGAAGGGGAGTGACTTCAGCTCTCTATATCCTTGGCAACTGAAAGACCCAGATCAGAGACGCCATCAACGCCTTCCGGATGTTTAGCTGGTTAAATATCTGGTTGAGTTTCAAATGAGTTGAGGAGCCAGGAACGAGCTACAAGCCAATGAGAATAGGCATTCTCTCTTCTCTCTTATCATGGATCTATTTGTATGGATGGGGCAGAATGATAGTTTATATTTCTATCAGAATACGCACACACGCTTTTCAGTATTTGAAAGCGTGTCGACCTTGCTCAATCACAATACGATTATATACATTTTCAGTGCAAAAATGATCCTTGGTGCCCATGCATCCTAACCAGTTCTTTTTTTTTTCCATGTTCTTTTTCTTCCTTGTTTTGTCACTGCAAAAATCAGCATATAAATAACTTGGTTTTGCTTTCATCATTCCTGTTTCTCTTCCCATATGATCAATCCTAAAATGTGCTGATCTGTGTTGTTGTGTGCAAGCTACAACAACTGCAACACTCCCAATTACAAGACAGAGAGCTGTAGTGTGTAGTGTTACCAGAACAACTCTGAATGTCATGTAGTGTGGCTGAAGCTTTATGTCCTTAATGGAAGATTCACGACAAAGAAATGGGGGGAAAAGCATCTTCAGACTGTATGTGTAGGAGGAGACACATGGTTATATACAACTGGCAATTAGAAAGACTGCTGATGCCAAAGAATAAAAACTGTTGCCAAGAGAAACTGAGCTTTTGACTCTAACATAGAGTATCTGTTGTTGTTTGGCCAGTGATGTCATACACCTGTAAGTCATTTGTTCTGTTTATAGCTGCTGCTACAGTAACAGTAGCTTGGTAGCAGGGCTGATACAGTGTGGTTGATGATGGGGGTCATAGTTCTGCCTGCACCTTCGCAGTTTCACTTAATTAATATCTATTCAGTTGTTGAAAGAGTAAATTATCTGTCATCTGAAGCACCATTTTCAGTCATTCAAAAAGCCACAATAAGGAGCTTATAACAACTAGGTTAACACACTCACTTCCATAGAATGATAGTTTGAGGGTATCAAGAGCGACAAGTCTGCAGAGAGAGGAGGTCTGGGACAGATTATGGAGTTAAACACATACAGTTCTTTTTATATGACAGGTAATCAATCTATTAAGTCATTTAGGTATGATAATGTATTATTTGGATCGTATATCATACAGGATTGCACATAACTGTAGAAATGTCATGTAATTACTCACATTCAGCTCGATCTAACCAAGGTTAAATCCCTTTTGTTGCCGCTGAACACGGCAAATTAAAGGAACTGCAGGTGAGTTGCTATCATGAGACGGTATTCACAATCCCTGCATGTTTGTCAGCTGCTGCTTCCCCAACATACTGTGAAAGCATGATATCACGGCACTCTCCAGTTGTGATTTTAACACCTAGCTAACACTTGTTTAACAACATCTTTGTCTCTCACTGAAATATATTTTAGAAGACATGACATGTGGCTCAGTGCTGTGGAACACACTGCCAGAAACGAGAGAAAAAAGGAGAAGCATTTGAGGAGATTTAACTTCAGGTAAAGAGTGGCAATGAACCTTCTCTTGCTGTGAACACATCAACCATCGGTAACCTCGGCCCTCTCGACCGCCCCTTTTGTTGCATGGACGCCTACACATGTCCATGTTCGTTCAGCCTCCCTTTGGTCTCCCTTTGAAATGCTGCAAGGTTAGTGTGGGGGCTGAGCCATTGAGAGGCACGCTTGGCAGTGACAGAGATACTTCAACACAGGCGAGGACTTTTAGGGAGCACAATGATGCTCTGCAGAGAGCCTGTGGGAGGCTTCTTCCATAGAACAAGAATTGAGGGGGGGCGCACATACACTTTCACGAAATATTTCCAAGTGAGCTTGTGTCTGATGCGAGGGACAGATATGCAAACACAATGTTTCAAGATGTTTGTACAAGGATGTGTAATATGTAGGGAGATGCATCTAGAGAAGACAATAATTACCCATAAGAATTCAGCAGACAGTGGGCGCAACATTTTTATGTAAATGACACCATTCCAGTGAATTAGAGACCTTTCAAATATGCAGAACAAGACATGCATCTGAACGAAATAATGTTCCAAGCATTTTACATCGCATAATTTTCCTGAGGATTGTGTAAGGCTGATGCCTCTCCAACTCCGAAACAAAATGTTAAAGGGAAGACGAACAAATGTGAGCAGTGTGCGTGGAGGACCTCCCACGGAGTCTGTTATGCCTCTCGCATCGGGCCTCTCATCGCTGGCAAAAAATGAAACATTAATTCAGCTCATATTTGCACCTTAATGACTACTTGCCCATTCAAGCATAAGATGACAACTTCCATATTATCTTCATTGTCTGCGGTACCTCACCGCAGGCGGTCCACTTGAAGAGCCAGTCTCATTTAGAGAGGATCGGGTCTTATTTATCTTGAAACCTGAGAGCGGCGGTGACCTTTTTCCCCTTCTGAAGGCTGTCATCGCAATGTAATCATGCAGCATATTCACTGCAACACAAAGTTAATATCTGCCCTGTCACTATTACGACCCACTTGGAAGACGGCTTTAAATAATGTTGTTGTTTTTGCACGAAATGGCTGCGCTTTCCTCCTACAGCTACACAGCAGCACGCCCTTTCCGCTGTGATGATAAAGTGTCACATTAGCTCTTTCCATCTTGTAACCTGTGGGCGATACGAGCTAAAAGTGCTGAATGCAAATTTGAGAAAGATAAATATACATTGAGTGAACTACAGGGTATCAAATCTAACTTATTTGCAACTTTCACTATGATACACCACTTTTTTCCTCTCTCGTTTTCGCTCCAACCCTCCCTTTGGAGGTGTGCCGCTCAGGTGTAAAACCCCAACCCAATTACAGAGCCGCCAGATGGCCCAGCAGGTCCCCAACCACAGTGGTGATGCTGGCACACAGCTCCATCCTCTCACCTCTTTCTCTCTCCATCTTTCTCTTGTGCTCTCCCTCTCTAACTGGGTCAGCTCTCCTGCTCTCTACCCCCCACTATACTTCCTGTTATCTCCTCCATCATCCTTTCATGTTTTTGTTTTTTTTAACTCCTCCCTTGTCCCCTTCAGCAATGGATTCTCCCCAACCTGGATAGTCGCAATACCATCGACATGACCTTCTCTACAGAGCAAAAAGAAAAAGAAAGAATCAGCTAACATGGATACAAAAAAAAAGATGTTACCCTTTTCTTGAGTCCAGACTTGGACAGCATTTTGGATCGCTCCACTCCCCACTGGTTTCCATTTTTGGCCAGCTTTCTCAGTGTGCCGTGCGTGACGTATCATGCTGTGTTAAAGCTGCCAAATTCAGCCCAACCCAGGACTAAAGCTGTCCGTGTTGTCATCAAATTTGATATATTTAACAGACCACAGCCAACTGTATGGTACAGTAAGGACAGCAAGACACACGGGCGCCCACTTGCCAATATCACTTCCCTCTTGTCATTTTATTGGGTTTCATGAGTTAATCACCCAGTAAATCACCAATTAAACCCATTTTATCAGGAATAATCTGCTACTTATCACAAAACGATTAAGCAGTTGTTAAATGTCAATTGAATACATGTAGGCTCAGACCCCACAGTAAAAAAAAAGGGATAGATCGATAGAATTAGATGAAACAGAAGCATGCGTTTAAAACCATTTTCTTCAATTAGAGCTATTTTTCAACGCCACCCATTACGGAACGAATCTCCCAACAATGGTACATGCAGATGCAGCAGCCAGTAACAAATTTCACTAGTGACATTGCTCTGAATTTCTGCCATCAAATGATTAAATCACAACCCATGTGAAGTACAATGGGTTAACTGTAAATGTCAATGGACACAAAAGAATTCTGCTTCAGTGAAATTGATGTCAAATCTAATCATCTAAAATTGCAATGGCAAGGTCACCATACAAAGGCTGAACTTCAAATCGCTGTCGTTTGGGGGAAGCAATTTAAAAGGACTGTTGGATTTCTGACTTTGTAAACAGGTAGAGACTAATGGTGGCGTAATTGTTTTGCCGAAGACAAATTTAAAAAATGCAACCGTAGTGCAGCGATCGATAGTCGGGATCAATAGGCAAGTGCTTTGACTAAACAGGCAAAGACTCTGCTGCTATTTGCTCAAGCAAATACAAGGACCAGAAATAAGAATGCACATTTGATTTGCATACAGAATCTGTGGTTTATATTCCCTTCATAACAATAAAAGGCTGATGATGTCATTTCATGATGTCTTAACAGATCGTCTTGATCATTTACCGGTGAACACTTGCTCAGAGGTTCTTTAACGGTTCAAAGCGTGGGAATTCCTGCTGTTTAACGTAATCATCAAGGAAGACACTTAATGGATCTAGATAAACTAATAATCATGGCAACGAAACATTTCCGATCCAAAGGGAGCGCTAATAGTGTAATTACAATAAATGACACAGACAAAAAAGCAAATTAAAGCTTGTGTTAGCATGCATAATAAGGTGCTGCATCAAACAATTAACACAGTTATACTGAACTGGGGAGATATTCAGCAAACTTTGAATTTTCTAAGCAATTCAACACTTTATAGAGCATTTAATTATCCGACAGTTATGACTCATCTTTATTGAATGAATTTTGGTCTTTCTTGTGGCATCAATATTCAATGCAGAAGAGCGAGTGCCATTCAGGTCTGGCCTTAGTCATCCCTGCAATCTAACTAATGGCAGTAATATCTAACAGTATTTCAAGGAGAGCGTAGATTCAAGTGACCTTGTTGTGGGCTGAGACCTGAATTACAAAGAACTATTTATTATTTCATGAAAACATCTCAGTCTTTTCACTGCTGTACCAAAAAAAAAAAACGTCCACTTTTTCCTGGAATAGTTAGCATTTATACAAATAATCAGACACTGAGTCTGTTCATATGTAGGTATTTGCTTACATTTCTCATTGGCAACTAGGCAGAGAAGAAAAAAAAGGGCTTAACTGAAGAGTAAGCCAAAAGCCTGCCTACTTTGCGCATGTGAGCGTAACTAATGAGTCTGTTGGGTCATTCTAGTAGAAACAGCAATTCATGTGTAAATCCTCAACCTGCACCTCGGACAGACCCCAGATCCTACTGTGATCACCCGTTCGCTCTCTCTCTTCTCCGTCTCTTCGCTGCCTTTGTTCACTCCCCATCAAAGAAAATCACAAAAATCGCCAACTGTCAACCCAGTGTCAAACAAATTGCTGTGTCATTGCCGC
Organism: Diplodus sargus; assembly: GCA_903131615.1. NCBI lineage: Eukaryota > Metazoa > Chordata > Actinopteri > Spariformes > Sparidae > Diplodus > Diplodus sargus. The sequence continues at coordinate 5,308,147 of CAEMYA010000162.1, read as the reverse complement.
TTCGCAAGAACAAGAAAAACTCAATTTTATAAAAATCAACTGGCGACAACACATGTCAAATATCAAACCAATTCAACCCAACAGACCGACACCTACAAATATACTAGAACTGCGGCCTTATGGTCAGATGCCTCCACCAACCCACGATTGCAGTTTACATCCATGTCCACACTCATGCATGTCGGAAAAATGGAAGTTATCAGTGTGACATGTATGATTGCGCTGAATAACAACCATTTTCCCTTCACTTAGACACCATCTTTACAGAGGAGTAGAGAGGATTGATAGAAAGCTTCCTCACATGGTGCTAAAACATTTGAGGTCGTGGTGACAGGCTTTGGATTTTGGAAGGACTGGAAGGATGTGGTTCAAAATAAAACAAGAAATCATCATAGGACTGTGAATCTAAAAATCTACTTGAGTCCAAGCGGATGTTTTTGCCAAATTTGAAAAACATTCCCGAAAGGTGTTCCTTGGCTTTCCTGTCAACCATGATGGGACAGACGGATGGACACCTGGCCAGAGCTGTCGCAGGTGCAGAGGCATATAAACTAGATGCAGGTAGAAAGCCTGACAGTGCATCTAAACTTTTGAAGAGAAGATAAAGAGGAAACATGAGTTGGTGAATGGACATTAATTACCGGCTGTCAGTCAGGTATACAGCACTCTCTGACTGAGACTCATTTCACACACACACATACACACAACGGGGGAATCTTTTATGTATATAATAAGTCACGTAAATGATTGTCAGGTGAGCTTCCTGCAGTGAGCAGGGATAAGAGGAGACTGAGAAGGCCCCGTGGCCACTTCCCCTTGTCCAGTGCAGCCTCTTTACTCACCTGAAGCCAATCTCAGGGGGTAATGGAACTGGAAAAAGTTATTAACCCCGCTTTGCAGCAAGGGCAGGACGGCTCTATTAAGCCAGTGCACAAAGATTCCTCCATTTTCAATTACTGCCTCCAAAGCGCCGAGGAAAGTTAGAAAAAGCTGCCTTGTTGTCTCAGTCAGAGAGAAGGACTCGGGGGGCCCCAGATCCCAGCAGCTCTTATCATATACTCTTGTTCCTCATGCAGCATCGGCCTGACACACTCCCTGAGTTGTTGGTGGATACGTTCGGTCTATTTATATGACAAACACAGCAAGGCGGCACACCCACTGGAAAATGGGTCTGTCAGCCAGGGGGCTAAATGAGCGGCTGGAGAGTAGAGAGCAGGGTGAAGTGTAGAGAAAGCCCATTGTGCTCTTACATTTAGATGCTGAATCTGGCATTAAATAATGTTGTGATGATTTCAATCAATACTGAGACACTAGGAATAGCCATAAGAGCTCTCTGTAGGCAGCCCAGGGGCAATCAGAACATTGATTAGTCAGCTTCAACATGAGCTTGAGCAGAGTATTAAAAGCTGTAGTAGTGGTATAAGTAAGAGTAGTAGCATAAGGTATGGTCAGGGCTCCACGACACGCCCATTATTATATCTGAGATGGACAGAAAACCTTGCAAGCTATGAAAGTATTTAGCCCCGTAAGATCCCAATTCTTGTGGCTCATTTAAACTTTTAATCACTTTCCTACGTTGAGGTATGGTGAAGCAACAAGGCCCCTAAAGAGTGGTGGGTTCGCCATGTCGCCACTTGATGTCCAAGCAACTATGAATCAATAATTGCTCGTTAAGACTTTGATGTTGATGATGACGATGAAGACACAGCATAAAAAGCTAGTGTATTTATCTCACATACGATTGGTATTGCCACATTTTTAGTTTGCAGCTTAAAAACTTAGTTGATTCAGTTGATTACCCAAGTTTCTAAGAGCCTGAAGGCCTCGACCTAACAGAAGATTACATGCAGGATTGTGGTTGTATGAGCCTGAAACAACAAAGAGAAAATACTGAAGGTTTACTCTTGTTTTGTTTCATCATCTAGCTTGTGTTCGGCAATCAAAAGGCCTATTACTCACAAATTACTCACACATGAATTTACAGGGGTCTGTAAGGTCCACTGTTCTTTGGCCTTCTGTGTTTACCCAACAAACAGCAGGGATGGAACAGTTGGCTGCTCTGTTTTCCATGAACTTGGCAAAAACAGTTTGAAGGCGCTTTGAAAAAAAACCCCTCTCCTCTCACATTTTTGCGACCCTTAGCCATGGTTGCGTGCTAAGTTGGCTGTAAGGCTGGAGGGGGGCAGCGGGGATGCTGCTGAGGGTCGGGGCTAATATAGCAGCGCCGAGGGAGTCATGTCTTTTGGAATCAGTCTGATGTGGGAGGCTAGGCCAGGGGGCATGGTGCGACTACTGGTAGGTGAGTCATACAGATAAAGGGAGGCTATTTGCTCAACCATTGCCTTCCTCCAGGGAGACCCTTCAGGGAGATCTGCCTGGCAACCACTCGCTGTGTGACAGGTTGGCAGAGGCAGAAGGGAAGTGAGAGGATTTCAACAGTCAAGGAGCGAGACTGACCCTTGGAGCAGGGCGATAGATTTACTCCGAGTGGTTACAGAGCGTTCTGGGTTCATTTTCTGAAGTAGAACAAGGTTTAAGATTCAGGACAGTGCTGGTAATCATTTCTAAAGGAACTACAATGTGTCTGGTTTTAAAAGAGCGACTATAGTCAGAAGTACCCTTTTATAAGTTCATCTGGTACATGTTGTTTTCGTGAAGGGTTTAAAGTTGCCTTCATTTCCGTCAGGATGATTGCATCAAGGTTAACATATTTCAGCTTTTAGTTTGAGAGTGAGCTGAGTCAGAAGTTGTTTTCTGCATAAAATGTCTAACGACGACTAGAACTTCGTCTTGGTGAGGTGTTTAAAGTGATCCTTTTCAGTTTCAGTTAGGATGATTGCGTCAGGGTGTACGTATTTCTGCTTTTAGTTTAAGACTCTCTGTGTTGTGTCACTTCATTCAAACTCTTAAATTCTCATAAATATAAATTCCAAAATGAGGAGGCAGAGGGAATTAAATCTGCCGCAAGCTGCTCACGTTTACGTTTCCGGTGCCAGTTGATTGTCTCAAATAAGAAGTCAATTTTGTGAGTTTTCAACTGTATTGTACGGTTAAAATATGAAATGTTTTTGCATTAAAATGTCTAAAAAGAACTACATCTCTTGAAAGCCAGTTGGAGGACATCTGGTCAAAGGTCATTCATTTAGTTCTATGCTCATGTCTTATTTGAGCATACATTCAAATCTTACATCTGCCTTTCACTAGTTTCATAAATCTTGACATAAAGTGACAAATTGTGATAAGACAAATATGAATGTTTTGGCTTTACGTGCTGTAGCTCGGTGGAGAAACAACATAAAACAAATGCCCTGCGGATTTAATTTTTTTTAGCTTCCTGCCTCCGGCATCACTTCTTCTTCTTCTTCTTCTTCTTCCCGCCCACTTCTTCACGCCTCCCTCTGCAACACTCTGCCTCCCGCAGGGCTCAGCCACAGATATCACAACTGACACGGTTCATCAAGGCAAATAATCAGTGGGGGGAATATCATGAGAAGTTGGGAACCACTCATTTGAGATTACAGGGGATCTTTATCACCTCAAGTATAAGTCTTCACATTTCTAAAGACTCATCACTTTAGCATGTAAATAAAAATAAAGAGATGGTTTAGAGGAAATGTCTGGAGATCTGGGATATCTTGATTCCTACGACCCCTGGATTCATGAAGGAAATGGTGTGTTCCTCTCTGTTCCCTCTACAAGTGACGTAGCAAATGGAGCCGCAGCGCTTTCTTATTTGTTGTTGCTGCCTTTTGTCATTTTCTATGGTGGCCGTGTCAAACAGACAGGTCCCCAGAGCTGTTGATGTTCTCAAACAGACGGCCCTTCAAGTGCTCTTTCCAGACACTTGGCAGCTGACCTTTTAATTCTGTTTAGAGTGTCGGGTGTGTGCAGTTTACTGATGATGATGCCTCAGACCAGCTCAAATAAGACGTTTGTAAAGCACCCGATGACTTAGAGATGAATAGGTGCTGTCTCACTTGATTTGTCACTTTATAAGCAATTACTGAAAATACAAATAGGCAGGATTTCTGCTAACCTGTGCATTCGAGAAGAGGCAGTTCTCGTGTAACACTTCCATATGGCATGACTCGAACTTTTTGCTCGTGTCTGAAACAAATTTTTAACTCGCACTCACACTTCCTTTGCTGATTTTCTGCTTGATAGAAATTGGACTAAAAGGTGCAAGTTTCAACTCCTGAGAGTTAACGCCAAGGGGGGTGAATTATACGGCGTCAAAACCATTGAGATGGGATAAAAAACATGTCGCCAAACATCAGCATTCAGCTGGGCGATGGAATAAATCAGCTCGTCCAGGAATTCTTCACGACAGGCTCCCACATCTTGAATCTAATTGACACTTCCGACAGATCGGTGGTCTGATTTCACATTTGAGTCACAAGATGTCTGAACCCACTTCTTCTTAATACACACAGAGCTGACAGGTTGCTAATCCAACAGAGGCGTCGTAGAGTGATGCAGAAGTGCGATGAGAAGGTGACAAACAATTCAACTTCAGAAATAACCGCTCGAGTGTCACTGATCTGCCGTTTCAAGCAGATGTGAATAGATCGTGGCAGCACAATCGAGGAGAGTGAGCGATTAGGATGATTAGGACATGAGATTCAAATTCTAGCTTTCACAGCACATCTTGACTTTTTCCCTTATTTCATGTATCTCCTCATGGTGTCATGTTTCCGCTCACACTTTGATGTTTTTGCTTTCTCCTCGTTGGTCCATTAGAGAGCCTTTCCCCCACTGGGCATCCTTTCATACGCCTACGGCCTCTCACAACATTTCCACCCACACACTTTGTTTGAAAAACAGCACGCCTGCCAATGTTCAACTAGCTCCATAATGGTCACAATATAATAATTTGACTGTGCTCATTTTTATTTGCAGCAGCACAAAGTAAATAATGACATCTAGCGAATGGGAGTTTGACCTTTTCAAGGGGTAGCAAAGAGTCAGAAAAATAAAAGATGCTATCGTTTTCCATCATTTTCTTTTTTATTGAACGAGAGTGAGCTGTCAGATCGGATCTCACTGGCACTATCATTTAACACAACAGCCTCCCTAAATCATACTCCGCAGTGCCAGGGTGGCTTGAAGAGTGAGACTGAACTCATTGACAGTGGTGGCAGCTTGATAGATAACATTGTGAGGATGACATTGAAATAAACAGGCATTGTGACCAATGATCTTTCAGCTTATCGTTTGCCATCAGGCGTCTCTGACACTGCATTAGCATGAGCTTTGATTTTCTTATTTGGCAGAAGCTCTCTCATTTGCAAGTGGGTTGTTATCACTGTGACCCCAGGTTGTGAAAAGCTCCAGAGGTTCAGAGAGAGATGGAGCAGAAAGAAAAAAAAGAGAAGAGACAGATGTGTCTGTCGTACATAAATTACTTTCTAGTGCTTTGATATATCTCATCGTCAGAGCTCAGATGTGGGCTACAGATGACTGGTGGGGCGGCTCTGCATCATGTTTCCAACCTCAGCCATCTTTTATTTGTTTTACAAAATGAGAAAACATGATTTTAGCATAATTTCAAAACTCTATCTAACGTTCTCTAAAAATGGACCTGCTGATTGCAATCTTTGAGTTTCCTGGGGAAATTACTGTCGCTAACCTAGATCTTTATGAACGAATGATATGCTTTACAAATCACACGAAAGAGGATTAGCGTCCTGTTGCTGTGGAAAACAAACGCGTAAATAGTTGTGCACATAATTTCCACAAGGTATCATAAGGACTAAGGAATAGACATGCCAAACAAATGTGCCCAGCAGGTAGATGTCATTGCATTATTTCTTTATTTTTGACATCTCTTATCCATCATTCTTTATTTCTGCTGTAGCGGAGCTGTTTTTTGGTTTTAGCAGCAGAAACCTTTATATGGCACACACTTGACAGGTAAACTGGATACCATCAGAGAGATTTCTGTTCCTGTGAGCATCAAGTCTGTAGATTGGGATCAGTTGCAGCCGTATCAAGACAGCCCATGAAATTGGGTTGAAATTGCTCTTGAATAATACAGTCTGCAGCCATGATAGTGCGATACAGAGGTGGAGCACTAAGATGGATGTTTGGCAGTTTACAGCCGGTGGAAATGGGACAATATGCTTGCAGGCTGCGTGCTAACAGAGGTGTCTCCTGCAGTTGACCTGTACTGTTTTACAGCTCTTCCCTTTAAGAAGACAGAAAAGACTTTGCACAATGTCCTCGCCTTCTCCTGTTTAGCTGGAACCAACGATTATTGTCAGACTGGATTAATTGTTAATTTACTGTTCAGTGTATACAATGTCGATGTCAAACTGGCAAATGAAATTTCCCAGCGTCTGAGATGGTATCTTTAAATTGCTTGTTTTGCATGAACGCAACACAAAGGTATTCATCTCCTGACATTTGAGAAGCTCAAACGTTGAAACACAGCTTGACCATCTGTTATTTTTTGAAAGAAGAAAAGACCTAAAGCCTTTATTAATCAACTTCAGTGCAGTTGATCAATTAATAGATTTATTGCCTAATCCTTTCAGCACTACCTGTGATTCTGTATGCTGAAGCCTTTTCTGTAAGCTTTCTCTCGCCTCTTTTCAACCAGCTAGCCACTGCATCTCCGTCCCCCTCCTCCCTTTTCTCACCCTCTGCAGACACAAGGGAGACGTTCCTCGCTAGCTGACAAAGAAAGATAAATTAGAAAGTAAAAAGGTTAATCATTTCCCCCCTGAACACTGCAGCGCTTTGAACAACAAACCAGCCACTGACCCTTGACCCCTTCAGCTCCAACAGCTCAAACCAACCTACTGGTCTTGACACTTGGAGACAGGATCAAAATCACGATGATCCCAGTATTGGCAGATGAGGCTCCAAACCAAAACATCTGTTGCAGTCGTACCTCCGGGCAACAACAGAGAACCCTCTCTGCCTCCCACAGCCCACATGATAATTATCACTGCTGGCTGTGGCCAAGCCAGCTCCATGCTGCCATGTCCAAGTAACGCTTCAGTGAATTTCGGGTACTGCATGGCCTGTGATTAAAATAAATGAGGTCTACGGGGGTGTGTGTTATTTGAAATCAAGAGCGCCTCTAATTAATTTGGTCACTTTCATTGAGTAAACTGAAGAAACTCGTATTCATTCAGTACTTGGAGCTGTCTGTGGATCTGAAGGGACAAAAAATGGGTATTTCGTTAAACGAACAGGAAGAGCTGCTTCAGTGACCGACATAATCTGCAGCTGAATGAAACCAGACTGGAGTCAAGTAAATGGACTTTTTGTTAAAAGGAGGAAAGGAGGTATCAGCTAGTTAATGTAATGGACAAGGCAGAGTGACGAGTTCTATATTAACGCACAGTTTTCTGCCAAGTTTGGTTGTTTCACAAAAGATATTAGTTTGTACTGTTTGGCTTGATTATTCAATATCTGATCATAGTTGATGCCTTGTTTGCTCCGAGGCCTCCATCAATCAAATGTGTTTCTCAGTTTAAAAAACTCTCAGAAAATAATAATGCTTGTATTTGTTTTGATTGATTTGATTGTCACCTGTCTGATTATGAACAATCTGAGTTTTCAGGATTTTACACAAAACAAAAGACTCTACAGTTAAGAGTGGAATAAGGGAAGTTGCAAGAAAAGTTTAGAAAGGTGAACTTTTTAGATATTATGAAACTTGGATTCAAGACCATAACTATTTTGACATTATTCTTACTTTTATCACAACTGATCTACATTATCCTTATGGATGCACGATATGGATTTTATATATATATAAATGAGAAAGAATCTATAATCTAACCTAGATTCTTAATGGATTTAGTTTTTTAAGTTGTGATTTTTTTTCATCTCTGTCAGCTCAGTTACACAACACTTGAGATTATTTCTGCCTCCAGAGAATTTCTGCCACAGAACGCGTCCAAGCAAACTCCAATCTGTGTGCTTTGCAGAAAACTGCATCTGACACACAACCCTGTCAGAGTGGATCAGGCCCAGGCCCAAAACCCCGTACACATCCAATTTCACTGCACGTCTTTATTCCAAGAGGGCTGCTGAAATCTTCCCTCGTATAAACCTCTCTGTCATGTCTTCTCATGACTCACTGCGACTTCCGACTTCACCGACTTCCCATTTATAGCCACACCATTAACACTTTAAAAAAAAAAAACAAGGAACAAGTGTGAAGAGTCAACATGGATACGAAAATTTGATGTTTGCTCATTCAGATGCAGCGCAAACGCTTCCACAGATCATGATGACTAAAGCTAGGATATGACTAACAGATGCTGGAAACACTTGAGCCTTTTTTCCACATTTTCATATCCAGAGCAGAAAAATCAACCTCACTTTAAAAGTCAATGGGCTGTTGATTAAAGAGGCTATAAGTAAAAGATTTTTTAGAGCCGAGGGCACAATGGAGTAGACATTTACGAGAATGTTGGTGAATATAAATGAATCTCAATTGTCGTCTCTCCAGGTGCCGAAGTTTCTGGCTTTTTTAAACATGCAGTCAAAACTTAACCACTTAATACCCATAAATCACAAGACATTCAGACCTGAAGAGAGATATCACCATTTCTGTGCCGAGCGTAATGACAGGCTGTGGTGATTCTGTTGGATATCCGCTCTAATTAGCAGCAAGGATGAAAAGATGAGTCCTAGTAAAAGATTATTTTGTGTTTAATTTAAAGAGATAAAATAAAAAATAAAAACAGAAGGCAAGATCCTAAAATCGTGTCTCCAGTGACGGCAGTAGAAATGTAATTCTTATTGATCCGAGTCTGATTTAACAGTTGACTAGCTGGTGTGTTTGGCTGGAGAGGAGAGTGCCCCCTGAGGGAGATAAACAGAGCTGCAGACACAGCGTGATGGAGTTTAATGGAAGACGGAGGAAGAAGAAATCGAGCTGCCTTTACCTCCAGTCTGTCTCATCTTCGGGTCAGATCACACCGGCCTGACACCGGACTTGTACTGCAGCTGAAGGCAGGTCCGGGAACTGACTCGGGCAGTGAAACATGCCTCTGAGAGCAATTAGCAGGCCAATTACTTTCTTCTTATGGAGGATGGCATGTCAGGGCTTGCCAGCTTCAGAGTGCAATCCTTCCTGACATCCGTCCCCAGCAACAACCCGCAACGGATGCTTTTCATTTTCACCATTGTGGTCAGAAACCGCTGCAGCTGGCCAGCTAGAAAAACTGTACGACAGCACAAAGAGAAATCCAGAGGGGTTGCAAATCCACAAGTGTAAATGCTTGTTAAGCAAAGCTGTGATGTTCTGAATGGATCTATTATGAGCAATTAAAGCGTGAAGAAAAACAGTCAAATGTCTTTAGCTTTTTACCATCCTGTCAGTTTTTGTCTTATTTGTCTTAACGAGATACTTGGAAATTTAAATAAGCCTTTAATTAGCTGGGCATGAGTGCCAGTCGATAATTTATATTTTGAGAGGTGACAATGAGAGGCAGGATGTGCAGCGGTGATAATTCTTATTTTTGGTAAACAGCAGGAGATTTGGGAGGAGGAGCTGGATTGGAGGGATATTTTCCCAGTGAGACGTCCCAGCAGCCAGCCAGTTTGGCACCAGCAGAATGCCAGTCGGACTCCACTGGGCATCGGCAAACAGTTGTGTCATACAATTGTGGCCCAATCCGATCAGACAGAGGAGAGGACGGTGGGCCGCCGCCACGCTGAGCCAAACGTCCAGAGCACAGTGGAGGTCAAAGCACACAGAAACACACTGTCCAAATCCTCCCTGCTGTTTCCCATCTGACAGCAGAGGGGCTGGAGGGAGCCGGCTTTTCTAAAACATTTACTAGACACAGCATGATTGCGAGTGCCGCAGGAATGAGTCCTAAAACCTGGAAATGAGTTGCCATTTTTGCAGTTCCCTTCTCTCAAAGTCTGTGGGTTTTCAGTAAAATGTCTTAAATAAGATGTGAAAAGATTTTGAGATTTGAAGAGGCTTTGTCCTACAACGTAAAATACATCATTACATTGTGCTCTTGAGGAGATTTCAAAATATCCAGATATACAATGTGTATCCTGAGATAACCTAAAGATATCACAATATCATTTTAAGGCCATACTAAACAATAGCACGATTAAAAGAATCACAGGCTTTTGGTTTCCCTCCCACATGTCACCAACACCAACAACTCTTCCTTTTAACAACTGTGAAGGGACACACTGATTTTTGTGCTCTCAGGTGGGGCACCTTTTCAACTGTTGGCCATTATCTATCAGCTCACCACTACTGGAAAGTATCCTGAATTCAAACAAAGTCAGTTAATGAAGATGGTGAGGCGCTCGTAATAACCACATAGTTTCCAGTCCCCAGAGTCCATACTAAACTTAAAACGGTCTTTTCATCTTAAACACCCTCAGCTTTCGAAAAATCTACAGGACAGGCTTCATGTGGGAAAAGCCTCATGGTGACTGTAACAGTTGCTAACCTGTCAGTTTGGCCAGGTCTCTCTAGAGAGTTCCTGGTTAAATAAAGATAGGAAAAAAAACAAACAAATTCTCTCTCATAACGCCGCTGCTGGTTCTTCACTGCCTGCACCTGCTGAACGATGCTGCCCTGGCTGTGTCAATTGATTTGCACCACACCAGCTCATCCTGCCCTACTTCCTTTGTTGCCATGTTTGCCGATGGCATCTCTTGCCTTGTGCATTTTGTGTATCTCATATGTAATACAGCAGATGCGCTATCTTAAAGCCCACTAGGGATCCATACTGAAATTCTCACGGTTGGCTGGACTCCAGAAGTAAGAAGTATAAAAAACATAATGGCAGAAAGCAATAAACGACGAGTCTAGCCGTGTATTTATTACAAGCACATTCTGTAGCCTTTGAAGCTGCACTTAAACATTCCTGAAGCACTGTGGAATCTGTAACCAATAACCAGAAATTATAGGAATAAAAAATGCAATCTCTCTTGCTGAGAGAAACTGTTATTGAACAGTAGCAACAGCAGTAAGTGTTTGTATGAAAAGAAACGCTTATTAAAATACGTACAGCCAACAATATGTCTTTTCATGTTTCCCTCCAGGTTTCAAGGATTCATTGTAGTAGTTTTCTCAGCAGCACAGCCTCTATAACTCTGCCACGCTCTGAATCCCAGCCTACAGTCCTCTTTCGTCCTCCTCCCAACTCTCCCAGCGTGCTGCTGGATGGAGCGGGGCTTATTACCTCAGACCTCACTGTGATTGGACCTGCCCAGCTCCACCAGGGGGACCCAAGTACTGTAGCGTGGGCCTGGCCTCTCCAACTAAGCCCCCATGACCTTGGAGTGAGGTGTGGCGCTCTAGGAGCCCGTGGAATGAACAATATGAGGCGAGGAGGGAGCCGGGCATACAAACAGTCCATTACCATCCATAATGTGGGCTCTCTGCTGTGCCTATCCAGAAACCTTACGGCTCGACCATCTTCGCTCATTTTATCCTGCCAGGTGGGGGGGGGGGATCTCTCTCTCCTCTCTCTCCTCTCTCCCCCTGTGTCCTTGCAATCTGGCCAAAGAGGAAGAGCCCAGAGTACATGAATAAAGGGACTGGTTTGCTCCAGGCAGAGCTGAAATTGGTCTATTACGGGGCTCCATTTGAGATCAGTGTGGGAGGGAGTGGCAGGGCCAAGCACTGAGGGTTTTCCCTTTTTGCTTTCTTCTGCCTGTTCCCTTGTAGCCTGGGTAGTATATGTTACAGAAAATTCTGTGACCCCCAGGCAGAGAGTAAAAGCGCACTTTAAACGATTAAATATAGAGAAATTTGAGCAGCCACTCCCCGCGCTGCTGAATGACCTAGTGTTATGTCCTTCTTGTAATAGCGTCCTTTAAGACTCATCAAGATTTTCACATTGGGGCATGTAGGACAATATCACTTTAATCAGTTTTATCCCTCTTCAGTTCAATGACTTAAGTGGAAAATAGGAATGGAGCGAGCATGATTAGCTCAAATTGAATATATGAAATTGCTGCTGATAGTACATTCAGCTCTGACTAGCCATGATTATGGAGATGGATCACCTCCCATATCGAGCGAAGTTTTGCTTTTTATTATTGCACTATAAAGACTGCAGCTGCTGGATAAAAGCACGGTTCATCCAGCTTTTCCTTTACACTCACTGAACCACAACACAGAAACCGTCATAATGCCTAATCAGAGACGTCAAACAACCTTTATCTAATCGCGCAGAATGGCACATAAGTGGACTGATTTTGTTTCCATTTGTGGCGTGCGAGTGGATAAGGTGAATGAGGTGGCTTCGCAGCGGAAAGATTACATAAAAATAAATGATCTCTTTGGAAGGAGGAACAATAGAGTTTCAACTCATCTAAAGTAAGACCGGCCTGGCACAAGCTATCTCTGGGAACAGTGAGGACCATACAATCAGGCAGCATTGTAGTTGGAGTGGGCTCCTCTCCTGCGTGATCATTAGGCAAATGGAGATTTTTCTTCATTCCACAGACTCAGAAAAAGTGACATGCTGTATAATCTTTGCTGCTGTGTAATCATCTTTGAAGTGAAGAGTGTTGCTCTCTAATCTACTGTGCAGCAGGGAGAGCATATTAAAGCAGACATATTATGCATGTATTATGCATGCTGTATTCCCCCTCTGTCTGAAATGCTCTGTTTCAGCTCCTGTCGCTTTATGGCCATCCCTCCTGAATACAGTCTCCTCTGATTGGTCAGCTCGCACACACCTGAGCCAGCACCGCTAACAGCAACAGAGCAGCTGTGCTAAAACAATTCCTATGTGGCAAACAAGCTGCTGGGCATTAATCCTGTAAATGTGTGACATGGTGACGTCACAAAGTCACAGGACCACTGACGAGGCGATTCACGAACAGTGTTTTCTAAAAGGGGGGGGGCTTCTGCTTGTGCTGACTTTGACCTCTTTAACTTTCAAGATCTTTAATGTGCACAAGAACATATATAAAACCATGAAGGGAAGGGAAAGTTAAAGCATAACTGGTATCTTTTAAACAGAGCAGGACATGTTCGAAATCGTATTATTTCTCTGCTCAAACTCACTGAAAGACCTTGAGAAGAAAGAGGAACGAGGTCAGTTTCTCAGCTACGAGACGTTGTCTGCTAAAATTATAGGGCCCATTCTCTATAATGACTGCACTGAGGTAAACAGAATTAATCAAGATTACTGGACAGGATAGCTTGAAGGTGGCTCCCTGTCGGCAGAGAGAAAGGCTGATGCTCAGCGTTAGTCGTGAGCTTAGCTCAGCTCAGATAAATAGGTGATTTATAGGAGCCATTAATCGTGAGGGGCAGCCCACACATCTCATTACACAAGTGAGATTGTTTATAGTTGGTGGAGAAGCTGTTATGAACGATGATGTCCCGCTTTATATGAAAGGTCAAACTGGTGCAAGCATTAACAGATAAGTTGTGGAGAGAATTAGGAAATTTTGCAAAAATGGCAGCATTGCATCACTCTATGACTTGGCTTAAGACATACAGCCTCAAAATACCCACCCCCATGTTTGATCATGTTTATTGTCTTCAGCCATCTGCAGCTGATAACCCTTGACTGAACAAGCTGTTGGTTATCCCATGAGGGAGCGAGGAGAAATATCCGCACTTGTTCAGAAATGGCTTCCCTGTGAGAAGGCACTACTGCGGGCAATTCACAAAAAGAGGCAAGAGGGTGAGAAAGAGTCGAGAATCTACTCAAATGTCAGAACTGATATCTTGATTTCTTTGAATTAGAAGCAGAAGCAGCTTGTGAGGCGACGTTGCTCCTGAGGCACTGTTGCTCTGTGACTCACTGCTGTGGTACTTTCAGATATTGCCACCAGGAACAGTGACAAAGTAAAACAACAAACTTATGACCTTGTGCAACTGAGTCTCACTCTTCTGACTGTATCACGTGAGGAGAAATATACAGAAGCTTAGGCAAACAAGACGCATCAGCAAGTTTCACACTGTTGCTCCGTTCAGCACCAGCTGAGTGTGTTCCTGTGACATTTAAGGGAATTAGGTGGTGTTAAGAAAAATGACAACCGCTTTGTCTCTGTTAAAGAGCTTAGCCACGACATGGAGAACAATTTCGTGTAGCTCTCACACGAGCTTTGGAAACACAAAGGGAAATCTTTGCTCGCCTGGTGGCCCTTGAGCGAACCGCTCGCCGGGGTGAAAAGTTGTGAAGGAGCTGTCACGACTTGGGGCATCAACATTTCTTTCATGCCTCATTAATGTCAGGTTTACACAAACAGGCTGCAGCGGTGCTTCGAGTTCTGGGAATTGGCGCTGGAATAAAAAAATGTTAAAAAGAAGAGACAGCGTGGCTTTATTTGTTGTTGTGACATGATACTAATGTTCAAATAACACAAGGCTGCTGGAGAGCCTCAGGAGACAGGGAGACGAACCGTCAAGACGGCCTCGTAAAACTGAATCTGAATGTACTTTATACTAAATCATCACTTTACTAAATACATGAATGATCGTCTGATAAATACAAGCAGGAATTTCTTCAGCAAAAGCTTTCGTCTTCAGATAGTTTCGTCTGCTGTAAAGTTTTATACAAACTACAATTTTCTCAATTTCGGTCTAATTGGACAACTCTCACCATCCTCCAGCTCCCTCCAGATGTCTGCTGGTTCCCCCATAAATCTCTTCTAAATTGGCCTGATTTTTCATGTGAATGAGAGTGTGTGTGTGTGTTCCAGTCTGCTCTGTTCTGACCTTCAGCTGTTGGCCAACAGTCCACACCGATCAGGCAAAAGGGAAACCAACTGTCAGCCCGACTGCGTCCACTGTCAGGTGTTGACAACTTGCATAAACTTCAATGAGAGAAGCGCGCCTCACCTGAGGGGCAAAATCCTGGATGAATGATCTGAAGAGTCACTCAGACGAGAACAGGTTTGACTAGGCTGAACTTGTGAAGTGAAAGTGAAGGCCAAAACATCAGGACGTTTTATGTGAATGTTTTGGGAGGTAACATCCGTCCAGCTCTTGGACTTTGGAACAACACACCTGAGGGGATAAGGTTTGCAAAATCATTAACTCCTTGTAAATCTCTTTTATGCTTCCTGCTTTTATCTGATATTGTCTTTTTTATAAAGTCTATTTATCCTTTAATTCCTTTCAATATTCTCGATCTTCCTAATTCTAATTCCTCTTTCGTGTTA
Organism: Diplodus sargus; assembly: GCA_903131615.1. Taxonomy (NCBI): domain Eukaryota; kingdom Metazoa; phylum Chordata; class Actinopteri; order Spariformes; family Sparidae; genus Diplodus; species Diplodus sargus. Next base: position 5,293,015 of record CAEMYA010000162.1, on the reverse strand, counting down.
TCTTTTTATTGATTTGTACTTTTTATTTGCATTTGATTGCTTTTATTTGATTTTGCCTTGATTTTTACTTGATTTGTTCATCATGACATGTTGTGTTTGGCCTTCTTGTTTTAACTTCAGTTTGGCTCGACTGCTGAGCGTTTATTCTGTCTTCCTGCATTTCCAACTTTTGTAAACTTTGTAAACTCTGATTTAAAGGCGATGCATAGAAAAAACATCAGCTAGTTCAAGGCTTAATATTTAAAAAGCTGTATAAAGGTTGGGCAGGTATTGAAAAATTCACTAACTTTATAGAAATATGGACTTCGAGATCTGTGAAGTGAAGCCAATGCAGAAACGTTCTATTGGCCAGTAGGGGGCGACTCCACTGGTTTAAATAAAGAAGTTTGATTGTATGTAAGTTTATGAGAAAGTGACCCTACTTATCAGAAACAGTTTCCTAATGGATAAAGCTGGTTACACTTCAGTCGCTACCACGACCTTCACTCTTGCTCGCCCCTCTCGTCCAGATATGGTCACTTCCACCCCAAGAAAGCCAAGACGGCAACGTCCGTAATGCCAAGCACGAGGCTTCAAAACAGCAGTTCACAGACCAATAGGTGACGTCAGAGAGCTTTCTTCAGAGGCTTTCTGAGTAAACAGATAAGAGGAATTAGAATGATGAGTGATGCTGCATCACCCGTTTCACAGGGGAAGGAGTGTGTCTTCTCCTTGATGTGAGCTTCAAGAGAAATGATACGTAAGCTTCTGAGGATAATTCTGAGAAAGCGTTCCTTTCATGAGACACAGAAATTAATGTTTGACAGGAAACTGCTTAAAACGAACTCCAGCGATCCATGGCAGGTTTATTCCAGCCTTTTTGACTCCTGCATGTGTTTATGACCTGTCGGCAAAGAGTGCTTTTACCTTCTCAGGAGCTTTACTTCAATATTTTTCCACCTTTGTCTATAACTTGTTTGGTATCTAATCACATATTATCTTGTGAGCCCTTAGGACTTCTCAAACACAGTTTTTATCTATATTACAAACCTTTTTGTGACTCAGTGTGATAAAATAGGAGTATGTTTTGTATACCTTTACCTTGTCCTGTTGATTCGTTGTCTTCATGCAAATCAATTGAATCCACCGTAAAGAGCGAGCCTCTTTCGAATGACTGACACAAATAGGATTGGTCTATTAGCCTATCAGTCATGCTATTAAGGTCTGCCATTATGAATCAGGCTTGATGGTTTGTGATTGGACACTAAAGCATGTTGGGCTCATTAGCCCCCACTGCTCTCAGCAGATCTGTCCGGATCCAAATCAATGAGCTCCACTTCTTTAAAGGACTGTAACAGCTGTGACCTCTAGAGCAGCGGGGTCAACGCGATGCCAACTTCCCCTTAAAATGAGACTGTTTCAGGCTTCACCTTGTACAGTATCAAATAAAGTCGATCCTCAAATCACACGCAGCTGCAAACGTGACTTTTTTAACAAGGGAAGTTATAACTATCCCTGGATAATGTAGCAGGCCTCAAGGCTTAACGTACACAGAGGCAAGGCAAATGATTCCTGGGCATCCTGTCCTGTCCTGTAATTATGAATGCGAACAGTAATTTCCCACAAGGGAGGACATTGTGGGCTTAGGACAACACAGGGGGGAAAGCCCATACACACAAATGCACACACACTTGCTTGTAAAACACAGAAGGAGTGCTGCCCTCCAGGCATATCTCCGTCGGTACACAGAAAAAACTTCATTATGGTGAAACAAATGTGTCCTCAGCAGCACGTCGCTGGTAGAAGGTGCCTGGACGGTATTAAATTATACAGAAACTGACACTGCTGTTTAGTCCGCCAGTGATTCTGAATGAGCCTCTTGATGTGTGTTGAAAACCCAAACAGGCTCTCCAACTCGTTTTGCTCTGTGAAATTGTGCTTTTGATGGTTTCCCAGAGAAACAGTGCGCAGCTCGCAGAGCAGGTCTGAATTTCCTCAGGAGCGCTTTTCCATGCCTGACGTGATCCTATTTTGAATGGTCCTCTCCGGTAATAAGGTCATTTGTCTTGTGCAAAGGAGAGGGGATCTATAGTTGTCATACTCTGGGCTGGAGATAAATGTGAAAGGCTAAGACTGTGCCAGAGAAAAGAATTTATGCAGTCGACCCTTTCCTCCTTTTTCTCTCAGCAGTGTTAAAAAAAAAAGAAAAAAACTCAGTGCCTGGAAGTAAAAGGATGCAATTAAAACCTCAGAGTTGAAAGCAGATGTTTGTTTTTCAGTTTAGTTATTGATCTTTTTGCTAAATTATAATAATATACACGTCTACATTTTCTTGATGCTGTTTTGTTGCACCCTTACCTCGTTCATATGATCTGACCACTGGTTTAAAATGTGGTTCTTTTGAATTGAGATTTTTAGGCTGTTTTCAAAACCTGACTTGTTTGGTTTACTTCAAAAGAGCGAAATTTTCTTTGGCTCGTTTATTCTGCCAAAAGCTGCCAATTACAGTCAGGTGTGTACTGAACATCCAGACCAAGCTCACCTGAAAATGTGGGACTCCAAAATAAACTGTGGTGGGAGTTTTTGGTGTAAAAGCAAAATAAAAAAAAGAGCACATGTGTGATGTTTGCATGAATTCAGAAGCTAAGCTGCTGTTAAATCCATTTGCCAAAAAAGCGATCTGCATTAACACTCACTTGGCTACCATGGTAACAGATACGTGCTAGATTTTCTGGATTCAATCAGATATTGAAAAGGAGTTATAACACTGGTGTGATGAGATCATGTGGAAGAATATATGTTTTAGCAGGTCCTCATTAAACAGCATTTGAAACATGGAGTCACTTGCCCCTGTAAGTACCTCTTTTCTTGGTCATCATTATTCAAAAATGAGTTGCAGTCTCAACTAATTATGCTTACAACTGCTCATTATTATCTGTGACCTCCTTGTGACTCCAGAGAACATAATATTACAAATCAAAAGCATCAAAGTGCTGCATTAATTTCAGTGAGTCTCTAGAATGTATTAATTACTTCATGTGGCTCTGTGCAGCACTGATGATTCACGGTGACAGTCGCTTCAACCGCACATAGAATGAGTCATCTGATGGCCTCCATGACCTCTGATTCCGTTTGTGAAATTCATCGTGAACATGAACCAGATGTGAACTAAAAGGCAGGAACACATCATCATTTTCTCCAGGTCGAACCAACTAAACATCACTACCAGTCCATCATCCACAGGAAAATTAACAATCAATGAAAAGAATTCTGTTTTCTCAGGCAAAACTTTGACCCATAACCATTTAGGGCTTCTGTAGAAACTTTTTTCGGCATAATTGTGAAACTTTTTTAGAATTTTGTCATTTCAATCAACCTTTTCTGATGCAATACTTTAAAATCTGCACAAAAATACAGATAGAGGGCCTTTAACCTGGTTGAATAAGAGTGAATGGGTGATCAATGAATGAGCCATAATGCTTTATCCATCCAACACACAAAAACCCAAATAGCTTCCTCTGCTTCTTCTTCCTCTACTTTGTGATATGCTTTTACTCTTAATGCTCTTCTTCCTCTAATAGCAAATTGCACGTGTTAAAAACAAAATGGATTTTTCAGCCACGGCTGCTAATACCTCCTCCATCATCACTGTTCAGTAACTGGCTTAGCTCCTACACCATACTACAAGCTTCGTGGTTTACATTGCCTCTGTGGTTGTGAACAGACTCACCGGGGTCTGACCTCGCAGGCTGGCTCCACTACAAAGCTTTTTTTCTTCGCTCGGCTGTTTATCGTCACGCAGTCAAATTCCTCGCTGTGCGTTTCATGTTATACTTTTTCTTGGATCGGGCAGGAATGAGCGTTTTCACAGCTATAGTGGGAATCCGATTATCATACAGGGATCACAGTCGTCATGGAAACCAAGGATGGTGCATGGTGTTAAGCCATCCCTGACACATCCTGAAACATTGGGAATTAGTGTGAAAACGCAGCTCCCTTAAAATAAAGATGTGACAAAGTCTGTCTCTCATATTAGGCACATTCTCAAGCAACAGATCATATTTTTGCTTTATCAGCCTGCATGTGTGGGAGGAATACAACCTGTGCTTTATAGAAACGCCACTTTGTCACATATTTTATCATAATTCATGCATACTTACTAAATATTGCATATTCAAAGAAACCATGGCTAAACACAATGTCATTGTGTGATGTTTAGGATTTGTATCGGCTCAGAAACTGTTAATTGTACTCATTAAAACACGTCAGGTAAACTTTAACCCTATTATCAAACTACGTTAATACAACTTAAACTCTGCTCTCATCTAGCAGCCAGGAAGAGCTTGCCAAACACTTTCTGATCATTTATTTTGTGTTTCACTATGTCTAACAATGTTTTTGGAACATTTGGGAAAGAACTGGCTCTAACAGCTGTTTTAGTGAGGACATACTGTAGGACAGACTCCAAACAGATTCATGTCGAGATACCTTTTTAAGCTCTTGTCACCAATCAAAGCCACATGTTTGTTAAATACAAAAAACAGGAAGAAATCTGTTCACAATCGAGCAGATTTCAGACAAATTAGAACGGATATGGACAGATGCAAACACAGCATGGTGAAGGTTACACATGCACGAATGGAGAAAAGCAAATGATAACAAATATGGCATTTCTGTTTGCTATTGGTATATCAAGGAGGATTAATGACCTGCGCTGGTTGATAATTCAGTGTAGTTTTTTGACTAGAACAATAAAATTGTGTTAGAGAAGAGCTGAAATAATGATTTAAATAATTGATTAGTTCTAAAATGCAAATATATTCTGATTTTCTTAATATTATATAACAGTAATTTAAATATATTTGGGGGTTTTGGTCTGTTGGTCTCACGAAACAAGCAAATTAAACATTTCCTCGGGTTCTGGGAAATTGTGATAGCCTATTTTTCCAACATTTTCTGACAAATAGTAAATGAAGCCCTGGTGTAACTGAATGTATAGTGTGTAAGGTAGCAACTTTGCATATATATTGCTCATAAAACTGAAAAATAAAACTGTAATGGTACATTCCTGACAAACATGTCAGGAATGTGTAAATTCTAAAAAACAGGATGCAAGTTTTGTGAGAATCTCGCCTGAGTGAAGAAACATTCATTGTCTAAGCAGATAAGGCTCGGACAGTCTGTCTCATTATCGCCAGTGCGGCAAGTGAAGGCTGGACTTCCTGTGAGGGACAGGATGGGGGAGCGCAGGTGGAGGGGAGAGATGGAAACAATGCTGTGAAAAAGAGATAAATGAAGCCAGAGAGTCTTGGCCACGCTGAGAGAGGACGGCCATCTGCGAGCTCATGCCGCAAGAATCTCATCTTATTACCACCCGTTCTGCAGAGTGAAAACTTTGTTTCCCACCTCTGTGTTTCTCCCCTTGTTACGTCTTTTCAATTTTGTTCAAGTTCTGAAAGAACTGTGCTTACTGAAATACGTCTTACATTAGGAATAAGTAAAGGATAGCATAGTCCCTGTGCCAAATGTTAAAGTTTATGCCAAAAATGCTACTAGAATCGGGTCCGGTTAGCTTTAATCTTCCAGACCATGTAGTTATAGGTATATATCCTGTCCTCCATAGACACAACACATCTGTCCTTCTTGTTCAAGCTAGCTCTCCAGTGACAAATAAAGTGCGACATACGTTGCCATGGATACAGGCACAACTTTATCAAGTAAGGATAAGATACAAAGTCTTATATAGGATAGGACACAGCCATGAGTACAGTAGGAAGAGAGAATGTTTCCTATCTTTGAAAGCTAACTTAGAAGTGGACTGGATGTTATTCTGTAACGAGAACAAGAATGATCCAGTTAAGATTTCCACACTACTGTCTGAATTTAATACTGACACCTGTGTTAAAAAAAATATTAACTGTGGAGACACCCTTCCATTACTGCCCTGTTATCCACCAGGCAGTGAGCGCAGGCTGAAATTGGGAAAGCATACACGACACAGGCGGACAGAATCAGCACAAAAGAATCAAACCATAATGCATTTAATCATTACAGGGACAGTAGATGTCCGGGTCATCCATTCACTGCAGACTGATACACTGCCATGTGGTACTGAAACGCAACTCATGGTCGACCCTGAACCCTCGACCCAACCCGCCTTCACAGCGCTGCCTTGGGTCCACAAACAGCTCCCGACTCACTCTGGTAAACACAACAACGCACAATATGCCCGCGCACACAACAAAAGACATGACTCGGAGCGCTGTCACCACTCATCATGCTGACACAAAAGAGGATGCAGCTCAGATACTGTGTGAGTGGTATAATAATGTGCACACAGACATGATAGGATATTTTCCGGATGCTCAGGGAAAAACAGGCCCAGATGAACAGGATCAATCCAGGAATCAATACAGCGATGGTCTGGTGGGCATTAAAAGCTCAGAGGACTTATGCATTTTAGGAGCCAAATAACGTGACAAAGGAGGTCCTTGAACAGCAGAAGTGACCTGCCTTGTGGCCTTGTGAAGGAGCTGATGAAAGAGATACATCTTTGAGAGTCACACAGCCGCTATTATCTTCCAGTGTAGGCGTACGATGCTTCTGCCATTTCAAGAAACATTTCTTTCAGTGACGCATAAAAGAAAGCAGAAATGTGTGGATATATATGTATATGATCTGGCTAGCGCCACACGCTGCGCTCGAAGGCGGCCAAGATTTCCTCCTTAGTGCCAGTCAAGCTTACTAGAGCGTGATGCGGGCTGGATTGATTGATGGACTAAAGGGGAGAAGGCAGGTGGGCTAAGAGACGTGCACAGAAGAGAACCTGAGGTTAGACACTGTCACCGATCTGACTGTGGATTCAAGGGAAAGAAAAAAGGTTCCTCTTGGGCGTAATTCGGCTCACTAAAAGCTCTTAAACCTTCAGCTCCGGTACAACCAACACTTCCCTGCTCTGGTCCGGACTGAGCAAACATAGGAAGAATGTAACTGACATCACATTTTCTTTTCCAATTACAGAGCTGTTGTAAACACTGACCTCCATTTTATTTTTCTTGTCAGTGTCTGCGTTGTATTAATTTTCGCCTGTGTCACTTATGATGCTTGCACATTTTCAATGACTGTTTGCGAAAAACAAATTTGAAGAATGTAATTACATGTAAATCAGTTGCGGTACCTTGTAGCAATTCCCACTGACAGGTCTGACACCTTTTGGACACAGGACAAAATAATAAACTGTGCTATTGTGATGGAAGACAAGTATAAAGCAAAGAAAATCATGTGTGAATAGAAGAACTTAATCTCAAAGATATGCAAAAGGGTAACTTTTGAACGCTTTCTTTGCTAAAACATCATTCTTAAATGATGAGCATTATATGCGATGTAACCTATATGTCCGCTTACGTTACTCAGTAATAGAGTACATTTTCAGATGCACATCTGGGGCTCTACTGTACTTTTTTGCCCCCTGATGTGTTTTTTTCATTTTGGATGGTATACAGTAGGTTTTGGCCTTTTTGTGAGACTTTTAAACAATGAGAAAGTACAATATTACTGGATTACATGTGAATACAAGTGAGCAATGTTAAGCCATAAACGTAACAAAGACTTTCATTAATGAGTATCTTCTTCATTAAAGGTCGTGAAGGTGATCCAAGATCATTTTTGAGCCTCATTCTCAGGTCATTAAAACCAATGCTCTGGGTTAAAAGTTGGGGCCAAAGCGATGGTATCTGATTTTGGAGGAAGGATACTATACTTCTAGTTGACTTATCATTTCATAGCATTAAATGAAACTTTGAGTTAACATACATGAGACGAGTAGTATAAAGAATAATCAGGATCCATAAATCAAAATATTACATACAAAAGAAGCAACTAAATAAAGAAACAACAATCAGCACAAAACAGGACAGAAAGGTTACTGCAAGGAAATGTCAAATACCAGTCTGCCGTTGCAGACAGTAACCATCAAATTAGGGAGATGTGCCCTCTAAAAGTAGTAAAACAGATTATCTTGGCCTCTGCACTCACTCCCTAAAGACATTTTAGTCCCGAGAGTGAGCCCTGGCCACTGTTGGTGGAAGCGGTAAATTAGCACAAAGTATTCAGTGAATGTCAAACTCAAGCCACTGTAATCCAGCGACTCGTCTCTCTCTGTGCATCCTGGGTAATTTGTTTCTCCTGCGGGTTTATCATATCAGGGGCCAGAGAGGTTATTTATAATGACAGTTATGGCACAGAGACTCAGGGCTGGGTTTCATGAAAAGCGAAGGAAGGAAGGAAGACTTGATTAACACTATTATCAAGGATAGGATGTTTCTGAAACGTCACTGATATCAATTTAATTCCTCACATTGTGTCGTTCCAAAACGGTGACCTCCTTCAACTTTGCCTATAAAACTTCCTGGGATTTTAACTTTACAAGCAAGCAGCCTTGGGCGAGATGATAGAGGCTGTAAAACATGATACGACAGTGTTTTTTTTCACACTGAGGTGGTCTCAGGTAATAGACTCAAAAGTGGAAGGATGGATTTTGTTCATTTGGCTTCACATTTTCAGGAACAACGCCTTCCAACCAAATAATTCAGTGACAACTTTTGGAAGTGTGTGAATGCAGCGATGGATGAATAATGCATGAGCTAAACATGCTGCTGTTAATCACAGCGACCTCTGTGCACACACACCTCCACTTTTCTCCTCTGATCCGAGAACAAGCGATGTGAAGAAACGGGGAAACCAAGCACTGCCCAAGCATTTCACTTTCTTTTCTCTGCTCACTTCATCGTGGCTTGCTGAAATTCTTCACAGTGTGCACAGTTACTTGGAAATGCAAAGGCACTGATTGCATTTTACCAGGCTTTTCAAAACTCGCTTTTGTGCAAGTTTTGCAGGAGAAAGGAGAATGTGGTCTCACACAGATGCCCGCTACATGACCCACTTGTCTCTCTGTACTCTGCAGGAAGTGGAAGGAACTGGAAGGCTCTGAAATGGACCAGAAATTCAGCGCTTTCTTTTTTTTCTCCTCCCACTTTGCAGTTGCCAAGACATATTTCACAATTTTGCACATGAATGCAGCGTTCATTTGTGTGTATTTTCATGTCAGTGCACTGCAACTGTAAGCCCCTGTGAGACACATCTGTAATGGAATCTGTTTCTCCCATAGTGGACATCCTCGATGGGGGAGCTGATAATATACTCCCAAGTGGACATCTAAGATCAGTGATTACCCTCCATTTACCACAGCCACTCTCCTTCAGGGCATGTCGATGCATCAAAGGACAGGGTTTGGAGAAAATGCCTGATTTCAAGATAACCTCCCGGCTTTTTCCTTTCTGTGACAGCCTTTTAACATGATAGATCCTTTAATTGCGTTAAACCGGGACTGACTGGAAGCTTACAGAGAGATGGTGACACCACTGATCCTGGTACATAGGAAAGAGAAACCAATGGAAATTCAATTTCTTTCCCAAACTGATGTAGCATGAGCAGAAAGACTGTTTACTCCCTGTTGGCTGTGTGAAAATCAAAGATCCTGATCAACAGATAAGTCAAATTGCTGTTGTTTCTCTAAGACGGAAGGTCAGTTGGCGGACATGTACTGTATGTGGTTTAAGGATGGGTGTCGTCAAGATTTTATAGATATCCATCTGACAAGGTGTCCACAATCAGGAATTAAAGGACAATGTGTGCCTGTTGGATGGTTGCCTCAAGGGCATTATTCTGCTTACACCATGTTCACTTGCCAAAGAAAAGATTATTTGTGTACATTTTTAGGACGACTTAGCAATGGAAGATAAATTAGTCTGCTCAGCTCATTGAACCCCTCGGAGCAGCTGTTAGCCAGAATGCTACCATTATGGTAGATCAAAATTACGATCCTTGCATATGGTTAAACAACAATACATGTAATTTCATAGTATGTTAAACCAGACTTTCAAGCTAACCAGACATTTCACCGTCCTTGGAATCGAGTATGAATACGGCAATCTCGTTATTGGGTTTATATTCCCATGCAAACTCTTCACACATTTCCTGTCTTTTGATAATCTAAATCTGCACTTTGCTTTGATCACATCACTATTCTGGATCTTTTTGATGAGCCCCTTTAAGATACAGAAACTTTTGGTGCTGTCTCTCCGTTAATGTGAGATTCGAAAGCCCTCAAAACCCTCATTAACGAAGATCAATCCATGACGCACAGCAAGACACTGGATAATTCATGACAGGAAAATAAGATTTTCAGCTGTACATGTCAATATCTCCTATGACGCAAAATGAGCGTGATGATGATAAAGACCGTTTTAAAATAAGACATTTCCTCCTACCTTTATGAATTAGCCTTATTTCACATTCTGTCAAACACAAAACAAAGCTGTGCTTGGTGCGTCAATGACTGAAAACCAGTTGGTTGTTGCTATGCAACAATTAAAAAAGTTTGAGGTGTGTTACTCTGCAGCTTTCCTTTACCTTTCAGTAACCTATGCTGGAAAGAAACTGAACTTCCTTGGTGCTGTCAGCTTTGCCCCCTTTCCTCTCTGTAAATAAAGGTCTCTGGTGAATACGCAGCTTTCTGTGGAGTCAGAGATGTTGTGATAGAAAGTAGCTCTTCTTTTCCGCTCAGATCGCAGCAGACAGCGCGCTGATTTTCACGGCGCGGTGACAAGGACGACAGCTGCAGTGTACCGAGATGGAAAATATATCCTCGCCCCAGCCCCGTTGCTAGACTCCTTCCCTTCATCCCTTTCTTCACTTTAAGCCCAACTCAAATCAACTCTCTCTTCATGTGCCCCACCACCTGCCATCAGTGCTTCTGTTGCCTGACTCCTCTGCTAGAAGGAGGGTTTATTGATGGGATGTGGACTTGAAGAGGAACCGACTACTTTCCAGAGGTTGCAGCGGCCTTTGTTGTCGGGTCAGAAGGGGAAAGAAAACATGTGTGAACTCTCTCTAGCCATGTCTGTTTGACACAAGGAAATTACCTTGCAGTGGCCGGCGGTCTGAGCGCTGTCTAACCTGCCACACGTGCCTGTTTTCACACCGAGAAAAGTCCACAGTTTATTAACTCCACAGGGACAAAGACATCTCGGAGGAGGAAGAAAAATGGCCACACCTTAGTTTCACGGCATTGACAGCTGACGGGGAAGCGAAGCGAGGCAGGGCAAAGGGGAGGAGACTGAACGGATGGGTGCCTCCCAGTTCATGACAGCGTTGAGCCGAACAAACACAGCTGCACATGTACTCACTTCTTTTCTGGACCGTGTTATTAACACACCAGTGGAAAACACTTAACTCATGCCTATTCAATTATGCTAATGCATACATATACAAATGACCCTGGTTAGTTATTAGCTGTCTCAATTAGGGGACATGTGTATGGGGGTTTAGCAGAGAGAGAGAGAGAAGAAGAAAGAGAGAGAGAGGAGTGATGGGTGGTTTGCTGTCCACTGGTGATAACGGGAGCCTTAGGGCAAGACTTGTTCAGCCTCTTATTGTTTCTGTCGGAGTGCGCGGGTTGATGGTGGGGGGGCTGGAGATCCTTTGTACTTGGAGGACATGCAGCGAGGCACAAAATCAAAGTCATGCTGAGTCCATGTATGCATATTTGTTTGAACATGTGTGCGTAAATGCATAAAACAGAAGTGGCTCTTATCTTTCCGGCTTTTCTTGGTGTATCAGCGCTGTGACGACGCCCTGAAATCTCTCTCTCCTGTGAACTCCGTCACAAGAGATCAGAGTGCAGAGTACAGCGAGCTTTCATCCAACAGCCCTTACAGTAATAACCCGTTTTCACATCTGATTTCGCACCCTTTTACTGTGTTCACACATAAGATGCAAAATACATCTAATTAATTCAGGAAACACCAGCTACAGAACATGACGCCCCAGTTGTTTAAAAAATTATTGCACCGATGAGTGTACTAAATTTTAGATTATACAACGAATCTGAATCATAAGGCCGCCGTTTTAAAATGCTTTGCACGTACATGCATATTAAAACCATGCATTAAAATCAATATAATGGATCGACAAAGCAATAACTGACTCATACATCACGTTTATTACAGCCAGAGCAGATTAATCACGATGATTTGTAGTGTGAAATGAGGCATGTTGCTATGGGAGAGAGTGTTTGTCTTGGGTATGGTACACTAATGCTGAGGAGCGCAAAGCTAAGCTGGGGGAAAAAAAAGAAAAGAAAAGCTTACACTCAGGATTTGTGGCCGCGATGTTGCCAATGCAACAAGAGAACAAATACACCAATCTGCCACGTCATCAAGGAGCCACTGCTGAAGCTAGTTGGGAGTAGAGAGCCCAAGGGATGCTTTCCATTTTACTGAAATATAGTTATTTTGTAAAAGAAGACAATACAAATCTAATCATGCCTCAATCAGATTTCCAATTTTCCCCCTTACCCTTTATTTTCAAGGGCCCCTTTAACCCTCAGAACAGAGTCAAGAAAGCCGTCAAGACCCTCATACATCATCAGCTGTTATCGATGGTGTTTATGTAAACAGACAGGACTGGACACCCCAACATGTGATGAATTCTGATGAATTACTGTGGCAATCCTGAAAAGCAGGGACACTCGCAATTCATTCTTAACTTCAGGCTAGCAGTCAAGTCATCAAATAAAGAAGACCAATCCTTCAACCTGGACACTAGCAGTGTTTTATAGGCTAACATCAGCAACTTGTGCCCCTACCCTGCCGGTCTGCACTGATATCAGAGGAGCGGTTTAAGGCCTTTGCAAACCAAGTCAGTTTTTTTCACACAAGTTTTATTAATCCATCTGGTAAAAACGTTATGCACTGAAATCTTGCCCAGCGAGTCTGATGCACTGATTATTTTATCTATTGTGGAAAAAATGTTTTTTGTTTCCAAAAAAATAATGACTTGGCTCAGAACAGACTGAAAAAAGGGACAGATCCAGATTTTCAACATTATCCAATCCAATGAATATTGAATATATGTAAGTATTTAGGTGGCTGGTGTCTATGAATCACTACAATTTAATGTGGATCTTTGATCTGGTAAGCTTTAGTCATGGGTAAGAAGAAATATAGAGCGATATGGGGCTATCAAGTATGACATGGGATTAGGTTTAATTGAATTAAATGGGACTGTTGGGCCTTGACGGAGGTATGTCCTCTAGTGCCATTCTAGTTATAAATGTATAAGAATGTAGAACATCAATTAATCAAACCAAACTAAATGTCAATGAACCCGTTTGAACACGTAGCCATGTAGTCTTGGGATCTTGGCATTCACAAACTTACATTTAAGCTCCTGAAATCATCGTTCTTAACATGACCTTGGGTCTGCAGATGATCAAAATGACATCAAGCCACAGAGCTACAGCAAAGTGCCTCATGAGTATCCCTGACTGTGAGCCAACAAAGATTTAATGCTCCAGTGAACAACTTGTACGATGGCAAAGAGGCACATACCCTGTTTGTAGACTTTGCATATTTGTTTATTTATCTAGGCTACCTGGTTAAGTAGTGAGCACTGTTGCCTGTGGACTCTGACAGTCACTGTTGGTTCGTAAACACAAATAGATTAAAGTTGGTAAATATTCCGACGCTGCTGTGCCTGCTCTTCAGCTCCGCCGCCTTCACAACCACAATGAAAAATCTGCTATTCCCCACAGAATATTATCTCATCATCGTATGACTAATCTTTACAAACAAGGCAATATCCTCCCTGCTTTGACCCCATGAGCGTTATCTTTGCTATCATTCCTAACTTCTCTGCTTCTGTCTGATCTCTGACTACAGTATATGGACTGTTGGTGCTGTCCAGAAAGAGGTGGTGCTGAAATTTCACCCTTCTGCTTGTTGCCTCTCTCCCTCTCTCACTGCACAGAAGCGCTGTCCATGGTTCTGAATCACTGCCGCACGCTCTGAGCAACACAACCTCGTCCCACAGGGAGAAAAAATATTTTTGCTGGCTGGGTGACTGGGTGGAGCAGCTTGGACCTCGTCTCAGCTGGGTCCGTCTGCAAGAGTCACACAAGGCAGAGCCTCAGCAGGCAGGGAGCTCCACGCCCCGTTTGCTTCAGAACTGTCACATGTGACGGCGTCATCTACACAGAGAAGGGGGGCTGGAGGCCAGACCACATCCCTTAGATGGATATGAAATATGACTATGGATGTGGCTGTCTCAAGACGGATGATCTCAGTGTTTGCTCAAATGTGTGAATGCCTGTGACAGAAAAGAGACAGAAGCAACATTTCCTCTCCTTTCTGGTCGAACTTCATGCCTGTGTTTTCAACAGTCAGACCAAACACATTGTGAATGTGCATCCAGCGGGACGTTGTGTGAAAAGAACGGCTGATCCCTGCACACGAGAGGCCGACCCCGCTCCGTCCTGTCTTTCCCTGGAGTGCAAAAGCCAGCCAATCAGAGTGGATGAGTGCAATGAGTCACGGAGAGAGCGGACTGCATCCAGTCGACCGAAAGGAGGTGCCTGCCGCTCTGGGCAGGGAAAGCTGTAGCGTCCGTGGATGGAGTGATTCTGATCAGGACACACACCAACACCCACATACAGGAGAAGCGTGTAGAGTCACCTATATCTTTTTTGGGCAAAAATTGAGCAGACCCAACGCCAAAACTATATTTTTTTCCTCCATCTTCCTGTCCTTCACTACCTTCTTTAATAAGATTTAGGTGAAAAGTCATTACTCTCAAATGTTGCCACTCCATGATAACTAATCCACTGTAACACTGCAAGGTTGTATGAAGGTCAGCATGTTGCCTGGATCCAAATACAGGCTGAGCCGTGTTGAAGCTTTATGACGGCATGGTACATTAGAGCTGCAACGATTAATTGATTAGTTAATCAAAAGAAAATTAGTTGCCAACTACTTTGATAATGAATTTCAATCAATTTAGGTATTTTTAAAGAAAAAACGTCAGCTATTTGCTGGCTCCAGCTTCTTTAATGTACGGATTTGCTGCCTTTTTTTGTCATTTCTGATGTAAATGTAGATAGTTTGGGTTTTGGAGTGCTGGTTCGACAAAAAAAAAGTCAATTTAAACACGTCACTTTGGACTCTGATGAGCATCTAAAGATTAATTTACTACCTTATTTGTGAAAATAATCAGCAGATTAATCAATAATGGAAATAAGGTACAGTGTGTGTCACATTACGGCCATTAGAAAAACAAAAACACTGTGTGAATGGGCCATATCAATGGGTGCTAGAGACGCTCATTAACTATTAATGCGATGGGAGATCTCACAGCTGGATACACATCACACAGCGTGGACACACACAAGCAAAAAACAGTTGTCAACTCACATCACAATGCCAGCCTCAAAGAGAAAGAATCGTATTAAATAGCTTCCACAAATGACTCCAGATTTTTACACATAAATCTAAATGGTTAACAATGGCATGAAAATGAGAGGTGAGCAGATTGTCCGGGTCCACTTGGGGACGCAGAAATCCATTTTTCCAAGAAGCCACAAAGGCACGGAAGATGTGAATAAGATTTATTGAAGCCTGTCCGAGGATAAAGGATTTGGAAGGTGGTGGAAAAATGAAGTCAAAATCCAACTGAATTAGTTTCTCTGCGTTTGAAAAGACTGGGAGCTGCGTGTTAGCTTTCATGGCTCGCTCCTGCACAAGACAATGGAATCAAATAGACGGTGGGCTATTTGAAGCCACACAATCTACCAACCTTCACCTCTTTCATGTTTCTAAATGAGGGAAGAAGAAAGAAATAGAAAAGCGCAAATGTTATTAAGCACAGTGCAGCTTTGTTCAGCCTCTGGCCCTGTAGTGTGTCTTTGTTTAATAGTCTACTGTACGTCAGCATGTATGAATGCAGGGAGGGATGGGAAAGGAAGAGAGATGGACTAGTTCATTTCAGTTGAATCTGGGATAATGAGGATGGAGAGAGGGAGATAAGAAACGACAGAGGGGAAATGACAAACAGCAGGGAAGGCAGGGCAGTGATTCGATTACAGTATGACTTCTCATTAAATGACAAAGCCCTGGGTTGGGAAGCCATTGTATCAGACTGTACAACTCCTGAATACGGCACGTCTTTTTCTCTTTTCTTTTTCCTTCACCTCTCTGACTACACTGCTGACACTGTCGATCTGGAGCTCGACCTAACCTCTCCGTGGGAGTCAGCTTATCCCTGTCAGTCACTAATGTCACGATTCCTATCAGCTGTAGAGTCACATCCAGCAACAGGGGCCGCAAGGAACGATTATTTTCACTGCCTCATAAATCCATCAGTCGTTCGGTCTAAAAATATCAGAAAAATGTCGAACAGTGTTTCCCAAAGCCTGAGATGACACCCTTGTTTTGTCTACAACCTAAAGAATTTCACATTTTAGAAGATGTAGTCAGATACTTTCTTTACTCCTGTTTCCTTAAAAAATGACACAAACCGATTTATCAGTCATCAAAATACTTGCTGAAAAATTTAGGCAGCTCTCTCCAGGTTTCATAAATGTAGATGGAAACAAAACGAACTGATCACAAACCAGTTTTCAAGGTGCCACAGATACAGTGTGGAAACCTCAACTCGGACCTGTAGTGAGAGTATTTCACACTAAAGTACTGCAGAACAAGACAGTCTTTCCAGTTTCTCCACACTTCATCTGATTTAGGAAACTATTGTGTTTTCCTTCTGAGTAATCCCCGTCATTGTAAATCTGACATCCGCCTGACATCTGCCATCCCGCATGACACCTCCTCCTCATCTTCCTCCTCTTCCTCTACACGACCTGACTCTTCTGATCATAAATACAGTACGATTGTCCTGTGAGCCACGTTTGCTGACACACACACACACACACACATCAAAAGCAGCGTGTTGTCTCCATTTCAACCAGGCATCACATGTATCATTTTCACTATAAACACGCTTCCTACGATCCTCTCTTACCTGGCAGCACGCTGTCTTCCCCGGCTCCTCTTAAACAATCCCAGCGAGGGGGTTCGGACAAGTTCTTCCTTTGCTGTGGGAGCTTGATGTGGCACTTTGAGAAGAAGAGGGAGAAAAAAAAGGGAATAAAAACAAAGGCTCAAAAAGCAATGTCCCCTTTTTTTCTCTCCAAACGGCGGCTCAAGAAGCACTCACGATCACACACTCGCACACCCAGTCAACAGCTCTGCCAGGCGAGCAGCTCGCTATTCCTTCCCTCTCCCTCTCTCTCTCTCTCTGTCCGTGACACTCGCCTCCTCTCTTCCCGCCCACCTACTCCAGCCCCCTCCCCCAGCTTCTCTCTGTCTCTCCCTCGCTTGCTCGTCGTCTGTCAGACAAAATGCACACATCCCCTCTATCTCCCTGCTCACTATTTTCTGACATTTCGCCCCCCTCACCCACTCACACCTCCTGCTCCATGAAAACAAATATCCACACACAAACTTATTCTTGCTTTGTGATATTCTGCCTTGGAAGAAGACAGAGCATTTGTGAGAGCCTGATAATAAATTGTGATGAGGCATTCATATTGTACATAATTACAGTTCTGACTCCGTTTTTAACGCCTTAACTGCCGCTTGATCACACTTATTCCTCTTTATTCCATCCTCTCCTTCCGTCTATTGTCTCCTGTCTCTCCTCATGTCTCTCTGGTGTATTTGATGCTGCTCACGTGCTCTTCTTCAGACAGCAAGTCAAGGGCATTCCCAGAGTAAGTGTATGCTAATGCTCCGCCTCAAGGAGCTGCCTGGCGTCCCCTCGACTCACAGCCCGACCAGATGTGTCAACCGGGTCTCCCAGGGAGGGGGCAGCAGATGCGAAGGAAAAGGAGGACCGGCAGCAGAAAATATGCCAAGCGGTCGGGTCTCATTTGGCCATTCGGGTAGACACAGGGAGGCCAGCGGCGCCTGACTTGATGGAGGTGTGAATGTTTAATGGCGCCTTATTGGCATGAAATTCAAAAGTACTTAAGCCTACTGCCAGCCTATTCAGCCTGGAGAAGGTGATGACAACAAACAGCCCTTTGTTCAATCCAACAACTGACAAAAGATCATAAGGGTGGAAACTAAATATCCCCTTTGTGTGGATATAAAGACTTCCTCACTTCTGTTGTTATTCTTTCATTCAGTGAAAATTAGATGGAAGGAAAAAATAGGAGAGAAGCAGAGCCATGTTCTATTTCTAAAAAAAGAAATAAATAGTACTAACACAAGTTAATATTTCATGAAGGTTACAGACAAGGACTGAGTATCATTGAGACTTTTAATATGCTGACAAAATACCTAATGTTCTGCGCTGATACCAAACAAACAACATACCGAATTCCTTGAATGTCAAATGTCGTCTCAACGCGAGCTGCAGTACAAGAATCTTAAAAACAACTTATCAACGAAGAAATGCAACTCTGACCAACATTTACTGACGTCTCGAATAAGTACTTCAGTCTGATATCCTACACTGGTGATCTTAGATCCCTACTGAGTGGGATTTAATGGTTGCCATTTGAGAAAATAGAAACAGTCCTGGCTTTTAGGAAAATCCTGCATCGTATACCTTCAATATATGGATGTTACTGATACATTTACATCTGTACGTGTCATATCCTACCTTAACCTGACTTTTTAACTGGGAGGTGGAGGGGATAATGGTGGAGTTACAGGCGAAGAAGGCCACCAATGTCAAGATTGTGTTTCAGCATTTCTAAATATGACACCACTGGATATTTTTAAGGAGAGCCAGGGACAATTTCAAGCTGATCTTGTGGCAACAAAAAAACATATTTTTGACAGGAAGTCAGAACATCTTGACCCGTGTTTGTGGTGCCCAAGCAGGTATTTTAAACCAAAACAAACCTTTTCTTTTACCGTTCACACCATGCCTTAACCTAACCAGAACATAAGCTCAGCATTGACACTAGTTAAAATGGAAAATGTGACCTACAGAAACTTTACGTTACAACATAATGAAATGTGAAGTTTTATCATATCCATATATGTCCATCCATTTAGTTGCATGCTTGATTGAGTAGTGTGTGCACTGGTTAGCTGGAGGGCAAAGCCTTTCCAGGGTGAGACCACTGATCAGAGCTTGTCTAATCAGGTTCTTTAATTATCATGCAACAAACTGATCCATGAAGGCCAATTATAAGCTCACAACCAAAATAATTCATATAAAAGTAATTACAACAGTTATTATACATAAGTTTTCATTGTATGCACCCTCTGTATTTATTTGTACCATGTAGTACCACATTTGAAGTGTCTAGAGTCTTGTTTCATTGTGCAGTACCGTTATTTATCTGAATCGTATTTTATTGTTATCAAAATCAATCCTAGTGATGGCTTTGACAGTTGTAATATCTTTTATATTCCTCTGTATTATGGCACCACCACTCACTGTTGAGTAAATTACCTTCTCTTACACTTACCTCCACTAAGTTTCTATCTTAAATTAAATCTTTTTCAGCCTCTGGGTTTATACTTTTTAATAACTTTCAGTCTGTAATAAAGTCATTACTGCTGTTGAAAGCTGAAAAGAGAAAACTAAAAACAGCTCAAGCTCTGGACCACAGTGCCTGAATTCATAGTCCATTCACAGTATTTGTGTTTCCGTCATTATCATAATATGTTATTTGTGCCTTGGCTAGTACTGCAATATATGTCTATAGCTTCATTTTAGTCCGATATTAACAATAAATAAGGAGGTTCCAACACAATCAGTATAGCTATGTAATCTGTGAGATTAAACTTCAGCCAATACGAATGTCTATCACCTCCAAAGTTTCCATGTCTGTAAATTTTAATCTATGAGTAATAGTTCTGCAGAGCCCTGCTGTTTGCCGTCTGTGCTTCCTGTCTGCCCTTACAGCCACAACAAGCCTCGCGTTAATTTCCTTGAAGAGGTCATCCAATCAATCCTCTACTCAGGATATCCTTGAATTTACCTTCAAAGTGTTTGCTTGCTTGTTTTATCTACTGATTAATTATGAACCCTTTCTGTACACTCACATCTGTCTTTCAAGCTCATTTGTGAGCTGCTGGAGAACAGGAAGTCTGCAGCAAACTGCAACTGCACAAGAAAAGCGACTGCAGGCGTAAACAGATGTCAGATGTGTGTGTTGCATACTGTATGTGTGTCTATGGAGAGATCCAGAGAGTAAATAAAGTGCACGGGCTGATAAAGTCAATGAGGCACATGGCACTGTTGACAACACGCACACAACATGTATAAAAGCTTATAGACCTATAGCCGGGACCGAAGCAAAGCAAACAGGGAGTCCATGTTAATGATTACCAACTAACACCCTGCCTGGACACTGCACAGCTTGCTCTCCTGCACATACGCTTTGGCTCTGTGTGTGCCTTGTGTCGTGAGGCCTTGGAGGGATCGATTACTGGCCGGTGCAGATTTGTGGCACAGCAGTCTTATAGTAGAACTCTAATGAGCAGGGGAAGAAGTGCATCCATGCTGAGCGGTACATGCCATCATATATGGAGAATATGTGTTGTCTTTCCCAACAAAATCGGCCAAAACCACATCCTAGTGGCGCAGAGAACGTCCGCTATCGCAGCCAGGGGCTGAAAACTGTACACCTCCAAAAGCTCATCACGCTTTCAAATGTAAACCCGACGATAAATAATAGTTTTGGCCAAATAATTACCCGGAGAAAGAGAGTAAACACTTTGGAAAATCTACATGGTGTTTGAGTTGTTTTTGTTTTCCACAGAGGAAAAAAAGTAGGCAGCTGTAAATCACTAATGACTGCGCTGGGTCTCCAGGTGCAGATAACTGCCCTCCGTGGACGTCACTGAGCTCTGAAGGTGCAGCACTTATCTGTGTTAAAGCACCACTGACATCAAAAGACTGAGAGCACAAATGTGCACTGTGTGAACATCCTATTTCCTGCTGGACAGAATATTGCCTCAGAAAAATGGAAAAAAACGTTTATTCCAACTCTGTGAAATTCTCGCTTTATTTGGTATCTTGGGTATCTTGGAGAAATTGTGGTAGATACAGGGGCTGACAGCCAATTTGGAATAAAAAGAAGAATGGGCAGTTTTCTTTAGCAGTGAGAGAAATGTGTCCTTAGAGGTGCATCTGTGAGAAATGTAGAAATGAAAAAAAATGAACAAACGGAATTTGCAGTTTTCGTGTCATGTTAAAGATGTCAGTGCTAGCCCATAGCTTGTACTTAAAGAAGTCTGATAGTAAACAACACCAGCACTCCCCAGCTGGAGTCAGCTAATAAGACCGTCGGCTGCAGGGTTAACTGAGCTTACTTGCCAACACACTAGTGTTATGTGATTTTATTTATTTTATTTTATTGGTTTATTTGACAGGGAATCTAAAAAAACATATCCATAGTATCCATAGTCCTTAATCTGCCTATATTTGTTGGGAGAATGAATTCAACAGGTGGCCATTTCTTATATATTGCACCTAAAGAGTGCTACCCGCAAAAAGACAAATGTAATCAATATAAGTACAAAACAAACTACAACAAGCAAAAGCAAGTCTGATAATGGTTTTGCTGTGTGATTGACACATGACATCTAATAACTGTAAAGCAGAAAAACGAGAGCATCGAGAGCTCAAGCGTCAACATGAGGCCAAAAACATTGGGGAACATTTTTGCCATCGATGGGAGAAAGAAAAGATGAAAGTGACAACAAGCAATTTTAAAATGCTGCAACAGCACTTAATGCTTTTGACTTCTAACAAAGAATCAAGTGCCACACTTCAACATTTCAAAAGAACCTGGCAGGGGATAAGAAGAGAAAAGCTAAAAAAGCTAATCTTTCCGACCAGGAGCCTGCAAGTGGTCGAGCTAGATGAAACAGGAAAGGAAAAATGGAAGGAGGAGAGATCAACAAGGTGAAGGTGGACTGAAAAGGGCGAAATGGCATTTAGAAGAAAAAAGTCGGTGAAATAAAAGGAGATGGGTGAACAAAAAGGACAATTTCCCAAATGTCAAGAGCATTTGAATGGCCACCTTTGGACACTGTAAATCACCGGTCTTATTCAACAGCTGAGAGAGAGGAAGTGAAGCTTTACAACAGGAAGAAGCTTTTGTTTCTCAGAGATGTGGACAGATTTGCTCTTGACAACGCATTTTACACACAAATCTTTATTTCACACAATTTGTATTACGTGTGGACAACAATGTAAATCCACAAAGGTTACATCTTTTGCTATTGTCACTGTAAAAGATTGTTAAATAATCTGTAAGACTTTCATCCACGGTGGTCTGCAACTGATACAAATATTACATTTGCTACATTTTGGAGTAATAAGCATTCGAAAAGGGGAAGTAATTAAGTCACAGGTATATATTAATGTAAGTGGCACACTGTATCCACCAGCAAAAGGACAAAGGACATTTTCCTGATAAAATCGAGCACCTGCATCATGCATGAAAAACAAGGTGACTGCTAGACTTGTCTACAACAATTAATTCAGTGCTAAGAAAGGCACTATCTGTCCTTGGCAGTATATTCTGCACTGGCTATTGTCCATATCGGGAGGTGCGAAATGTCCAAAATCTCAAATCCAAATATAGGTTGTTTTTTTATCCAGATAACAAAATACATCACGATACAGCACATTGTCTGGACACTGACCAATGGCTGACCATCAGCCTGGTGTGTCAGGGCCCACAGACAACACATTACAGTGCTGATATCTTTAAAAAATACAGTTTTTACAATATAAGCTCATGGCAACTAGGTATTGGGATATGGAAAAAAATGTGTTTACGGTAGTAAACTATGGCTCAGCTATGGTTTATGCAAGACAACTAGAACATTTTAGGTTAGGGAAAAACATAACTTTTAATTCCAGGTCTGTGAAGGTTACAAACTCCAGTCTCTTGCATCAAAGCTTTTCAGCACCACTTCCTCCACAGCCTTCATTAAAATGCGTGGATACAGAAAGGGCACAAGACCTCCTTTGCTGGCACTGGACATAAAATTGTTGAGTGCTGGACTTTTGCACTTTTGTCCAAAGCAACGTACAAAAAGTGTGTTTGAACTCAGCTGGCAGGTAAGAGCAGGGGTTACTGTGGGAGGTTTTCGAGCCTGAGGCAAAGATGAGAACTGCTACTGTATAAAGACAGATTCCTTCTTTTCGATCCTGTTTCCACGTGTAGCACTGATGCTAAAAACTGAAAATTTGTCAGCAGGCCCTCTGTCAGACGTGTGACTGTCTTCTTGTATAGTAAGTTGTGTAATTCTTAATTTTTGCCCCATTTGACTTTGGCCCACCCAGAGAATCTGGTGCCAATTCTCTCTGAGACAGAGACATGCACTTCCAAATGGAGGAAAGTAGCCCTAATTACAGCTGATGCTCTTGTTTAATCTCTCTCCCTCTCTCTTTCTCTCTGTCTGTCTGTCTCTCTCTCTCCTGCAGGCAGGAAGCTGCCACAAATCACTTACAGCTTTATCGAGGGATAAGTGGCTGTTCAAATATGAAGCTCTTTTCAATACACACAGATGTTCTTTTAACCATCACCCAGCTCGCTCCCGCACATGTGTGCTGCAGATACTGTATGCAAACTCCCCCCCCCCTCCCACACACACACACACACACACACACACACACACACACACACACACACACACACACACACACAAAGACACACAGTTACACACACCACACCTGCTGGGGTCAGAAACACTTTCCAATGCCACTGATGTCACACAGATGTTCGGCTGCATCCTGACGTTGCAACAGGAGCAGAGGAAGACCTCCTAACAACTCCAGTGGGTTATAAAGTTACTTAAAGGACAATAACTGGCTTTGAATATTTCAGCTAGAATCTGCATACAGCTAATTACTGTTGACCGCTAGCCAAAACATATCATCAGCATATCACAAGTGTTTTTGTTTGATTTGCAACTTTCAGGCAGCTCTTCTCATTCATACTTGTGCATAATTAAAAATATTCTTTTTTGCTATTATTATGATCTTGTCAAGGTTATATTAGGTTGTACTGCACATGTGAGGTTGTGAACCCTCTTACTGGTGCTTTCAAGGACGCTATGATGACAGGAATTTAGAGTAAGCGTTCAAAAAGCAATGGAATCTGTTATACCCTTATAAAATCAAGCTTAACTCAACAAAGAAACAGGTCAACTACAACATGCCCTTGTGTTTGGTATAGTTATAGCAAAATAATTTTTTGGGAGGGGTTGTGGTCAAATTCATGAATGTATTGTTAATAAAACAGAGAAACAAGGCGACGTGGATGCTATGAAAAAGACGACGCAAATTTGGTGCTTTCTTAGGGGAAAGCTCTGCTACACCTCAGCCCCGACAAACTGTACTGTAGAAATGACTGTAACGGACTAAGATCCTGCAAATTGATAATAACGTTGTAAAACTCAAAGTTGTTACCCAACAGGTTTTGATCAACAATGGTTCAAAGGACTACATGTAATGTGAGAGGAGTCTCTTGTAGTGATGTACTTTGCAGCTCTGCAGTTGCCATTAACTCTGTGGAGTGTTTCAGCATCTTAATCTCATTGGCAGACGGACAGAGTTAGCAACTAGCTGGTGACGATACTGAAGCAATTAGCAGGAGTTGATGGAGACCAAACAAGGCTAAAAGGACTATCCATCCATCCATCCATCTATCCATCAGATGGCCTGAGCCCCTGATGAATGATAATGTTCTGGGTTTAATGGATGTTTTAACAGACAATTGATCGCTTATGTAAATGTTGTGTTTACGGCTTGTTTTGTTTCTCCCAAGTAGCTAAAAACATCCATTTGTGCTGCTTCAGTCTAAAAAATGGGTCTGTTATGTAAAGTTGGTACAATCTTAATGTATATATATTAGACAGACGTGCACCATTGCCTCAGAGCTGACCTTTATCCATCTGCTTATAACGTCAATGTAAAACTAAGCCCTGCAGAGGAAGTAGAAACCTTCTATTAGCATGCTCAGTAGCCTCTCTCTCCTGTCCTTCTCTCCTAACTCCAGTCACCAAGCACTGCTGCTCACAGAGGCCACATCCTATTCATCCCAGCAGTGTTAATTACGACAGTCTTATGGAGAGATAAGTGGCCCTTTTGACCTGAGAGTCCCCTTGACTCCCACACACGAGGAAGGGAGCGGCAACGTGAGAGGAATTCACTGGGACTGATGAGTGAAGCCCTTTGCACTGAAAGACATATTGAGGCAGCCACACAGTACAGTATGGAGAGAACTCATCTTACACAAATGAAGCCACCAAGGAGCATCTTAGTGCAGACAGGATCAGTGTTTCTTTTGGAGTGCCCCTGTCTGGGACGGGATCGAGGAGTCAGCGCTGCCTGTTAGAGCGCCCCGGGCCAAGTCTGTGTAGGGGACTCAGAAGGGGGATTAGTTGGGATTTAGAGAGCAGTAATTACCCTTGCCCGTGGAGGGTACGGTAATTAAATTACCTTAGCAACCCCGTTACTGCCCAGCCACACGGAGCCTCCAAGGTCAGTGGGAGTGAAATCTCAGAATATTCAAATTTATTTAGTATTGTTATAAGAAAGCCTGGCTATGTGGGCAGTGAAGTTGTTACTATGACACATTTATAGAAACCTGAGATAGTATCACATGCATTATGTGTCATGTTTGATCCATAATAGGGATTTCTTTTTGAGTGTGTTTTGGGTATGATATAAGTGTGATTGAAGTGTGTGATTGAGAGTTGAACGCACATTTGAAAAGGAGCTTTTCCGCAACAGGAATGTTATGCGCTGACTAAAATGGCTGGTTTCTTTAATGGATGAATGTGACATGGAGTAAATTGGTGGTTAAGTGAGAATTGAGCTGAGGTTAAAGACCAGTGGATCTGGAGAGAGAGGAAGGAGAGACTGAGATGACGCGTGGGAGTAGCAGCAGCTCCCACACAGGAAGGAAAGTCACGATCCAGCACTCAACAGCACTCGCTCTTCAGCTCAAACTGACATATAAACACGCCAACAACTCCCCAGCAGAAATGTAATCCTACATTCACTGTTCATGTAAAGTCTGAGTATCTGAGTATGACATGAAGAAAAAGCAATGTCCATAAAAAGTCCCATCAGGCTCTGCACTAAATTCATCTTGATGCCACTAAAGCTCAAAATGTGTCTGCAATGGTTTATTTAAGTGACAGTCACCCGACACAACGCTGCATCACTGTTGAGTTCAATAGATGAATCAGCTGCAGCAGGAAGATAACATCCCACACCAACCTACAGGGTTTCATCTGGAGCATCCATGCAAACACAAATGCACACTGACATATACATGTGGACTCACAGAAGCACCTACACGCACTCAACCAAATCACATTATGCTCAAACACACACCTGCATTCTTGATTTTCCCTCTCTTTTAACTCCTTCCATTCTGTTTGTGTTAATGTCCTTTGAACCATTCAAAATTTATGATGAAGGTCACTTTGCCCTTTTCTGAACAACCACATTTTTTCTATGAAAGTTTTACAAAACAATGACTATACTCCACTGCTTAGTAAGGTTTAGTCTGACACAATTTTTAGCAGGAATGGTCATTTGTGATTGTGAAATTATGATTTTTATTTTTTGTGGATTTTACCAAATAAGCATGTTCCCTTATGGATGGAGAATTTATAATGTATAAATATGAATGTCTTCATAAATGTAGTCAGGAATGGTTGTTTATTGTTAATTTTCAAAAAGCGTTATAATTGTTTTATTTCATATGGCAACAGCGGTGCATGGAGATGCAGCAGCCAGTAGCTCATCGTCAGTAGCCAACCATGTCTTTTGACTATCGAACCTGACCGGCCTGACAACTCCATGGAAGAAGAGAGTCAGAATAAGAGTCATGCTGATCCAGCTTGGTATATGGAAAAGAAAATGGACAAATGGGACTGAGGCTGACAAAACAATTGTGGCCACAACATCCCAGGACACAGGACTACAGCGGGACGAGGAGAGGGGGACTCTGAAATTGGCCTTCAGTGGATAAACAGTCTGATTTCCTGTTAGTAGAGTGCAGATGTCCACTTTGTGTCTTTGGGGGCAAACTGAAGGAGTTGATGATCTGCAGGATAAGAGGAGTCAAGAGTCAACTGCAGCATAAAACAGGGCAGTCAATAAAATAGGTTATCCAAAAATTGTGAATCACCTCAACCATGAGAAACAGCCTGCGGAAGCAGTCATAAAGGCGCACAAAAAATAAAAGGTAGATGGGTCCAGGAATGTGCCAGATTAGCTGTGGACAGAACCACACACTGACACGTACAAAACGTATGATGCCCTCCAGGAGTGCATCTGGCGGAGATAATAATTTCATGTATTCGTGCTCATTATATTCATGTTTGTGGAAGGTCAACATGGTGGTGGCTTTCTATCTTCTCCATTCAGCTGGTGTGGCTGCAGCGAACATAGGGTCACCAGAAATAACTGGTCAGTCATCAGCATTTTTCAGCTCTCTCGCTCTTCATATTTCAGCTGGGTGTTAGTCTAATACCTACACAGGGAAGCTATCTTCATGAGAAATGAATACTGACAAAGGTTATTTGGGTGGATGTGTAGTCTGTCTGTGTGCTGATGGAAGCAGTCTGGTCGCATCCGTGCCTTGCTGTGTACAACAGACAGTATAGTACATGGCAGCACAATCGCTCATTAGGCACAATTGACAATGTCTGTCAAGCACCTGTGTTTGGAGGAGGGAAGGCAGCCAGATGTGTTTGTTGGGATTGCAGGGGATGATTGATGCTCTTATTGTACATCAAGTGTAAAAAATATTGGACACCCAAGGCTCATCCTTTACTTTGTTTTTTGTCCTTTTTCATCATCTTTGCAACTTCCTGAGCTAAGGGAGGGAAGCAAGGCGAGGAGGGGTTGGCAGCTCTCCAAAAGCAAGTCGATCGACAGACATGTATCACATAACAGTGCCATTACCATCCACTGCAGCCCCCTGGAACATGGGGAGGACATGAACAGCTGGTGCCAGATACCCTCTATAGCACCTGACGGGTGTGATGCTATCGACTTGGCAGAATTAGGCCGCCCCAACACAGCAATAATTACAACAAGAGATCTTAATCTCAACCGTGTGAATGAAAGCAAAAAGGAGGGTGGGGGGGGCAATCTGTCAGGAAAATTTCTCAGTCACATAGGCTCCCTGAAGTCACATCCTCCTACATTCTCCACCCCCAGAAGTCACCTTGACAGTGCCCTTCACGGCCCTCCATCACTGCACTGCCTGCATGTGACAGCGTAGATCTCACATTGCTTATTCAATTCAGAATCACTGCAAGGTGTTAAAGAAATTACACACGTTGGTGATTTGAATTAAATTGATTCCTCCTTTCATGAGGGAGCAAAAATACTAACTATCCACGTATTCCTAGTATCATATGGTAACCTAATTTCCCCTGTTCAAATCCACACATGAAGTGAATTAGGGCATGAAATCAAAACAGAAGAAAAAAACAAGAAGTAATCAGATGAAAAAGTAAAATCAAGCTAAAATTCCAACACTTGGTTGGCACCAATTTCTAATCAAAATATTTTGCATAATTTACAGCAAGTATTTTGCAAATTACACACGCAGAAAAGCAATTCATATGTGAATAAAATGGCGGATGGTTTCAACAAATTTGACAAGTCACAAGAGAAAGGAGCCTTGTGCAAGGAAAACTCATGCCGGGAGAAAGCTGGGGAAAGAGGGTGGGTGTAACATCTTCATTTGGCCAGTGTCATGGAGGGATCTGGACTCTAATACACTCTTTCTTCTCTGTTAGTAGGCTTCAAGTACACATCCATTCTCTGGCTAAACGACAAGCTCGAAGGCGGAGTAAGTTATAGAGAGCCAGGGACCCTGGGACTCTTTGTTTAACCTCGTCTGCACAGATGAACGCAGCTGAATTGCATTTGTTTTAGCAAAGAAAATTGGGGCCCTGCTCTGGACTACAGAAGGCGGAAGTACAGACACTGTCCTCTCACTCCATCTGAGCTGCATGCTTCTCACTTTCTCCCCCTCTCTCCGTGGACGGCGCGCTGCCACTTTGGATATGTCACGGGCAATAAGGATGAAAAATTGGACTGCTCTTTGGGTGCCCAGTCGGCATGCCGGCTTCGTCCTCTACCTTCACAGGCCTGGAGGAGGCTGAGCTCCACACTCACAAAACAAAATAGGATTTAACAAGGCCAGAATCACTCACAATACCTCAGTAAATAGCCACTGAACCTTGCCTGAACCAGCACTGGTGGAGGAATACAGACTTTAACATAGAAGTGTAGAGTGAGAGGATGGAGCTTGACAGCACAGGGCCAGTTGTGCAGGTTTAAATCCATGGGAAGATACAAATCGAACAAGGAAGTTATATGACAACTCACATGCCAATCCAGCATGAATAAAGTCTCTCCTTTACCACACTGGAAAATATTACTGTCTCAAGGTATCAGACTGTGACAGCATGATCATATTATGTAATCTACAAAATGCTGCCATTTCAAATAACAATTCCAAGGGCGCTGTAATGAAAAACTAGCAAAATTAATTTAAGAGTGGAAAATGAAATCTGTGTCTATGATTCTAAGTGATGTTTTTATCCATTTAATTTAAGCCATATCACACAGCTCTAGTATATTTGAGAACTAGGAATTCTTTGCCTGGTTGAAATACCCATCCACTATAATGTATCAGATATGCTGCCATTAAAGACAGAGAACACTACAGAACATACACATCTGAGAGGTCACAGCCAGTTCATCAATGACAAATCATCAATGACAATAGTTGCCAATTAATGTTCTGTTTATAGAATAATCAGTAATTTACTTGTTTTGTTTCTTTTGGATCATTTCTGCTCACTGAATATCAATTAGTGATGAGCAATCAGATAATCACACACATTTAATGTGATAGGACAAGCAAAACAAATGTCATTTAAGACAGATAGGGTGGCTTTTCATGGCTTTATTGATAGGATAGCATTGAGAGATGACAGGAAATGGGATGAGAGAGGGGGGATGACATGCAGCAAAGGGCCACAGGTCGGACTTGAACCATGGACCGCTGCAGTGACGACAAAGCCTCTGTATATGGAACACACGCTCTACCAGCTGAGCTGCTGGGGCGCCGGCAACCATACCAGGAAGAGGCATTATTTTCTCCAGTTGTTATCCCTAAGTAACAGCAGAACTACTGGAATAACTTTACAAAGCAAAAGAAGAAGTACCCCCTGATGAAGGAGGCAAAGACGGTGAAGAGGGAGAGTGATAGAAACTGAGGTATAACACGAGCGAACGGACGAGGATTCACTCGATGGAGAGCGCTGGTGTTGTGGTAAAAATTCTTCCCCTGCTTGTGTGTGTCTCCCCATTAAGGCAGGGTACAAAAAGACCACTGGATCCAAACTATATTCTCTTCAGTCACTTCAGCACATTTCCATTTTCACATATGAGAATGTGTTGATATGAAACAACAAAGTCTCTCTGTTTTCAGTATTCAGCATGAGAAACAGTTTCCAACAGATTCCCGGACGACACATGATTCATCTTGTTTTTCTTTCTGTCCTGATAACACGGCTTGTACAATGACAGGTGGATGTAGAGTACAGTCAGCGTGTGAGCCTATTCCCCTCTGATACAGGGTAAAATCAATAACACATTATTCAACCCATATGTATTGGACCCAAAAGCAATCCATCGTCAGGGCATGAAGGCTGCACTATCTGCATAACTGACAGTTCTTTCCACACGCTGATTCTAAACAGTGGGTGCATCCACAAATTGGTCCTCTGAGCAGTGGCGCTGTCCTCTAGGGCCAAAGCAGACCTGCTAATTTTCTATTCATATATTCACAGCATCAGCTTCTTTCTGAGTTTTGGCCGAGAATGTTCCAGTTAAATAAGCTTTAATTGAACAAGAAAAATATGCTACGACGCAGTTTCAGCAAATAACTATTTTCCAAACGCACTTGCTGCATTTATGTCCGAAGTTAGATAGAAAAGGTTATGACACATCATTGTCTATACTCGTGACAACCATCTGAACAATATCTAAATATAATGTAACAGTTATGCATCCACAAAGCGATCATTTTTCTTGCTTTGTATTGGAGAAGAAAGATATTCAGCAGGGCAAAATACATTTTATGTCCCATTGAATTGATGTCTTCTTAAATGATTTCTCAATAAACAATAAAACATCAACATAATACACACCATCAAAGCACATAACACAACAATAAAATTGCTTTAAATGAATCTGAAATGACCTCCGGAGGGGAACTGGCGTTGTACATACATCAAGCAATGGTGGAAAACAACACAGGGAGGAAGATAACAAATAACAAAGTAGAATAATGGGATCCTAAAACCTAAACTGTAATATAAAAAGGTTATGGATTGAAGCACTTAAGGGTGGAAAAATGCATAAAACGTAAATTCGTTTAACAGCAGGTTGCACGACACTGAAGACCCATGACATTTCAGTAAAATTGATTTCTGGAGCGATGTGTTAAGATTAGTAAAAAGTGACAGAAACTAACCTTTAACTCAACTGCTGCAGTCTCTCTTTAAATGCTTCCTCTGCACTCTCCAGCAGGCACTCAGATCTAGAGAAGGTGACAAAGAAAAGAAAGACAAATGATTGAAATGATTCAGCTTCAGCTAGTTCTCACAGCTGAGATTCTTCCAGGAGAAAGTAAAATGATAAAAAAAAATCATATTGGACATAGAGTTGTTACTCTAAATCAATGCAAGCATCCTAAAAGGAACAGACTGCAGGTACACAAAGACAAAGACAACGCACATGCTTTGTATTTTGAAATCTCAGTATAATCAGAGTGCATAATGTGCTCAAACAACTGCATCGGGAAGCAAAGCACTTCTCTTGGCCCTGTTGATTGTTCCATCAGCTCAGTAATCAGCGCATGTCAGTGGTGGGGTGTCAGATATCCATTATCAATGGACTGTTTTCACAGACAATTGGCCATGTTCAGGGAATGGCCAGTGGAGACCGGCCATGTGTTGGAGAAGCAGCGGAGAGAGCAGCTGGGGATCTCCTCCCAGCAGATGCTGCCTGCTGTGGAGGTGTGGAAAGATTTCCAGTCCAGCCCTGGTGGAGATTATGGTGATCTGGGTGCTGTCTACACTCGCTACTCCTGTCCTACATTTTCAAAAGGTTTTTAATGCACTCTGTCGACGAGTACTTTTGATAGTCAACTAGTCTACTAATTGAATATTCTGTGAAAACCCTACTGAGTGTTTTACAGCATTCAAATCGAGAATAATGGTCCCTGATATGTAAATGTGTTTAATTGTGCACAGGCTAATACATCAAGAAGAGGTTGGCATCATTTGTTGTTTACAACCCCCAAAGATATTTGGTTTTCATTGCTATAAAACAGACAATGCACAAACATTTGAGAAGCTGTCAATCATCTTATCAGTTAATTGACTATTCATTCCAGCACTAAAGCTAAAGCACAGTTTCAAAGACTTTACATGTATTGTTGTAGACTAATAATTAGGGATGTGCATCAATAGGGTTTTATCAATACCGATGCTCCTTATCGGTACCGATACTTATCGATACTCTTATTGATACTACAACATGTAATTTTGTGCAAAAAAATAAAGACTTTACAAGATGTTAAAAGATTCAACCTTCTTTTTATTTTTACAGGGTAATAATAGAGCTTTAACAGAACAAAAGCCGGAGCACGACGCAGCAATTCAGCTGAATTTAGCACCAAGCAGGGAGGAAGTCAAGCACTGAAAAAACAATATAACATCCGGTTACTTTTTAAAATAAATCACTCCGTGTTGACACCAGCACACAAATCTAAAAAAAGAGACAAACATAAGCTCTTCTACTAATCCTTCGGTCGGGAACACTTCCTGTTGTTTTTTTTATAACACAGACCTATAACTGCGGTTATGTATAGAGCTCTTGAGATCATTTTACAACAGAAGGTGAACATAACTTTTAAAAGTTGTTGAACATACTTTAGTTCAAACAATCATTCTCTATGTTATGCCAAGTTAAATAAAAATGATTAAAGCTATTCAGAGAAGGATAGACTCTGCAAGAAAGAACAGCATCTCCAGCTCAGACAGACTAGGTGCAAATGATTAAGAAGCTTCTTCGAGCCAATCAAGACCTTTGCTAGATCATTGCACCAGGTGGTCAAGCGTACATAAGTTAACCATTCACTGGTTGTACTTAGGCCCTTTTTGGCCAGAATTGACCATTATTATTGAGTGGAAAAAAAGAGATAAATCATCAGCGATTATCTGAACTATTCTATGTATTGGTCATTAAAGCCCTACTCTGCAAGGCATGGATGGCTTCGTTAGATCACGTGTTTAAAGAGAATCCGTCTTGCTAGGCTTGATCAGTGTCCTTTGAGGAACTACTGGCAGCTATGGGCCTGGTTTATGTGTGAAGACCAGCAAGGGAAGCAACTGCTTATTTGACAACAACAATGGTCTTCAGTGTAGATGGTGCTATACTGTAGCAACAGTTATATCAGAAATGGAGAGTAGTTCTTTATTAAAAGAGGAGCAAAGAATGGCACTGAGGGCTTCTCTTAATGGAAAGCATGTTTGCGCTCTTTTCCCGACTAGCCTCGACAAAAGTTTACCAAGTTCATCCTTCTTGGGATCATGAAAATGTTTCATACTTTATCACATAAGATTTCTTGTGTCTTCAGAGTAATCATGACTCATCCCTTGTGGACTTGACTGTAGGTTTTCAAGATAGCTAGACATGAACGCAAATGTCAGAAAATATGAGAATAGCCATGACAAACTCCAACAGAAATGTGTCCGTTGGTTTAAGAAGTTTTTATGAAGTGGGCTAAGTTGTAAAAAGTAATCTGCCATAACAGGAGGACATGGGACTGTGTACTGTATTTGTGTGGATGTGGTACGACTACTGATGACTGCCATTCATTCCCTCCCCCTCATACTGTGAAAAGTGTATTTACCGGCCAACTGATGCACAGATTAAAAGCCATTACCTCTACTTGGCAGGAATACAAAGTCAAATATTCTCAGACAGCGCGTTCATTCACATTTCAATGCACCTGTCAAGCTTTATCAGAACACAGAATTAGAGTGGAAAGTGAAAGGGCAAATAAATTCCATTTACATCACACCAGACACATTCGAACATACTCAAATGTTGAATATTACCATGATTTTTTTTCTTACAGCTCCTACACAATCACATCGGAATATTTGTTTAAAATTACACCCATTATTGTGAGACATGTGGCAGTTCATAATAGATTAGGCTACATTTATGTGTCACTCAGTGACAATCCAGTTGGATTCAGTAGCATTTATTATGGTAAACTGTCAGCTAAGTGCAGATTTTTTTTTTTACTTAGAATTTAAGAATATGAATAAAAAGAATTTGTAATGTGTTACCAGCCCTAAGAACATTTTGTACTCGCTTTTGTATGTGATGACAAGTGGCAGCCCTTTTAATTTTCCCTAACAACATCATAAATTAGTCGTATATCGGGTCCCACTGGAGACTGATGGGCTCCTCTCGACACGTTCACACACTTTCCAGCTGCTCTCACATGTAAATCACAAACAGAGAGTGCAGGCTGGTGATAGCAAGTCGCATTGCAATCTTGAGCATGAATCGATGACACGTCGTCATTTCAAATGCTCTGCTAAATATGCATGCATAACAAATAGCATGATCAGAACACAATGAGCATGTCATCGTGATATTAGTCGCTCGGATCGCAGTATTTGCCTCTGTGGCTTTCAGCAGCCATCTGCATGGGTTCTTTTGTGAGGCTTCATAGAACACTGTTCCTGTTTCCTGCTGTGTTTTCACATTTTTTTCTCCAATCCTTCTGCTCATCAGTTTTGACCAATCTTTGCCGGACTCTTAAAGAAAATTCTGCTTCCAAATATCACTCTGTTTGGAGGTATTTGTCATCCCGTCTATCCCTCTCTTATATCTCCCTTGATTTGTAAAATAGCTCTCATTTCAGTCATCTGAACATAAAAATGACATACGTCTTACTTAGTAGTACTGCTGCTATTTCACTTAGGTAGTTTCTGTCATTTATAGACTTTAAGCACAGACTATTTGAATAGATTCTTCACTCACTCCCAACACGTCAAATACAGCAGTCTAGTCAGTGATGATAAGTTTGACACTGTTCTTTTCCCTGGAGCGTCACTTCTTGAAGTGGTGGTTGGGGTGTCATTCACAGGACTTTTACGGCGACCTGGGATCGCTTCTCATTTTTTACCAAAACAAAAACAGTACACAAATAGAAGTTATGTTGGAAAGAAGTAGTATTGAGAGAGTTTTCCAATTAGGAAGATGTTTTCCAAAGTAACTCGCACAATGTCTGTGTGAGTGTCATTACATACGTTACCCCACCTACGTACCTTTCGTTACAAGACTGAATGTAGTCAATTTCAACCAAGAGTATGATTTAATTCTAACCATAACCGAGTCATTGTTTTGTCTAAACCTAATCAAACAGTGACAACCTGATCACTCAGCCTTTATTTTGAAAGTCTAACCCAACCTTACATACAAAATATTAGTGTTGGCTCCTAAGTTTAGAGTGAAAACATCTTTGACTCTTGGGCAAAGACCAGTTCCTGTAAAGAATATGAACCCCAACCACATGTAGGCACATTTCAGAGGGTGCAATCATGCAACCACAACCAATTCCCCTACTGACATTAATAGCAGTAAACGACATTCATGCCTCTCACTGCATCCTAGATATGGCAAATGTAACATGCAACCCAATCTCCATGCTCAACAACCTGTGCAGCAGCTTATGTAACGACATGATGAGAAGGCAAGGACACAATCTTTAGATCTGTGTGTAGACTGAGAACCAGTCGGGGGGGGGGGGACNNNGGGGGGGCACTCGACAGGAGAGATATTACCACAGTAATCTACACTGAGAGGGTGAGCTGAGGAGCAAGCTGACCTTGAAGTGTTTAACCTGCCAATCAAAACAGTGTTTCTCCTCTCTGACAGGCAGCGAGGCAGAAAGCAGAGCCCCAGATATGTCAGCCAGGTCTAGATGTATAAATGATGTGGAGACATGAAAATAATACGTGCACCAATTTCCACACTGAACCCTAGTGATATCACCCACCAGAATGTGCTTTGTATTATGTGTGTCCTCATGCACCAGACGCACACCAGCCTGTAGTGTGGCTGTAAAATGCTAAATCTCATGAGGAGGCGCAAGTGGTTGTTTGAGAGGCAGACGCTGTATTGGCTAACAAGACTGAGGCTGTATTTGTATTGTCTACCCTGCATGAAAATACAACGAAAATTTAATTTGGATGGAGCAAGACTGTATTGGCATCTGATGAGCTTTGAAATAAATTCAAATGTAACTTAAACTTAACTTACTGGATCGTATTTCGTGTCTCATCTGTAACTTTAACCACAGGCCTCCACCAACGCTGCGAGCATGGCTTAAAACAGCAATAACTTGAAAGGTAGGCCCAACTGAAACCAAGAAGCTGCATGGGTATATCCAGGAATCTTGTGAGAAACTGATATCATGAACTAGGGCATAGATACCCGACCCCAAAACCCCTTGGATCCAATTGGGTCCCAACAGGCTGGGCCAGATATGGACAAAAATGTAGAAATTATGTTTGGGATCAGGTTGGATTCAGGTCACATCTTGGATAGAAAATAAACTTTAATAAGTTTAACTGCGTCATGCTTGACATAAAAAACAACAACTCTTGAGTCGGACTCGGTTACTTTTCTCTTGAATTCAGTCAAGTTCAGACAGAAAAAATCCCTCTATTATGAGCGCTAGTTGAAGCTAAGAAACATGTCCCCTCCCTCCTTCAATTTGGTGTGAAATCCATTTGCTCCCAAAAATATATAATTAAGGCATGTTTTGTTTAATCATATATTTCTGTGCCATTTAGGCGGAAGAGGATGTGGTTTAAAATACAGAGGAAATTAGGTGATTTTACTCATGATTAGAAGCCTTAATAACCTGCAGCGTTAGAATACAACGCTGCAGGCTTCGTGTTAATACCCAACTGTGCAAGGCCACTGCCATTAAAATAGAACCTACTGACGTCTACGAATCAACATAATATAGCATCGCAACAAAGCAAAAAGGGAACTCTTCCCATCCTTTATAAAAACTGAAGAAGGAAAACATTTTTGCGAGACAGAAAACCTTGGAACTTGAACATCATTGAGGCCAAATACATAAAAGTGTATTTATACCACAAAAGACTTTTTGTGAATGAATGGGTAGGATAATGCTGGATTTGCAATGCTTTTAAACCATGTGTCTCCTACTACAAAATGAATGCCACTGAAGAGCATAGCAACTGTTTCCTCAGCATGCCTCATAACAACCGTGCTCCACTGTGCAGTAAATCTACATAAGGTGCATCACTATGCACATAGGTCTCCACCAGGCGCACCATCTGGTCCTAAGAAGACACTTCTACTGGTCGCTACCCTGAAGCTATCAACGAAGGAGTAAATATCACTGCCAGTGTACAATATGTCTCTCTATGAAACTGCTATTTTGTTGAATCCTTTGACTTCAACTTAAGATTTTAGCAATAACTCGTAAAATGCGCTAATTTTGAATGTACGATCATAAAAAGAGAAAAGATTTCTAGACTGAGCATGTTGTTCTACCATTTCCGCTCATTTCTTGATATCTTCCTGTCTGTTCACCATACATGGTCTCCAGATGCCTTGCTCTGTTGCCCATAACAGGGTTTTATTCTGTACGACACTTGGCTGAGTGACAGTGACTATAAATGTTACAAGGTGCTGAGATTGACACCAGCCAGGGGAACGAGTATTAAACAAAATAACATGACGCCCAGTAAAGCTGTAACTTGAGACTAAGGCTTGTGTTTTGTCATTTTTACAGTTCTATTTTTGCAAGAAAAACTCGCTCATAATTCCCATGTGGCTCCATCCCTCTATCTGCCATAACAACACCCCGCCCGCCGTTCTTCACACCTCAGAGTTTGAATCAGGTCTTGGGTGGAGATATGCTACACCTTGGTAAAATGCAGACTCCAGCAGCTGTGATATTGGTGGATGAATTATTCTGTTGTGACACAAATGCAAACCACTCATTCTGCTTATGATGGCTGCTCACTGGGAGAGTAATTATGAACCCCAGAGATCACTTTGAATGGAAAAACGCCCCTCATGGGGAGGCAGTCATGTCAAATTACATCAGTCAGGGGTTAGTTTTTACTAAAAGGGTTTGTAAAAGATATGCAAACTTTCTATTTGTGGGTTTTAATTGTGGTCCTCACTTGCTTTGTTCTTTTCTTTTGCACTTTCATTTGTGCCTCCCACAGTTTTTGTGATGAATCTTTGCAGGTCGTCCCTCATCTCCAGTGACGTCACACAGATTTGTGTGCACACATGCTGAGCTGCGAAGCGACTACATCCCATCGCCTTTAAAGACATGAAAACAGGGATCACAATATCTCCACCGTGCGCCTTTATCCCTGTGGCAGCGTGCTGTCCTGCACAGACACTGCCCTCTGAGCAAACAAGATTACATTGATGAACAGAGGCAGGCTTGTTTACTCCCTGTGTCAAGGTACTTTGGGGGTGACTCACTGTCAGCGAGGAAGAGAAACTTTGGAGATGAGATGCCGCTCTCAGGTATCTGAGGCGATCAAATGAAAATGCTGATTTTAGAGTTTCCTTAAACCAGGTCCTCAAACAACTCCAGCTTTTGCAGTTTCTGGGATTTCTCCATCAAAGATGTCGGTGTATAGTATGTTGATAAAGAATTCTGCGGAGGCAGGCTGGTGGATAATAGAGCACTCTTTATAGAAAACAGATCTCAATTGCCTGCGTCCGTCCAGGCACGGCCGTTACCTGGGTTTCTCTAATTTATGACAAAGTTCTGCCCAATGCTTTGCCCTCTGCTCTATTAGAAAGTCCCTCAATCTAGGAAAATCTACAAAGTACCACCGCCCCTTCTCCGCTTGTGCGGGCCTTTTTAAAGTCTAATTCCTCTCATCGTCCCACTTCTTCCAATTGGTCACTTTGGTGGACTGAGGGTCCATCTATCCAATAGTAGAACGAGAAGTTAGTCTGCCTCCTCCTGTACATTAGTTAACGTCCGCTGAGGTCGCTTCTTGGAACTTACAGTCTCAAAGGGACCAGATGGTCTCTTCATGCTTATAGGGAAATGTATATCTTGAATCAACAATTATCATAAGAGATAAATTCAGTTTAGTGCTCCGTATGGGCCTTTCCTCTCGTTAAACTTTTAACATACACACGGAGCGCTGTTTACCGGATCAGGGGCCCCTTGATATCTAAACATTGCATCAGCCACCTCTCTTTCCCACACTGCAAAGGAAATCAACTGTCACTATTAAAGTTTGGCTCTGAATGTGTGACTGTGCAGACACCTCACTTTTCAGGTCTCTTTAGGGCAACAATTAAAACTTCTTATGAACTGTCTGTTCTTGTTTTGTCTCATTTGTCATCTTAGTTTGTTTATTAGTCCTGTCTAAATTGACCTGCCACAATTCTCTACATGCAAGCCAAAGAACACTCTAAATCTCTTCAGCCAACCATGTCTCCTACGAATGTTTATACACAGCACATTTCACTTATTTTTCAATATCTTTTGTTCAAAAT
The DNA here is from genome assembly GCA_903131615.1 of Diplodus sargus. Taxonomy (NCBI): domain Eukaryota; kingdom Metazoa; phylum Chordata; class Actinopteri; order Spariformes; family Sparidae; genus Diplodus; species Diplodus sargus. The sequence goes on along the minus strand of CAEMYA010000162.1, from coordinate 5,253,442 downwards.
GCCACAGCCAACATAAATGCCACGATTTTCATCCGGTGCAGGAATGAGTATCATGTTCTTATAGAAGGGAAAGGGTGGATTCCTAAGCATACACTGCATGTGGTTTTTCTTGTAATCCACACAGCAACGTCAAAGGTTTGAATCTGGTAGTAACTACAGATATTCATCACTGCAATGCAAAACAACAGTCTTGTTTCTGAAACCAGTGGTACATGCTGATATGCAGGCCAATGCTTGGTCAAGCAATGTTCATTGTGTCACAACATCTGTACTACTCGCTCCATGTAAACATTGTTCATGGACTTGACGAGTTTAGGTCGCACATGATTGTGATGGATGTCTGGTGTACGGTGCAATCGCCGGAGCAAGAGAGATAGCTGTGCGCTTGGTTGGCAAACCGCCATTTGAGAGTGGGCTCCATCTTGACTCTGGATGGCTGATTCCTATCTCATTCTCTGTCATTTGCCACAATGGTTTATCTTTTTACTGGAGGCAATACTCATGTAGCATCCTGAGGTGAGATGATTGTTATTCATACACATGCCTGAGGCATCATACAATGCCCAGGGACCCTAAACGGCCAGTGTATGAGTAAGGAAGATGGACATGTCATAAAGGAAAGATTGGAGATGGTTACAGAGATCTCGGATAAACAGCAGCTCTGCCACTTCACTCACTATATTCAGCAGCTTTACATGAATACAAGGAAACTCCACATGAAACATCCAGAATAAAAATGCTTACGTGCACGTATAAGAAACACAAATGCTGACCTATAAAAACTCACTTATTTCCTCGTCTATACTGAGGATTTGTATGCTGCACAGTGAGCCAGCAGGAGGTGAAAGCATGCAATTTACAGGCAATAAAAATCTGCCTGGTTCTCCGATACATATGTCACGCAAAAGCAGTGTCAATTATATATACAGAAATGTGCTTTATTTACATTATAACCTAACACATAATGTTGATCTCACAGAATTTTTGTAAATGCAAACTGAAACGCAAAGCTCATAGAAAGAACTGAGCTTATAAAACAAATTGCTGTTACAAACAGGTAAGCAATTCTTCTCACGTTTTAATGTTTTAATGTTTTAATGAGAAGCCTGTTACATTGCAAATGCATGATAAAGCCCCATGAATAAGGCTTTACTGACCTTCAATGCTTTATATAATGTCTGGATAACCTTTGCCCACCAGGCTAAGTGCAATGAATGTCATTATGACTCTGTGATGTCAGCAGAGACCATGCGCTCTAGTCTCCTCAGGTTTATCGCAGCAGAATGTAAATCATAACATGTGAACAGGTGTGTCAGCTCTCTGTGGAGCACTGCATTCATGTTTATGTGCCAGTAAGCGCAGGCGAACTAAACTAGGCCAGAGGGAGGTCGTGTCCATGGTGACAGTAGCAAAAGAGCCACATGCACGTGAGCAATGCCAGCTACTTGGAGTCATTTTAGAATGCTTCATAGAAACTGCTGTTGATCCTATGAGGACTAGTGATATTTTTTTCACTTGGGACCTCCGTTAAGAGGATAAACACACCTTCATAAGATTGTTTTTCTGTCTGTCAGTATGTAAAACGAAATGTATCACCAGAGGTCACATAGACCCAAGGGGCTGGATGCACCAACTGGGCTCACGTCTGGTCGTAACAAGGCGTACAATTTATCTATTAACATCCCAGTACTGCAACAAACCCGGACAAACTGACATAATGTTTTATACAAAGAAAGGACTAACTTACATTTGCCAAATTTACATGAAAGGTTAAATAATTAGAATTTGTTGCAGACAGCATTTCACTACGTTGACCGTAACTCAAAAAATCCCCAAAAAATTATTTTTAAGGGCAAGCGGTCAAAAATATTCTTGGCAGTAGGGCCTTAAAATTATATCACGATACTTTAAGGGTATATCGTGATACGCAATAACTGCCTTGATATTCTCGAAATCTTCTCAGAAGCAGTTTATAAATGTTAATATTGGGCATATCCCGAGCTGGCACATATTGGACGTTTGCTACGTATAAATAGGAAACTAAACTCACATAACACAAGCATTGACAGCATGAAGTGAGAATGTTCTCAGTAATAAGACTGCCAGTACTTTAGTTCTGGAACTAAAGGTTACACGTGTTCCATCTTTTGAATCTCACAAAGCTTGTATGTCACACAGTGTATGGAACAGAAAAAATTTCCTCAAAAAAGTTTTTACTGCCTTTGGACTCCACGTACCAATCCATGGCCTCTTTTTTGATATAAGAAATGCACCGAGCCCACCAAATGAGGCCTAATGCACTAGCATCATAAAAGACAGTCACCCCAGTGCCTTTAATGCAGCTCTCCAGCATGGGCTTTCCAGCAGATGATCAAAGCTGGTCCAGACATGTATAAAGCTTGACTCTGAGGGCAAAGGGGTCCATTGACTCCAGCTCCTCTCCCTTGCCTTTGAGGGCCCAACTAGGCTTTCATTTGCTCTTGCTGCCTCACTGCTATTACCTAGAGTGGATGCCCTGTGCGACGCCTGATGCTTTTTCTCATCTTTAAGTGCGAGGGGGACAAGGTGTGCTTGGCAAAACATTCTTTATATATAAATGCTGTCATTTTCTGTACTTTTCTACAGGGTTTTTTTTTTAAAAATATATTACTGGTTATGTGGAGTTAAAATGGGAAAGTTTTGGGGTTCATGAGGGGCCAGGCGCATAGGGGAAGACCACTGTGTCAAGTTTACCCCTGCTGTGGGACACATGGTGCTCTGGTGCTATTATGCTCTGGAGGTAAAAGCACTCCGGAATTTGCTTAGACCCAAGACTGACCCTGCGCATGTGCCATTTTGTAGCACTAAGGGATTTTTTTTAAGAATTGGCATCTTTCAGGCTTCTATTATATTCACATGGCCGCTGAAGAGAGCGAAATGTGTTCTTCTTTCAGCAGATCTTCAATTCCATTTCGTGGTTCATCCACAGTACATGCTTGTTTTCAGACGGATTGATTCTTCAACATGTTTGAGGATTAACAAAAGTTCCTCTAGTTCTCCTGATAAATTAAATATGATATTTTAGCTTTACTTTGGCAAGATCCCTCAGCTCATCTGTCTAACAAAGCAGCTTGTGAGCACAGAATTTATTCTTAGAGGAGTGAAAAACCTGACGTAGATTTCAGAAATAACAGCACCAGTCTTTGGAGGCGTTTTGTTACCTAGCAACTCGACTGCAAACCTACTTTACACATTAACTAAATAGAATTTGTAGCATGGTCCCAACAGACAGAGAGAACACAGAAGAGCATCATAACATTGAAAAAAGGAAACTTAATCCGCCTCATCCACAATAGGAAAACTGCGTCAGGCACAGGAGGAATTAAAAATCCTCTCTGAAGTTGGGGGAGCGTTGATGAAGCCACGCAGGCAGAAGGTTCACTGGTGTTTGAACACAGCAAACAGACACCTAGAATTACGCTCCCATGTTCAATTTACAAGCGACTCCGAGCCAGCGCAGCATTAAACAAGCATCTGGGTGTTTTGGCTCAGGTCGCCATCAGCTAGGCAGAGAAATCCCTTTTCCTTTCAGAGGCTGAGCACAGGGATGTGACTACATCTGAAGCCACCTCATTTAAACTGAAATTAAAGAAAGTCGGAAATAAAGTTGGATGATTACAACTCCATTAGCAGAATCAATTGTGCTTAATGTTGCTGTAATCATTTCCAATGATTAAAGTGTTTGTTGTGTAAATTTAAATAGTCACAGAACAGAAAGAATGAACTGTGCTTTCAGCTGTCAGTACTTTAGAGCTTCTAATCATCCATGGTTTAAAGTTTAGTTTCTCTCCTGCATCGCTGTTTGTACTTTCAAATTTCTGCTGGTGAAAACCAAACATTTCCTGATTTTATTGCTTCATAATAAACGCTTACAGCCACTACCTTTAACCGCTATTCAAGACAAGCATGTCATCAGTTAAACACAGGCTTTCAAATAGGTAGAACTGTTGTAATGGAAATGCAAGTCCCTGCCGCGCTGCGCTGACATGCCAAGTCAAACTGAGCCAGCACACGTGTATGGATCAGCCCCACGTGTGGCCTTCATAGGATGAAACACCTGAGATGAGCTAATTATGGAGGAGTATTGCATGTGATGAGTACAATGTCAAGACATGAATACATGGAAAAAAAGAAAAGTAGATCAAAACCAGCAAATCCATGTCTGAGACTGACATGCTGGTAATGATTTTCAATAGTCTTATTAATCCATCTGAGAGCTTCTGGCTATGAGCTCTCATATGCAAAGTCACGAGCTGAACAGGCATCATCAGCGTGATTGAGTTCACCCCTGTGGTCTGTTCAAATATTTCCCTGCCAGATTAAGTTTGCTAAACACACAATTCAGCGCAATTACGTTAGCCTCGGCGTGTGTCATTATGGCACTGAGGAAGAGAGATGGGCACAGGCTGCAGTGACAATGAGGGGCAACTAAACTGCTCCAGTGTCGGCCTATCAATCCATTAACAGTCCAATTCAAAGCAGCCTGCAGGCAGGAAGTGAGAGGGTTGGATGTCTGCTGTGCTTAAACTTTGGATTTACTTCAGAGGCAGAGAAAGACTGGAGGAAAAGTACGGAAACCTGAAAAAAGTTAAATAAGTGATAATTAAAACAGGAATACGCCTGAAACAACTCAGAAACAATATACATTCATCTCTGGACTGTTGAGCCTGTATTAGGGGAAACAAGTTAAATTAGCTAACGCTCGAATGTCAGACATAAGCTTCTTATTTAATGAGGCAAAGAAGACGAGAAACTCATACTGAAAACATAAGAGAAAGAAAAAGAGGACTGTGGAGGCCAGATAATGTATATAATACTGCTGTTTATGCTCATCTGTTCTGAATATGCCAAGACTTGTTTGTTCTTTAGGCAGTAGACAGAGTGGCCGTCTTCTAGTCTTTGAATATTTACCAAGCCATAGCTTAATCCCCCAAGAGGAAAAAAGAGCAGTGCCCACGTTCCTTGAGGAGTGGAAAGAGGGATTAGACCCACAGTCTTTACCTCACACCTACACACAGCCACACCTAACCACACAAACAGCATTACATATACCCAAAATGTTTCAGCCTCCCCGTGGTGGTTCACAAACAAATGTTGCTCAGTATTGACATTGACTCGGTCTGAAAGTGCCTCGGGCTGTGATGAGTCACATGAAGCCGATCCAAGAGCAGTTTACAGAAGCTTTCCTGCCCCAGATATTTCACATAGTCGAGGAACAGATTAGAAAGCAGCCGCTTTCATCCTGTTAATATGATGCCTACCATCTTTACTGCCACCTTTAGTACATGATTTGCCTCTTCCTGTCAGCGATCAAAAGGTAGGGTTAGCACCGTGGGTCCTTTTCCACACCAGTCTCCGGCTCTCAATCACCAAGTAATGAGTTGTGTTCAGTATATTTTCAATCGTAGGAAATACATCCCATCAACAGTTTGTTTCCTTGAGTCATAGCAGGGGAGTTTACTCGGTTGCACGTCTGTGTTTGGTCCACTTCAAGCAAATCGGAGCTGTAAATAAATTGTACAAACTCACACAAGTTGCTTGATAATTGGACACTGTTGTCATCCATCATGTTTGATTTTGTTGGTTTAAAAAGAGAGGAAACCAAGTATCACACGGCAGCAAATGTGTCCTTTCATCTCAGAAACACCTACGTTTTGGGGTAATTTTCTGTAATTTGTTTGGATTATTTAGTGTCTACTTAGGCTAAAATCCTCCATGGTGCATTTAATGACCACATGGCTAACAAGACACTGTCCCCGAGTAAGGTCTTCAAATCATTTGCACCATTTACAGCACCCTCCTGATTTAGTCTGCATAAACAGGACCTCACTTCCAACTTCCACCACGAAAGGCAAACTACATAATGGAGCAACAGTAAGCAGTTAACCTGCTTCCTATAGTTTTTCTGGTCATTTCTTTCACATTGCACTTTAATTGCTCCTCCTGACAATAACACATTTGTTTTGCAACCCTGTGCTGTTTAACAACATATAAATGTCCTATCTAGTAGCATGAACTCGATGACCAGAAATCCCACAAAGAGTACTTGTTCTCACCAAGGTTGCACAGTCCATTCAAGTTTGAGACATCACAATAAAAAAAATTGAAAAACATCACCATGTTTAAACTTTGATAAACCTTAAACTGCTACTTCTGAAAACTGAAAATAAAACTGTTACAAGGAAGCCCACAAAGAATGTGTACTTCAACCAAGGCTGCACAGTTCTGTAAAATGTCTAAAACTGAATGAGTCACTTTCATCAGGATGCAGATATGCATCAGACTACTCAGAGCAACAGTCATGGGTGCCAGGTTCTTTCGTAAATGAAGTGGCAGTTTATCAGAAAATAGCAAAAGGGTCTTATCTTAAAATGTAGAAAATCCGTTAAAAAAAAATCCTGGAAACACACCAAAAAACTGATCACTTGTTTCTTGGCGCTTTGCCTGACATTCCAGTAAACTTCATTGAAAATCTGTGCTCTAGTTTTTGAGATGTCATGCAATCAAACAAACAAATGGGACCGCAATAACCCTAATAATGGTATCTTTGAGTACAGACATATTTCTAGAAGGAAATCTCTCTGTATTATCCGTTATGACCAAATATTACAATAAATTCATGTCTATCTGTGAGTTAGTGAGCCATGTTGTGTCTGGTTTGGTCTCTATGAAGCATCCAGCAGTCATGAAGCTATCTCTCAGGAGATAAGCTCAAGACAGAAAAGAAAACTTGCTTCAATTTTACACACACCAGGAGCTGCCGGTGTCCTTCTGTACTGTTGCTTTTCTATTTCTGCCTGGACACGAACAGAAAATGGACTAATTCTGTCTGTGTAGACATAGTGCATGTCTGTGCAAGTAGGGGGTCCAAACTCAATCTGTTCACGGATCAGCTTTTTCTTTAGACATCCCCTTTTCAAACACATACACCGCTGGATGGAATGATGTCTGAATGATCTCCATAAGAAGACAGTGTGAGGTAGAACTACAGCTCTGTGACTACTTGTGCATATAGGGTCTATATGAAGACATGCTGATGTAGCAACAGAAAGGAATCTGATTTAGGTAAGGAGCCTGGGTGTATCACAGCGTGTGACAGGCTGAGACATCTCTTATTGATCACCTTTCCTCCCTCCCTTGAAGTGTTAGGTCATAGGTTTTGTTACAGTGCATGTGTTTCAGTGAATTAAAATGTCAGATTTTTTACTTACTTCTAAATGAATTAATGAAGTGAATGGATTGATTATTACATTTGTGTCACCGTTTTCATTATCGAAGCAGGGCTTCTG
>CAEMYA010000162.1:5228054-5243194 GCA_903131615.1 Diplodus sargus | reverse complement strand
ATTGAGTAGGTATGACAGACAGGACTCAGACAAAAAGTGTCTTGTCTTTTGTTCCCATAATTCCCTGTTGAGATTTTTCTGTAGTTGCTCACATAAACTATAAACCCAGCAGTTATAAATGTGTACATCTTCATCTAACAGCTCCTTCTTGTTCCATTACTCCCACAGCTGCATTTTTGAAAAACGATAGTTGTTAAGTACTAAACTCACTAAACACATTGCATTTCCTGAGACCAGCCAACATGTGTTGTCACTGTTGAATGGCAGTTAAATGCTTTAATGTGAAGATGCAGCTGTAGAAGAAGTTCAGCTTGTTTTAGCAGTAAATTAACCTTACCACACTACAGATAGTGAGCATTGTGTAAAAAGCCCAGTGTCATCGGTAACTCCAGTCTTATCACAAGCTTGTTAGGTGATGGAAAGACTGAATCACCGTGGTAACCCTAACACCAAGATGACTTCTTTAAGCTGAAGCCAATTTGGTCCAGTGGGTACGGAGCCAACCCCCAGGTGTTCCCTGGTTTCCTTTATCCAGGTGAGGCATAAAACTTGATGTGCTGCATGCAGAGCACACTCATACACCAGTATAGTTTAACCAGTTTTTTTTTTCTACTTTGAGGTTATTTTAACAAAACAAATCCTACTACTCACTGACTCCAGTGTAAACCCAGTGTTTGTTTTGGGCAAATTCAAATGTCTGCAAGGTAGCTGTTGACTCATTTTTAATTTTATTAAACCTTTCAAACAAATTCCATGTTGAAATGTGTTTATATTTACTTTTGAGAATACTGTCAAGCTTCTCTGTCTCACAGCACTTTATGTAGCACACAGGTACTGAAGTGTGTTCTGGGAGAACGTACACTGGTGTGAAAATGTTCCCTGTGCAACATGTGTATTTTTCATTAACATATTGTATTTACATATGCAGACATTATGTTCATTTGTGTAGGCGTTTATAATTATTCCAGCCTGAAAACAGTTGTCCTCCAGTCCATTCTACTAAATAAAGAGTCAACACAAATGTCGACTTGTTAGTACATCATGTATAGAAAAGGCTAATGCCTCTCATCCTCTTCACGGAATGGCCACTCTAGTCCTTCTGATCACAGCTGACTTTACTCCATTGAATTAGCACACAGCCTTCTGGGCTACAGGCTCAGGGGCCATGTTGGAGCTCAGTGGTGAATATTAGATTGCACGCCTCCAGATCTCATTAAAGGAAGCAACAGGACAATGTCTGCATCTCAAATGAGACCAGGGGCCATCAGGCATCCTGACTCCCTGTTGGATTTACTGATTTGATTGATATTGTGTGTATGCGTCAGGGGCAAAACAGGAGGGTAAGATGTCCTTTTCACCAAATATAATTAGGCCAATTTTACAAATCACAATTGGGGGGGAAAATTGGAAATTGGGATTCTGCTGTAAATAGCCAACATAATACCATCAATTACATACACAGGCCATACAGTTTCAATGAAGAGGCTAGTGGCCAGAAACTTACGATATATTCAGTGAGTGGGCGTCTTGTCTTCCTGACTTCCTTTCCGATGGCAGATCACTGAAAAAGACATATCATAGTGTCAGTGCCATTTAATATAAAAAAAATCTTCTTTTAAGGTATAAATTGCACAGAGTAATACAGTACAAGCCGATGATAAAACATCATACAACACACAAGTCACTCAGCCAGTGTATTCCACCTAGAATCTAAGGAACAATCTAATTAAGTGTGTCAAATGAGTCCATGAAGATGTATGAATAAGGCTTTGCCGCTAAATTAAATCAATGGGTCAATTTAGATTTTAACAAAGATGTCCAGTATTACGCCTAAAGCAGTAGTTCATAGTGGTTAACCAGTAGCCATTAATTAATACCATTCAGTAGCTATAACATTTCCCAAAGTCCACTTTTAAGTGAAAAGAAGTAGGCTTATACTCCAGAGAAGTGGAATGAAAGCCCATAATAGGCCATTTACTGTAATTCAGCTACTGTTGGATTTAGAAACTGACATCCCATTTTCATGACACACTGTTGGACAATGGACAGTGATTGGTTGATGGACGTTGTAATAGGTGTTAAAGAAGTCAAGCACAATGTATATCAACAACACATACCAATTCTGCATGGCAAAGCTTGTTTGAGCTGTCAGAGCAAAAGTTTGTTTCTATTTAAATCCTTTTTTCAAGAAGAAAGTGTGACGTTATGGCAGTAAGAGAGAGAAGAAAATATTATTTTCAAGTGGAGGTGACTGGATGAATCAAAAAATACAAGTTTTATGTAATCCATAACAGACAGATGGGACAAGTCCATTACCTTGCCTCTTCTTTCATAATGCGTTTTTTGGCTTCCCAATATTAATTCTACTTCACAACTGGAAACAATGCTTAAAGTTCCACAATCTCCTGCCAGGGAATTAGGAGCACAGTTGGCGTGAAATTGAGCTGAAATAATTAGGCTTTCAATCAACTGGTTTGAGTTTCAAACAGTTAGGTTTTTATAACAAACGCTTGGCTTCAACCCAGCACCAGTCCTCCACTTAAAAAGGTTCATACGTCTTACAATAAGTGCTGACATAAATTATTGGTCTCATTTGCAGACAGCAGATGGCACACCATAAAGATGTAATACATGAACAACATCCATATGCTGAGTTGTATTGGGTTCAAAGGATAAACAAGCTATAAGAATCAGAAATCACGATTAGTCATGACAGTAATAACTTTTTCTTTCCCTGCCTATATAGTCACAGATGAGAGAGTTTTCTTCACAAGATCTTTGTCAGTTCAATCATGTGATGAAATAGTAGAAATACATAAAAACAATATATGTCAGTGTTTATAACCCTCACAAGTTTCTTGGAAACCAGCCATATAACGTGTCAAACAATAAGAAACTTCGGGCTGTATGAAGTACTTCGGGTACTTTGTTAAATTAAGTTCATATTAAGTTTAATCTTGAAGAAAGGTCATATATCACAACATGTCCAACTCAGTCAACCTGAGCAAGCACATGGGAACGGGCTAAAAGTATTTCTTAATTGGCCCTCGGAAGTTCTCTGCTGTTAAAGACAAATCTGGGAGAAGGGTAGCCAGGAGTCCTTCAGAGAGGTGAGGTGTTACCGTCCTAAATTAGATTTAAGTGTGGTGACCAATATCACACCATGGCGGGGGGTTTGAAATTTCCCTGCCAGCGGCAGTACTGAAAACTTCAGTCATTAGTGCAATAGTTTTGAAGTTCCTTTCACAAATTGGATGAGTTAAAAAAAAATCAAAAAGACTACCAAAAACATACTCCAGTATTTATTCATTATTTGTGAACAGAAACATATTTTATATATGTAGAGAGAAAGAGAGAAAGAGAGATTGGTTAGAGGATGTTTTGTCTATTGATTGCTAATGGCAGAAAATCAGTACCAGATCTGGCCGGCTGTCTTCCAAAAGATGATGCAGCGAAAGATATAAACAGCCGCTAATTAGAGGCTGATATTTACCAGTAGACAGCAGGAGGGCTTTGAAAGCCAACTCAGTGCTTTTACTCAAAAGGTGTTTTGTGAATGTGCAACAGTCATGTGGGATTGAAAAACAAACACCTCACTGTCTGCCCAAAGGGATATATGTTCCTAAAATAGAGCCCAAATGCTCAGGGATACTCATCGGCCTCACTGTTAGTCATTGATACCCAATAAGCTAGGTTAAGAGGGCTTAAAGACATTTCTATTTTTACAGTGGTATGGTCAAGAATAGATCCTTTACTTTTAGAGATGGGGACACAAAGCTAAAATCCACAGCAGGAGGCAAAAAGATGTCACTGCACTTGAATCACTTACAGGGAATGCCCTTAAATAAACCAAAGCCGTGTTCATCACAATACTAAATGCGTAAATATGAGTTTGTTGTTGCTATTTATAAATACTGTGTCTATCAAAGAGAGAGAATACTGTGAATGAAATATGGTTTAAAAAAATGGGGAAATGAAACCAGACTTTAGGAGTGACATGTAAGATTGAATAGATAGATAGAGAGGTTGCCTAAGTACCTTGGAAAGATATTTAAAAGCCAATCAGATCTAGTTGTAATTTCTAGTTAACAGAGTTAATACAATTGGCAAAATGTTGAGTGTTTATCTTTCATTTTCCTAATCCTGAGGAGGAAACGCTCATAAAATGCTTGGCTGTGTGTTTTACCCTATTTCATAGCTTACATGGCTATTGCACCATCACAACTTTGGCAGCCTGTCTTTCATTCTCCGCTCTCATATTCAAAGAAGCCATTTCATGCTGCCCTGCCTTTACTCTAATATCCCCAGCAAACATTCATCCTGGGAACCTGCTGGAGGTGGGCTCAAACAATATTATTGTGGAGGTTTCATTGCTGATCTGTGGACCGAAGCCATCGGTTTCATCAGCAGCAGAGTGACCAAGCCAGCTGGAGTGGGAGTCTCTTTTCATGTTGTGTCCTTACTGAGGTCCTTTTTAGGACTGTTTGTTTAAGCAATCCCACCAAACATGGAAGTACAAACTGTTTCAGGGTTCAATTAAACCAACATCTGTATATTTTATTGGTGTCATGTTAAATTCTGTCAACATTATGTTCATTCAGGTAACAGTTATATAGCAGTGATCGGTTGATTAAGCTTAATAACTTAACTGTGCTATACTGCAAGTAATATTTAATATAAATGAAATAGTAATGCATTTATTCAATGTGATAGAGATATAAATGCACAGTATGTCATTCCTACCATTAAAAGTAACTCAATCAAACAAAAAAGACCTGACCTCAGTCATACCTGACCTGACCAAGAGCTCAGAGATTAATTTTCAATTTTCGGGATTAAAAATCAAAATCATCATTTTGGATCGCAGCAGCATTCCATGGAGGTGACATCCATTGTCAGGTAGTTTAAGTTCTGTTATGTTGACTGAATAGTTGGAGCTGAAGGGTCCTGTTAGATTATGTTGACTGTTATTGTGCTTTCAATCAAGATCTTTTTAATCTTTACATGCTTCCCCTTGGGGACGTCATCAGGAGGCACGGCAACAGCTTCATAGTTATGCTGACGATACGCAACTGTGCCGGCCAAGTCTCTTTTGTGACAGCTAGTGGGTCTGTGTGCGTATGTGTGTGTATATGAGTGTGTATATTTGTGTATGTCTCTGTGCATATCTGTGGGGGTGAGAGGATTGGGTTCTTTTGAGTTTCTTTTCTTGATTTTCTTTGCTGTTTTAATCTCTGTTGTTGTTTTTAATCTCTGTGAGGCACTTTGTGCTACTTTATGTATGAAAAGGGCCATACAAATAAAGATTGATTTGATCTGATTTGATTTGAAGGTAAAGGTTTTTGTGTGTGGTTGAAGTTAAATTTAGAGTCATACATACAAATAACTAAACCTATATGATCCTACTGGGCATACCACGCTGAAAAAAATACATGTAGCCTACGTCATCATCATAGAAAATGATATATCACACAAAGAAAATATCCTTATAATTTACTATAACAAACTGAAGAGTGATGAGAGATCTTTTGGTCACCATGACCAGCACTCTACACAGCAAATATTACATGACTGTATCATATTGCTCTTAGATTAAAATATCTGAAATTGAGATAAACAACTCTCCATCCCACCCTCCAGTTATCTTGTTCCTCTAGACAACACATCAAATATTATCTCGTGTACACAACACTGCAAACTCATATGGCCTAGGATGGTCAGTCTCAAGAAAAACACAAATACAAAACATTAAGCTCAGGCTCATATTGGTGTTTGGTGTTTAGATCTCAATATCTATTTAATAAGAAGCAGAGGGGACCAGTGTTTAAGGAACAATGGTAGCCCCTATGTTTGGCGGCAGGGCACAAAGCCAATATCCGGTATGGAAATATTACCCCTGAGAAGCAGAAGCCTTCATCATTCTGAAAATCTCCTGCCATCTTCTCCTTAGAGTTTGAAGGCTGGATGGAGCCACTTCCATTGTTTTTCTGAGGCTGGTTGCTTCCTTCCCGCCAGACAGGCAGCCTTGACAACGGCCAGTTCTGAGGCATACTTGAATTTGGCTCAAAGAATTTGGCAGACGAATGCCAACCAGGCTGTTCGAAAACAGCCAAAAGATGAATACACCTCTATTCTGCCAAACCTTTGCACAAGGGCACTTTTTGTGGGATGTAATAAGACTGCCATATGACACTGTCTGGTATCCCCTCCTGTTTTTGAGCTGTGAACATATCATACGTGACTAATGTCTTGTTTTGTATGTAGAGTGACAACTGGAGTTTACATCTCTCTTCTCCGGAAAAACTAAATATGTGGACCAGTACATGATGTTTTGTGTCTGCTGACGTGGTTGTTTTGGATAGTTACGTAAAAACAAATGACAGCATGAAAAAGCTGTATGTATCCGACATAACACACATGTCTGGTCTTTCTTACCAATTTTAGTATTTGGTATGGATTATTTGAGGACTGTCAAGTTTATTCTTGCCAAATGACTGTACTTTCGGACAAGACGCCCTTTTTCAACCTGTATTCTGGCGTGGACAAGAATACATGCTGAAGAAGGGCGTCTTGCCTGAAACGTCTGTGTGGCCAGAATGGATTCAGACCACCAAGCTGAAGCTATATACATTTATACACACTGTATATACACGAGTTAGCATTCCTATTTGTAATGACAATCTGAAAGTACTCAACAGAACCTGACTAACTGAGAAATCTATCCTAAAAGTATTTACTCTAGCCAGGAGAAACAATCGAAGGACAGACTAAAACTCCACAATTATAAACAAGCTTTGGTCGATGAAGGTCAGACATGTTTTTTGTGATTAAATGCACCATCTGTCCAAAGCAAAAAGGTAGTCCTTGATGCCTGCAAACAAGCCCAGGCCAGAAACTCAGAACTGGCATCTAACTAAAACAGATATCTAACTCTAGCAGAGCCAATCAGCACAGGGCGACAAGACATCTGAATCACCCAAAGCAAACATTGTGAAACCAGCAACTCCAAGAAGTTTTGTGGTGCTTATAAGCAGAAACACGGGGGTAATGACTCGTGAGGCAAGCTCCCTGAGAAGCCCTTACAGGTTCAAGCTTATAACTGATATGTTTTCTCTGAAAGAAAGTTGAGCATCGAAGAATGGAGAATTATTTTCTCCCTTATATTGGCATCAGCTCCAAAAATAGAGTATTGGTTGGGCTTTAGTCTACAGCACGACGATGATGATGCTGATGATGGAATATGTCTGTTTTTATGGATTTTCATGATAAATACCCCTTTGTCGTTGAACCTTATCATTAAATTAGTTTTTGTGCTATCCCTGTGCTTTCCTGTGAGGTCTTTTTTTCCCCACTCTGAGGTAATAGTGTTCAAACTCCATCTCTTTTGAGGATTAACAGTGAACCCACATAAAAATGGCCCAGCCAAACTCATTTTTCTCCACATCTAGTCAGCTCTGCCTCTGTCTGTTGAGGCAGTAAGAATAATTAAATGTTTTGTTTGCTTTGTTTTTTTTGTGCAAAGGAGAAAAGATGAGTCTCTGCTGTCAGTTACTGTATGATCTGTTGCTCCAGTCTGGCCAGGCCTGTCAGTCAACATTTCTCTCTCTTGACATCAAAACATTTGATAATCAGGCCACTACAGATGCTGGAGAGGGGGGAGAAAAGAGGAACAGCCTGGTACGATGTGCCTACTAATTATGCTGCCTGAGATGTCTCTTTGTCATTGGGCTAGATTGCATGACATTTAACAATAAATTGCATTTTTGCCCATTTACTTGTGCAAGGGTAACAATCAAAACTGAATGCCTGCAAATGAAAAATGAATATGTGACAGGAATATATGAAACAGGCGTATCCAGTGAGGCGCATCTATGGCTTTGGTTTGATTGTCTCCAGGGAGAACATAGGCTGATGAAACAGAGTTGTCATTTTGATTATGGATATACGTTTCTTTGGTAAATATATATTTACTGTTCAAGCCACTGAAGGCTTTGCCAGCGCACTACTCTGGGTGTAGGTGGAAGACAGTCGATAAACAAAACTACAAAGCTGCAGGCAGACATACTCAAATCGAATCTCACCCACTGAAGAACATTTTTATAACAATCTGGAGGGCGTGTTTTCTCGTAGAGGCACTTTGATTGGTCACAAGGGGCTGGGATTACTTAGGAGCACTTTTTGAGATGTTTTCCTGTGATGGAGCCAGAAAATAGCCATTACCTTGGAGCCTAAGACATCCTCTTCAAGAACATTACTACAACCCAGCAGAATGGATCAAATTGTGAGCACTCAGCATTAAGTAAATGATGTAAGCCTATTAAGGGTTGGAGTGAATAAAGTGAAATGTTTTTCTGTTGTATAAATTAAATGTTGTTTGGGTCCGGCCGAGAACTTCAATAACTGTCTGAATAGAGGAGAATGCCCTTGAAGCTGGCACTCAAATCAGACAGCATAATAACATTCAGATGGTCTCACTGCATGATGATGACACAGCACTGGCAAGCCCTGCCTCTCCGGTGCTGTCCTTGAATGATAAAGCCTTTACTCCTTACATTTACACAGTTAGTTCGACTTCAATCACAGGCGTTTCTGCTCGGCGTCTGCTGAAAAGAAAGAGAACATAACAAGTACTAGACTTGCATCCATTGCTGCACCTGAGACACATGACTCACTTGTCATGCAGGAGTTGAAAGGTAAGCAGACTTTGCATAACTTGATGTCTCACATGGTTTATTGGAGGAGACAACCATGACTGCGTGCTGCTTTCTGCCAGGCTCACTGGTCACCTCTGGTCAGGATGACCCACTTCGAGACAAACATCGATCAAGCACTGTTTAATTTGAAATGGAGCATCTTAAGTCTCTGCCAGTCTGGGTAAGCTGTTTAAAGCAATGCTCTTAGGATTACATCCAGATCCATAACACAATTCCTTGAGACACAATCCGTCTTTGTTTAAGTGATACACTAATAGACTGCGAGAGAGCGAGCTAAACCTAGATTTCTGATGAGATATTTTATAGATTCACAGAACATGAACCAATCTTGAAAGTGGATCAAATACTCTTTGAACTCTCCCTACCCTCTGCTTAAGGTTGATCAGGACTCAATCCACTCATGCAACACAATCAAACTGAATGACAGCACTCAGAGTCTGCACTCTGGATAATCATGCAATCAAACAGCATTATTTGGCTTCCACAGGTGCAAAGCAAATGTGGAGCATTTGCCATCGATGATAATTTGAGTCGTATTTGGCTCACTTGCCTCAACAGATCTCTGTGGAAATCATTACTCTGTGATGAGAGGGTTGTCTTCGTATTTGAACGCTTGTAATAGGATGTTTCAGATTGTGATCCCAGTCATAACAACTCTGTAAAGGACTTAAGCATCTTATTATATTATTAATGCATAAACTAACCTGTTCATCCCTCAGGCCATAATCGCCTGATGTGGTTGCAGTCCTGCAGTCAATGCTGAAGAAAATTCAATCTATGCAGGACATCTTTCATCTTCAGAATATCATTTTGGCTGATAAAGAGGCATAGCGTGAATGCAATAATATTTTTCAAAGTTTATACATAAATGACCAGCTTTAAAACATTGATTTCAGATTATCATCCATGTTATTGTATTAAAGACATGGCATTAAAGCTTCATGATGGAAGCTAATTAAGAATGGAACATAATTATATCTTGGCAGAACAAGACAACCTTTCTGATGTTAATGTGAAAATGGGCATTGTTACTGCATGCAGATGGCACATGAATATCAAGTTGAGAAGAAAAGAAAAAGATCTTGCTGAGCAGAAGTCTTTTTGCCAACGTAGACTTTACCAGCCCTGTTTTAACGGTTGCTAGGCAACACTCATTAGAGTGCTCCAGTGATATAGATAGAGTCCGGGAGATTGTAAGTATGAACCCTAAGTTACACTTATGTTCACAGGCAATTAGATCCCTTTTGTGGCAGTTTGGGAACAAATACAAACACCTGACATACTGCTCATGTGAACCTAAATATAACCAGTATAGCTAAATGCTAAATCATATTCTTACATTTTCAATATTTATTTCTAATTACATATCACATTGCAGCACTTTGATGTTCTGAAAATTCCAGGAATTTAAGTCAAATTCATTAAAATATCTTTTTTATAAGAAATCTGTATTTATGTCCGAGAGTTTTGTTTAACTTGCGTTTTAATTTGATCAATATAACCCCCCCAAAAAAAGAAAGTTTCATATCAGTACTGGTAATTTCTTTGGTCCAACATCTGTGTGAATCACTGGGTAACATATGGAGCTAAAGCCTACAGGACTACCCATTGCTGAGTTTCATATTGCCACAACCAGACCAATGAAACAGAGATATTTGAGGCTGACAATGTCAATAACTCAGCAGGTTATGATAAACTATTATTTACAACTATTATTTATACATTTTATAATGACAATCAATGTTACTGTTACCAAGTTAGGCTAACTAGCTTCCACTTCCCAACTGTTTACAAACTCTACCATGTCCGCCAACAGGTTGGATGGTTTAAACAAACATATGTCTTAAAATGCCGATGGTATAACAAATGCTATAAACCTCTTGTACCATATGGAAGGAAACCATCCGTCCTGGCTACCTTGAACCAATAACATCAACGCTGCCACCAGCGCAGTCATCTGGTAAATCAAAATCTTACAGGAGCCAGTCGAAAGAAGACCAAAAATACCTTTGGCATCAAGAAAAGCCTTCCGTGCTCTCATCTTTCAATGAAAAAATAGTTCAGTTCTAATGTTATTGTTGCTATAGCAGCATCTATGCTAACCTTTTCAGGAGCAGCCATAAGTTGCTGCCTCGCAAATTAAACCAGAAAGCTTTAGCCTTAAAATGTCAGTCATATACTGCCAAAGGAAATGCCTGCCCAAAAATGGTTTACCATGGTTTATATTACCTTGCTCAAAATATGAGGATGATTCAAGTTCCAAACTTTAATTTGTGGGTCACCGAACTTAAGTTGATGTTTCCACTTTAGTCCTTTCACATTTTCTGATATCAAACTGTTAGAGCAGCTGAAAATTTCTTTATACAATGCATCATTGTCCATATCTACAGAAAAAAAGAAAATAACAACAAAATGCACCCAGGCAGAGTCAATAAGAACGAACTGAGACTTGAGTGAGAATGTTCTAAAACCATAGAACCACAAATTGCTTGACTGTTCAATAAACTTGTGTTTTGTGCATTTAGATAACGACTGATAGTGTTTCACTGTATCACAGCCCCTTCATTACTGACAGAAATGCCTATTTGCAATTTTATTGCCTCAGATCTGAAACCAGCTTGAAAAAAAAGAGAGCATGAAAAATGCGGGGTATGAAAATACAAAGCTTCACTACTGAGGCATTACTGTAGAAAATCCACTGTTTTCAGTGTTTGAAATGGGCAAGTGTGACCTTCTGATAAGCACAAATCACCCACACACATACACACTAGACCTTATCTAAATATACTCCACTTACAGCACTAATTCTTCTCATTTCAAAACTGGTGGCGAGAAAATAACCAATAACCTTTCAAGGGTATTTTTGCCCTTGCTACTGTGTGTGCATATATTTGAGCTCAGCCACATACAGTAGATCCCATCCAGATCCATTCATTAGTTTCAGATTGAGTACTGGCTATTTTGCAGTTAAGAGAGTAGAGAAAATCAAATTTTGCACTCATCCTTCTCGCCAATTCTTTCTTTGGGAGCCTTTGAGGTGGCCCGTCTAATGAGCTCCCATGAAATTTGGTTTCCACACCAGACAATATACCTCATTGTGTCCAACGGACCAACATTTATTTCTCCTCTTCCCTCAACCCAACAGTAATGAAGCAATTTGAATTTGAGGGAGCTGCAAAGTGTAAGCTTTCAGTCATTACCTTACAGCCAAGTGATATGACTATTATTCAGATGAGCAGAACGGTCTTTTGTGTGAGACAATTTATTAGCTATGTGCAATACACTGTGAAGGTCAGTTGTACAGTCGAGACTTTGATTAAAGAATAGGCTCTGATCTTCTCATAGGTAGATATGACAGCTTATGGTCACTGTATTCATTTTTTTTTCCTCCATTCTGTCCATGAACCCTCTGTTTGTCTTTTTCCAAATTCTGATGGGTATCTTCCAAAATTACCTTATTATCTGGGAGGGGGATTCCCTCTAGGGTGCTGTAGTTCTGTAGTCTCAAAACACCAACATATAACACACAAATGTAAGGACAAAAAGACACATTTGATTTAGCTTAAAACTGAGCTGATTTGAGTTTTGAAGGGAGAACTGAAGCTGATGCTAATGACTTCTTAAATAATGACTGTGATTTTGGAAGATTACAGTCACAAACTCAGCCGAGTGCATACAAACATGTCGTGAAACAACCTACCCAAGAACATGTACAAATAAACATAAAATCAGAATGAAGAATATATCAAGCGTTCACAAGAGTGTAATGAAGTTTGAGCGTGATAATTTTCAAGGTGGATTCCCAAAAACTTCAATACTGACTGATTCTGCAAAACCTTGGTACTACATTCAATGGCCTTTTTTTGTGACACAATGCCGACATTTCTTACTTTCTACAAATTCTTCACACGGTAATTGTTATACGCTTATGGGTCAAGTAAAGTCAACTAAACCAGCTGGTTAGGGTTAGGTAAAGCTCATGGCCTGTGTGATCTGTGACAGGACACAAACTCAACCTCACTTCAATCTCTAGGAAAACTGGGCTCTTACAGTGATAGATTTTCTGAAAAAATTCTGTCCTGTGTCATCAGTACACAGAACTATTCTGATCATCTTGTCGTACCACTCCACTTCTCTTTCAGAAGTGTTCCTGTACATATCTAGGTCAGCTGTCCTGTGTGAAGTATAGTGCATAACGCAACAGACTTTTTCTGTCTTTCATTCTGAAGCAACATGTTTTTCAAGTTCCAAACTACAAGGGTGCTGTCATCGAGGGTGCCGCCTGTGGCCCTGAGTGCCCTACATGCTTATTTTTGGCCCGCTGTCTGTATTTAAATGGATAAACCAAGGTCCTCTCGTACGTCAGGACATCAAGGCAGAAACACACGAGCACACACATACACACACACACAAACTGCATCATCTAGCAGCCGCATAGATTAGACTGTTTTAATCAAGTTTGTTTGATGAGAGCATGGCTTGACTGGGACATGCAGCTGGCAGCAAACGACAGAAGAATTGAATTAGTACCGCTGTGGACAATACAGTAAACCTCTGTGGAGATTTTTTGCTAAGAGTGAGACCAATTTCTGTTGTATTAAGAAACAACTATCACAAGCTTTGCAGATGAGAATTGAAAGAATGGTCAAGGGCAGCATGTGGCGAAGACTAAATGTTGTTGGTTTTTACAGGAAACACACACATAATACTGCTTTCTGCTTTGAGAAAATGCTGAACAAGCCCAAAGTATTATTCGAACGACTGCTTTAAAACACAGAATTCCCAAACAGGCTCGTCTATGACTGTATGATTTTATAGTTTAACACCCTGCTGAGAACTGACCATAATAATGCACATCTGCAGTGTGAGGGGGTGTGGAGATGCTCATTTTACAAAAAGGCACACTGAAGCCGTGAAAAAGGCAACGGCTCACCTTGATGTGATTATATTCTCAATTCTTTACAGTATTGGAGTCCAGCTGCGGGTTCAAGTGACAAGCCTATTCCCACCTCCTCTCTCAGACAGCGGGGAAGCCAGCAGGGTGCATGCAGGATCTGTGCTCTGTCACTACGGCGTATTCAGTATTCTATGACTCAAGCTTTTTGAACCGTTTCTGACCTTTTATGTTTCATTAAGAAGTCAAAGCAGCATCCAGCTCGTCAACCTGAACAAAATGCACAAGGTCCCTGAAAGCTTCAACTGTGATTTGTCAAATGTCTTTTTCTTTTGAAACTTCTCTTTTAAAAAGAATAGCGCTTTGAAACAATGAAGCAGGGGGTAGCTGCATTTATAGGTTAATGGGGTGTGATCAAAGTTAGCAAAGTCTCTATGTATGTGTTTTGATGTATGAAAAGACCAATTCTATGAGCCTGAAAGCAATCAACCTGACTGTGACAGATTTAAATGGCATTATTACAGGTATATCTGATCCACTGAAGTCAGATGCAAGTCCACTCAGTTTGGTTGATGATCTCTTTGTGACGCAGCTTGCTTGGCCTAATCAGTTGTTTTTGTTCTGGCAGAAGGGACTCTACCTCCCCAGCTCATGTCCATTAACCATAATTAACAGAGCAGAGGGCTGCAGATGAGGCAGAGCGGCTCTGTATGCAGACAGAAGTGTGGGATGCACAAGTGGAGCTCCTCTCTCATGATTTGAAGTATGAGGAAACATTTTAGAAAACAATCTTTCCACTTCCTTCAAGCAGAAACTTTTAGAAAGTTTGAGAATAATAAGCGTCATGCTGATTTGAGCAAAAAATGACATGCTAATTTGACCTTTTGTATTTTTTTTTGTTCCAGGACTTTATCATCGCGTCACAGAGGAAGTGCTTCAGAATTACACAGACACTGAGTACCCAGCGTTGTTAAGAGCAGCTTTTGTCGAAATTCCAATCAGCGACCTATTCAATTGTGAAAAGTATTATGAAGAACTTATTTTCTCTCTTTGAAATCAAATTGCTCGAACACACTTGACTGAAGACTAGCTTTGTGAAGTACCTACCTCAGAAATTTTGAAGCTGGCCTTAACAGTCATATGAAAAAGAAAAAAAATTCAAACAACTCCAGAACTAACTTAATATTTGTTACCAATAGATAAGTGTCAGCTTGCTGTTAGGAAACAGTGCACAGTTCACAACTTACAAGGATGGAACAAGAAAAATGTAGCTAACCGCTAATATAAGTGTGTTAACTTGTCTTCTATTTGCACATGTGTTACTGTGAAGACTTGAGTTTTTTGGATTAAATTCACCTAGAAGTTACAGTAGTTCTAGCTATGTGCGAAGAGATCATTCATGAAATTTGATTTTAAAGCTGCAGTGTAAACCTTGAACCCAAGATTACTTCCTCTAACTAATGCTACGACAGTGAGGTACAAATAAGGTAATTTTCTCAAAATGTTGAAATTCTGCTGGAACAATAAGTAAT
>CAEMYA010000162.1:5131169-5227985 GCA_903131615.1 Diplodus sargus | reverse complement strand
GCCTATAAGTGATTAAAATTAATCAACAGCCTACTGTGGATTTAGCCCAAAAAAATGCAGTCACAGTTATAGACATTAAGAAGTTGCTCTCGTGGGATTTGTAATCAATTTTCATTGTCATAGCTGGTATATTTGGATGCTAATTTAGAGGTGGGATATGGAATTGGTTCAGCTTTTGCATTATATCGTGCATGTAATCAATGTCAGTCAATCCTTTTATCCCAGGATGCTCAATTTCCCCTTTTAATTGGAACTTAATGTCCATAGGAAATGCCAAAATGAGGGCTGTAATTTCCCAGTGCCACACTACATTCATTACCACTGCTTGGTAAACAAAGGCCTCCATTGTTTCCATCCCCAGTCTCAGCCCACAACTTCAGAACTGATCTTATTCCATTTGCATTATTATAAGAAGCAATTACCAGTGCTATAACAGACCCCTCTCCAGGAAAATCATATATAGATTACTAATTAGTGCCTAATGAAAACGTAACCAGCCATTGATTGGGGTGTTAAATTACTCTTCTGATTATGCTTTCTGCATATGTATAGACAATCTTGTTTTTATGAAAATGGTGATGAGCTCTCAGGGAGCGGGCGGGGAGAGTCCCATGATTTTCTCGTGTGGTTTTCTGCTCCAGTTCCAGCAGAGATGTGTGTTATGTAATGTGGCCTGTTGTGTCATGTGAACTAGTCTGTGCTGGACAGATCTGCTGCTCTTCGCTGTGACGTGTGTACATGTATGTGACAGAAATGTCAAAATCTAATAATAAAGGGTTAAATTAATTGCATTTACAATGGTTGTGCAAAATAATATGTAAACTGCCTCAGAGAATAAAAATCTTCCTCAAACAAAGTCTCCCTGGTAATCTGTTGATATTCCGCAATTTCCTATTTTGTGATTGATATATATTTCATAAAATGAATCAATAGCTAATAATACTTCCAAACCACAACATTTTGGAGGCAACTATTGTACTTTTAAATCATTTTTTAAAACTGCAACAATTTTAAGTTCTAAACTCATCAAATATATATGAATATATGTGAAATCCATGTCATAATTCAAAAAGGATCAGAAATGTATTTGTCTCTTAACATCAACTACTGTACATATTTTTTTTCCTGACATTAGGTCCCATGATGGTCCACCAGAAAGGAGAGACTTCGACTCTCTATTACAATAACAATACTAGCAACTGAGCGTAAATAACATACAAAATAAGCAAAGGACAAGCTAGTTCTTCATGGTTCACAGTCCAAAGACAAAACCACATGTGTAAGAGAAACCTCAAAGTCAGTCCTCGTTGACAAACAAAAAGTAATCTGAAGAGTAAATGGAGGAGCGCAATCAGGCCCCTCTACTGACTCGTTATTCCTGCATAGCAGCTCCCACTGAGCCCCTGTTCCCCTCAAATCACATGCAAATGTAATCTACGTACCCAAGTTGGCCACATCAACTGCCCACCCACCTTCAAGGACATTTGCATGTGAAGATTGCACTGCTACAGTCGTGTGAAGCTGGAGGGAGATGTGAGGAGGGGACTGCTGGGAGGAGGGGTGGGTGAGAATGTGGAGGAGCGGTATGTACCCGAAAGAAATTCATATTCATCAGTTTGTTCTGGAAAGCTTGTGGGACACCACAAACCACAGAGCACACCAGCTCATACACATCTTGATGTATAAACTATAGAATAGAGTTGTCTCTTCGTAATAGCTGTGGCTACATGCCCATACACACAGAGACATCCACACTTCAAGGTTTAGGTGTTATTTTGCACATTTCTTCAACAACCCATGGTCAATGCTGACGTAGATATGTCTGACTCATGACGCTGATGGGAGCCCTTGAACATACCATACTGGTACATTTCCATTTCAGACTGCAATATAAATCTCCTGTTTTACAGTGGCTGCTCATTAAGTGGACTAGGACACAGTGCACGTCAAGAAATCACGTCTCACCAAGCACAAATATTGGCCTTGGAGAAGGAGCCATGTACCACGTCACTACCAAGACCAGAGGACATCTGGTACTTCTCCAGAGGGTTTTAAAGGTCATTTTGTGTTGTTGTTTTTTCAACAAGCCAATAGAAAGCAGAACCAACATTAAGTTGGGGACAAGACAAGGCAAACCAACATGAAAAACTAAATTAACTAAATTCTATAAAATGTGGAGCAAAACTTTTCCAGGTTTTCAAGCTGCTGGTCAACACATTGAGTTTGTAGCCTGAGGGATGTGTGCTTTAAGTAGTGGCTAATGTTCTCTAGTGTACCCTTGCTCTGTAGCCTGCAATGTTAATATACGGCTGGAAATGTAAAGTGACAGAGAGCACTTTAAAGGTTTTTTTCCTCCAGGCGGCAGGCATTCAGTCCAGCCTGTCTGGGTTGGAAACAACCAGACCTAACCCACTGAGGCCACGGGCAAGTGCAATGTGACCGAGAGCTTCTCTGAGAGTATCAGAACATTTTCATTTGTATTCTGGGAAATTCTGACAGTGTTATCAACAGTGATAATAATCAGCCAATCTCGACACACAGATGGACAAAATGAAACGAAACTTGTTCTCCTTTTATCTTCTTTCAAAGGTAAAGAGAAGGGATGTGTTGCAGTGAAGTGTGATGGATGGATGTGATAAAGGAGCTGAAAATAAAAATACGTTGAAGGTTGGTCAAGGAACAATGACCAATGAGGCATCATTTGTGGCGTTAAGATGATCGATATGGTGACAAAGCTGGTAGTCAGACCAACACGGTGGACTGAAATGAGCTCAAACTATGACTATGAATATGTGAGAAGTAAGGTCATTTATTTATGCCAGAGTATTATGATACAGTCACATCAACAAAGTTTATGAGAATCATTATCTGGGTATTAAAATATAGACCTGTAGGGCTGAACAACACAATGAAATATTTTACCTTCACCATATTTTAAAAGCTGTAAAACCTTTTCATGGAAGTTTAGTCTCTTAGTCAACTTTGCCATCAAAATGACAACTATAACCAGCACAACTAATTAATGTCAATTCAGCTGAGTGAACAAAGTACAAGATGCTGTGTGAGGTTGTTGTTAGAACTGTTCATGGTTGGCAAAAGATTTCCCAGTAAAAACACCATCATTTTTGAATGCTTGAAAAGGATCAGAGCAGACTGTCTCTTTCACAGGCCTTTCTCTGCTTCAGCACTTTATCTGGTTGCATTTTGTAATTTTCAGGGAAGGTAGTAGCAGTATGCTGGGAATGATAGACAGCTAGCAGATATTTAACAGCAGTCCAAATCCTTTGCTTAAACTTTTGAGCACAACTTGAGCTCAAAGCTCTCATCCTCGATGCCAAGCAATGGCTCAAAATCCAATCCTTTCTTTACTTTGCTGTGTTTTGTCCAACTGCTCTCCTTAATGACAGAAGGGCTCTACAGTGCAGCATTTCACTGCATATGAGAGTGAAAATTAGAGGGTGTGGATGTGAAAAATGATTCGGTCGACTCTGTTCTGACAGCCGGGTTGGCAAAATACACAAAGATCTGACGGTAACATATCTGATATTTCTCCTCACTTACTAGCAAAGAGCAGTGTACAAAAGATTCAGCTAGCAGCTTCTCATCTTTAGCCACAGACAAGTGAAAAAATATCATAAAGGTCTTGCATAAGACATTACTTTGGTAAAAGTCTCCCATTACAATTGTGCTTGAGTAAAAAAGTAAAAAAATCTGAAACCAGAAAATGTCTAGTAAAAGTAAAAGTTTTTATACAACATTATACAAATACTTACATGGATGTTTATACTGTAAACTATGGCTCGACCAATAATCGACCTGAACAATCGTCTGATCCGATATTCAGTTTTTCCTGATTGTCAGAATAAGTTCGTTTTTCATTTGACATAACTGTAGTGGAGTAAAAGCACAACATTTCCCTCCAAAATGTAATTGATGCGAAATATAGAAAGTAAAGTAGAAGGAAGTAATGGAAGTAAGTAATAAGCAATAATGAAGTAAAGTACAAGTAACTCAAAACTGTACTTAAGTAGAGTAGTTGAGTAAATGTGCTTTTATACATTCCATTACTGCATATTGGTTAGACATCCAGTAAATATGCTGTATCTACATGATTCTTACCGTACTTCACTGCCAATGTCGCATCCTAAACGCCTCCAATATCCATGTTGTTCATTCTGTTACAGCAAAAATACTGCCTGATACCGAGAACAGGATGATACACTGATACATTTCTCCTCTGCTACGTTCAGACCAACTCCTGTCCGAGGGCACAGACACCCAGGAGACGCCGAGACAGAGGGAAGGAGAGAGAGACGGAGAGAAAGAAAGCGGAATAGAAAGAGAGTCGATGGGGCAGAGCCAGATCTCATCCTGCCTCTGCAGCCGCCAGATGAGCACCCACCTGATAACCACCCCTTGGGGCCACTGAACAGCGCACAACAGCTGGCAGAGCCACGTTTATTACCTATAGATTATTCCCAAGCAACACCAATTATAGGTCGTTCACTGACAGGAAGGAGCATACTGTGAAGCTTGGGTGTGTCTCTCTCAGCCATTGGATAAATAAATAAACAATCGAAAACTGGGAAAGGAGAACCTGTCAGACTTAGTAAAGAACCGCTGAAGGTATGCCGCCATCTTGAGTCAGTGCAAGTGACATCGCTCGCTGTGAGTCATGTTTATATTTAGATTGGGGAGGAAGAGGAGCAACCAGGCGAATAATGCACATCACCTTCCCCGGTGGAAGCATTTGGTTGTGTGTAAGAGGGAATATTTGGCTGTGTGCGTGTGTGAATATGATCCACTGTCTGACCTAGAAAAGCAGTTGCACCAATCAGAAGATTCGTGGCAGTTGGGCAACACACTCCACAGTATAAATAACTTGCCGTGTGCCAGTTGCATGCATAATTACAGGGCAGAGAAGCAGAAGCATGCAGCCTAAAAATAATAAGCCATGATGTGCTCTACGTCTCTCTCCTGGCTGTGTGTTTGAAACATGGCCTGGACATTGTATGCTCCTGTACAGCAGGTGGGGCTACAGTATCTCGCTCATCACTCAATACATATTGTGCTATGAATGCTGGTAGATTGAGTATTCAGGGTGCAAGATAATATCCTCCCAGTTCAGGATTCAGTCAAGATAAGTTGTTCATACAGATGAAAATGCTGATGCCAGAATCCATATTGAATATTTCAAATAACAGAGAGAAATAACCTACAAACAGGATAAGATGTAATCAGGATAACATCAATCACAGCTATCTTATATTGGGTTTCCCTTTAGGAGGATGTCACCTTATCACAGCTTTTGGCATATAGCTTTGGTTACTTGAAAAATAACAGCACAGTCTATAAAATAAATGTACCAAAAATGGGAATGTTCTTTATTGTGTAGTTGCCATATTTTTTCTGGGACAATCTCTGTCATTTCTAAGCTTCCAAATCCTTCTCCAACTCATCTGCTCCTACTTCTGTTTCATCCTGCATACATGCAGGACAAGGAATAACAAAGAGAAAATATTTGAATCAAGATATGCATCAGTGATGTACAATTTAAGCCTATTTATTACCCATTACCAGTGTCCAAATGTTCTTTTTGACTCACCAGCCAAGCTGAACAAAATCCACCAGCCAGGCATATTTGTGCGAGCCAAAATATATGCATATTGATAAGAGTTTAATCATTCATTATTCAAAAATGCTGCAGTAAAACAACTTGAAAATGCACACCAAGTTACTCCGAAGAATTTTGTTGATGATAAAGATTTGATTGGATTTTTGGGACATTTCATCATGTACTGATTTTAACATGTAATGATCAAGAAAGTAATGACCACTGGCCATTCAAGTATTGATTTCTGAGGTTAGCAGGTGTACTTAAATGCACCATTAAGTCCCTGTCTTTACCATGAATCTACTATTTAGACATGGATACACCAGTGGCGCTCAGCCTGTGTCCGATTTTGCCCAGTGGTCACTCGCAGTCGGGGAAAATTCCCCCACAATCCAAAATGCATTTTCCACGCAAAAAAAATCTATAAACTGTTGACAGAACACCTTAAACTGCAAACAAGATCGATTATGACTCTTTCTATCATGAGTTTTCAATCCACTGACGACCGTGAAGTACACCCAGAAGCTAGAAAATTGTCGAGCAATTCTACTTGGACTAAATGGGTGCCATCTTTTATCACATGACTATTTTGGTACAAACAATTTCTTGCCAGTGTGGCCTTCTGCCTTCAGAGATTTACCCGCCAAATGGAAAATAAACCTGCATATCCATATGTCAAAATGTGTCTTTTAAAAAACTGTTTGATAAAGTGCTCCTTTACTGAAGGAAAATATTCTCCTACATCCTAAAGATAAGTAAAACATTCAATAAACAGATTGTTTTTTCTGAATAACGCATTGTCACAAAGCTGAAAACATGTTTGTTCTTATACATCATCATGTAGCTTTCACTGAAGGTCCCTGTATAAATATCATAGCCGGGAAAACAGAGTACATGAGAGAATTGAGTGTAGATAAGGAAGCTAAAGAGAGCACAGCTAATGAAAACAGGACACAATAAGAGCACTACATCAGAGGTAATTCATATATTTTCCATGGTCCAGTAATAGAGACTATAATCTGTTTAAAAGGTAGAGAACAACACATAGACGTGGTTTAAATCTCATTTGCGGGAGATCACCAGAGAGGGAGGGAATGTGACTGGAGGTCAATGGGGGATCTTGGCGAGCAGAAAGGGCAAATAACGCGTCAGGCGGCAGTGGATGCTTTGACCTTTTACTGCTGGTTTTTGAGCCAAAAGAAGGGCAGGGGGGCTGGGTGGAGGGAGCTCTTGCCTGTGGTGAACTGGAAGAACCTCAGATCTCCGGCATCTCCGCCCCGTTTGCCAAACCTCCACCTCCTTCTCTGAGGACTCAAATGGACGTCAGAGAGGACGGTAAGAGTTATACATGCTGACAGGTCGGGGCAACCGTCATAAGAATTTACTAGAGATCTTTGAGAGCATCACACAGGCTCCTTGGACAGACAGGTTCCTTCATTTAATATCTGATAAAATTGTGTTTTAATATCATTAACCAAATGGTCAACATATGAACAGTATAAACAACTATTTAACATATCTTTTTCATTTACAACAGACCGTCTCAGCAGTGAAAACACCATGATCTGAGTCATTACTACACAATGCATCTATCCCTGCCCTTATGTTTGCATTGAAGCCTGTGCCCTTTTCAATTATTAACACTGTGGTTATCCAAGAGTTAGTCGACAGCATGCTATCTGATGAATATTATATTATGTTATTGTATTATGTGTCAAGGGGTCCGTTATAGCACAATAAACAAACCACAAATGCAGCTTTTGCTGATTAGATTTGAAAATGGGTTATGTTCAACGTCAGACCTCACCACTTAGGACTTTGAGGGTGGGCTCGTGTTTCATGCTAACCTCCTTCTTCAACATGAAATGTACATATTTTCTGGTATTCTGTCATAGAAAATACCTCAGGAAATGGAAAGAGGGTTACAAAGAGAGACAGCATGGCTCTTTTTGGTGCTCATTAAGGTTGGTAGAACACTCATCAAACAGACTTGAAATCTACAAGAATCCTGTTTTCATCTTTTCCGCTAAAAGGTTGAGTAAAGAGACAGCATATCATCACTATCAAAGGTTTTCTCAATAGATTTGGGGCACATATTCAGACAAATGAGCTTGGGACTAGAAAATGGAGATATAGCATTACAGTTCAATCTGATGCAAATGTTAAAGCACCAAATTTCTGAGTTTTGGGAAGCTTTCAACACGATGAAACGAAGTAATTTTGAAAGTAAAAAGCTGCAGATTCTCCTTCATCATCCCATGATTACGAACAGCAAAGCATCTTACGTGTAAAGGATTGAAACCAAAAAAAAAAAAGTGCAGGATTACTTCCGACTAATTTAAGACTGACACTTCACTGGAGCTGCATTTGCATATAAATACAGAGCTGTACTGGGTGATGCTATGAAAGAGGGTTTCAGAAAGACTTGTGCAGTTGTTGATAGGCTGCTGGTCTGTACAGTTCACCATGTAGCTTAGATGTTAGCATTTGACTTCAGCTGGTCAAACACAGCTGCTGTCTAGACAAAAACTGTAAATATTGTCAACTGCGCTACACTAGTCCAAATACACCATAGGAGCTCTCTTTGGAAGGAGAAAAAGCAAAGGCACTAGGAAGAAGCAACTTCAGAAAGAAGGATCTTAATTCAAATTTAGTCTATCTGTTCATGCATGGTGTTCGATACAGCGGAATACAAGGTTAATTTATTTATCATTTACAAAACCAGGGTTGCAAAACGATAATAATACCTGTTCTTGACCTGCCTAAGAACAGATTAAAAACAAACACTAAAGACAAAATATAACTTTGGGATTAAATGATTCATGCATGAAAGGGATATTTCAATACAAGAGAGATTTAGCGTTTCTGAATTTGCATTAGAAACGTTGAACAATAACTGGAGAACAAACCAGCTCTAGGTGTACAGCGGAGGGAGCTCTGTGGAGGTTTTGAGAAATTCAATCTTTCATCCAATTCTGGAGCAGGCTTTTCAATTGGCATGATTACTAGTTTGACCATCTATCGGGCAGGCAGGCAGGCAGGCACGCACATGACTCCAACAGGGCTGAAACTCATCTATCATGAAGCTACAGGCAATGTCAGCCTGAGTGAAAGTCACAATAAGGGCAAGCTTAACATGACTGGTTTGACTGTGAACAAACAGCGATGAGGGAGTCCAAAATCACTACTTCAATAAATGCCAGTGTAGAGATTTTCTAAATCATACCAATAGGCCACAGACTCTAAGGAGGAAGCCAATGCCTGCTTAGCTGGAGTTAACACTTTAACACAGTTTGCATCTCTGCAATCATCCATGTTCAAAGAAATGAAGCTTTTTGCTTGGAAATATACTTACATATAAATACATATACATTATGTTGTTTTTAAAACACAGGATTACATTTAAAGACTGGAACAGGACAAATGCACGTCAACAGATTGTTCAGTTGTTTCTGTAAGATGCATCCTTGTCTATTTATATCCACAGCAAACTTGATTTAAAAGGTCTGTTCATTGTATAAGTGATCAGAGGTTAATACTCCCTCCTTATGTGTGTCTGTGCATAAGGCTTTGTAAACAGCATCAATCCATATCCACTTTACCAGCATATGAGCCCTTTGGTTTCCCATCCCATAAATCTATGAGGAGAGATGAGGTCTGCACATTGACTGTCATCAAAGCCCATTAGCCCAACTGTTTTAGACACTTTGGATGCACTGATTCCCATTTTAGAAATACTAGGTTTTATTAGGCGTGGCTATTAAGCTCTGGCTTCTGTTTGGAGCATGCCTGCTTGTTGCTCAATACAGGGTATTAGCTCAGAGTGAAGGAAATGGATGTTGACAAACTGCACACACAGTGTCTGCCATACTGCTAAAATACAAAACCACATTGATTGTTTTCTCCTTTGTGATTTAAGCTCTTAACACAAACAATTATTTTGTCATTACTTATAAAAACCCTCCCTTCCTGCTCCATTTACACTCCTTCAAAAAATTAAATAGTTCAATCTAACTCTCAACAAATCTATTGTTTAAAGTTATTTATCTGTGCAAGGCGTATAATAAATCTTTTGAAAGCTGCTGTTGTCTAAGGATTTTTTTCTAAGGAGACATAATTACCATGTTGAACAGTAATGGGTCTCTCAATAACAAATCGTGACAAAACGCCTTTTTTTAAAGAATTCAAAATGTCATGAAATCCTCCAAGACTGTCTTAATGCAGTTAGGGCTCCAACTAAGGACTATTTTCATTATCAATTAATCAGCAGATTTTTTGGGGGGTTAACTGATTATTCAGCTAATCCATAAATTGTCAAAAAAATTAGACCAATCCCCATCACAATTCAAAAATCCAATGTGAGGTATTCAAGTTGCTCAGTTTGTTCAACCAACAGTCCAAAATCTGACATTTTTGCTTGTAAAATGAGTGAAAAGACACTGATTATTAACATAGTTACAGTTCCAATCCCAGTGTCGTTGTCCAAGTCTTAAGCCACAAACTGCCAAATAAAAATATATACTGCACATGCCTAAAAATGCATATGCATCTATATTTTCTTAGGTTTCATTAATCTATAGATCCACTGCATATTTTCAAGAGTCTGTGTGTGTGTGAGTCATGTATATCACTAACGACATGATTAAAGGTACGGTACTGATAAAAAGCTATTCATGTACTCCTGCCAAGTCTTAAATGTTTATTCTATTAAATACAGTTAATCTGATTACGATTCTGTTGAATCCAGGACTTCTATCAGAATAATATAGGATTTATACATTATTAATCAACACTGAGTTTTCAATTCCAAAGGGATTTCTTCGCCAAGATTCTCTTTCCAAGCTTGTTATTCATGTGTGATTAGCTCTCAGTTATTTCTGGCATGCTGTAAATAAGCTGCAGGTGTTCGAAGACACTCGTTCCCCCCTCACATGTGTACTCTGACCTGCTTTCAGTCATTATCTTATTAAATGTTAGCAAGCTAGATTTATTTCCCATTAAGGTTCCTCAAGGTGACCTTGTTACCTTGGAGAAAATCTATGGCATAGTTTAAGTGCTTCCCTCCGTGGCAGCAGAGATAACACCTGTACATGGTGGGACTAAATGCAGAGGATCAATACTGTACTCGTGCATCGATTTTGGGATTTTAACATCATGAGTGTTCATCACTGAGACGCTCCTGTGCCCTTTCCAGGTAAGCAAACCGAAACTGTCTCACAAAACAGCGGGAAAGATGTGCCCGCTTCGTTGACATTTAGCGGCTGCACAGCTTCCTTAAATTGACTAAGACAAGCGAGGCTACCATCAAGGACAAGGGCTGATAAATGCGTGTTAAGAGGGTAGCCTTTGCTGCTCATCTTTCTGTGGCACGCTGCACTCCAGCCAAGTATGCATCGTCCAAATAAACACCATGTCAGCTCTCTTCAGCCCATCAATCTCAGCTCATCCCCCAGAGTCCCATGAGCAGATAAAAAGCTAATCAAACCCTCCACCATGTAATTCATCACTGGCTGCTCATGAACACTCTATCTTTCATTCCTTCCCTTTGCCACTTTTGGCAGCACCTCCATTTCTCTGATATCTGAGGCGTATTAGAGCTGACATGCTACAAATCAAATGCATCTCTGTCCTGGTAAGATATTGACATTTTAGCTTACTATTATACATTCACTGAGCATTAGAGGAGCATAAATGTTCTTAACTTTTATGTTTAAGATGGCATCACTGCTGCTAGTCACATGGATAAATTTACTAACCATAAAGAAAACATTTTCCAGGGTACTTTTCAGTGTTGTCACTATTTTGAACCCAGATTCATATAAACTGTCTGAGCTGCAGAGACAAGACAAAGTCACTCCCTCCCTCGCGAGCTGCTGTCCCACTTCAGTGAGTCTGTCAACAACCTGACAAATTTGTCTTCTCTCTGATACCCACTGGACATTTTGACCACATTTTCTGGAGAATGTCTGGAGATTTCCAAAAGCACTGGTGCTTGTAATGACTTCACTTTCAATGGGATAGTACAGATTAAGTTTACATCCAGAGATTAAAGAATAGGTCGTAAAAATTTAAATACAGCTGTGGAAAGTCTGAGGAAGTTTTGAAGACCACAAAAAATGCCTTTCGTCCCATGTCCCACAACAAAACATCATTGCAGCACACTTCTAAACAACTAAGGAAGATGGCGACTTGTTTTTAAATATAAAAAGTGTCTATTTAAAGAAGTGTTTGTAAATGTTTAATGAAAATAAATGCATATCTGACGAAAACACTGTTGTCAGATTTCTTCGACCCTCAAAAATAAACATCAGCCCTGATCATTAAAAATGTATATGTTGAGGATGTCTGAATTTTTCCTGAATTGTGCATCAGAAGCCTGGCTTGAGACACAAACTTTCATCATCCTCAGCTTTATTCAGACGCATCTCACACAGCACTTCCTTTGTAATATCCATAAATATGTGAGGCAAGAATACAAAGATCTCCGGTTGGTTAAAGGCACAGTTAATGAATGTGAAGTGAAAACTGCAAAGCCTAGATACTGTATTTCCACACTTTGATGAGGTACAAAATCATTACCATTGATGTAGGTGCAGGGTATGCAGAGGATAAAAGGGACCCAGTCCATTATTGGAGTTGCAGTTATTGAAGGTTGCCACTACAACAGCGGTGCAATCCCATTATGGCAAGTGAATGAATTACGGATATGCCATGCATTCAAATTGATAGGGCGAAAGGTGGATGATGCCAGTAAATCGCTCTGATTTTGTATTTATGCCTAATGAATATTTGCTGAACCATGGCTGCTAACCTCAGTAGACTCTATAAAGGGGGGGAGGAAAATCATTTTATGGTAAATTAAAGGAGGACGGGACATTTTCTGTTTTGGCCCATGCAGACTGCTTGCCCTACGCAATGGCATTTCACGGTGTGTTGTCTTTGCTCAATTTCCAAATCCTCTGATGCTCTCAAAACAGCTCATCAGTGCAGCAAAAGCTCTTGATCTTTTTTGTGTTCAGGACTATCTTCTATATTTTATGACTCTAATTTGGAGGCCTCCACCACGATTAATTTAATTCTTAACAAAGAGTGTTTTTACTGAGCCGCTCTCTCTTTGGTCTCTTCATTGCGTTCAGTTTTAAAATTGTAATTAATTTTCAAACAGCAGGGTGTCATTTCATTGAAAGGTGTAATTCATCCTCTGTGGTTAGGCCACCTCATAATCATCTGTGCATACCGGCTTCCTAAATACCCTCTGAGAGCATAACCCAAGGAACCATATGGCTAAGCATGCGGAGGCACATGGACGCTGATAACGTCCA
Source organism: Diplodus sargus (assembly GCA_903131615.1). Taxonomy (NCBI): domain Eukaryota; kingdom Metazoa; phylum Chordata; class Actinopteri; order Spariformes; family Sparidae; genus Diplodus; species Diplodus sargus. Next base: position 5,215,049 of record CAEMYA010000162.1, on the reverse strand, counting down.
TATGTAGGGAGCATGGATGTTGGTTTCTCCTTTCATTTTTCACTTATACGATGCAAATTCTAGCAATCCTTCCGATTCTGGGTCATGAATGCAGGCTGGAGATATCCACCTGTGGTGTGGTAATCCAATATGTATATTGTTCTTGCTCTGCCGGCTTCTCTTCAGTCGGCTGATATCTTCTCAGAGTGAAAGAGGAAATGAAAGATAGCACAAGGGCCATTTTTCTCTGGGGGGATTCACTTCAAACTCAGGCCACTGAAATTCAGCCGGTGTCGGGCTCTTCTCTCTCTCTCTCTCTATGACAACATGGAAATTTTGACATTTCTGTGACTTTAGAATTCAGCGTTGGGCTAAGGGGGTTAGAAAAAGGTCCACCTTGGAAATATTTCTGAACATATTATCGAAAACTATCAGCTGTAGAATGTGCATTGCCATGATTATGATATGATTATGTCACGGTAAGCAAAACATGATTAATGCAGTGATCAGTCTTCGAGCTAAGATGATTGCAGTTTAACAATTGATAACTCAGGCAAACTTTCATGAAATCGTGATAACTGGAAGATGAGACTTTGTATTGTCCATCTGAAATTGTGCTTTGAATGAAGTTCTGATGCCTTGTGAGGGTCACATGTCCCCAACATCATAAAGCCAATCTGTTACTTTGGAATAAAATTTGCATCACAAACAGACCCCAAAACATTCATCAATTGAGAACCATTCTGTTCCACCATTTAAACAACGCCGCGTCTTTGATCTTGGTGCAATTTCCCCCCAGTCAAAAACTTTCTGGCCCTTTCATCTGAGCAGTGGCTGAACGAGGAACACTGTCTGGAAACAGGTGTTCTGGTTGTTTGATGTTAGCCTGCGGTGGTCCGGCAGGTTTGGAAACACGAAGCAATCGTGACCCCATTCTGGAGACCCACAACACGCACCTCCTCCCTCCTTCGTGTCTGATGAAGCAGCCAGGTGCCAAAAATACACGCAGCTGTGTTGAATAAAACATCTGACACACTGACTCCCTGACTGATGGTGGGACAGAAGGAGACACCCGGGGGACGGAGGGGTCTGGGACTCTCTGCGTCTATACGCTCAACTCATTACACAAGTTAATGAGAAAGTTTTAGGTGAAGTCGGCTGCTGTGACGAGGATCAGCCTTGACTGCTGCGGTAGGAGGGAGGGAGCTGTCCTGTAAGCTGTGGTGCTGAATCTGACTCTCCTCCTACCTCACTGGTTATTCAGGCATTTAGCCTCTACCGGATGTATGGGTCTATCCATCAGCTGAACTTTTACATGCCAGAAGCTGACAATGGCAAATAACACACCAGGCACCAAAAAACCTCCCATAGCTATCAAATGTGTTGAGATCACATCATTTTCATATCATCAAACCATTAATTGACCCGTGGTGCCCTGTATAGAAGCATCTGCATTCATTATGTTTCTCTGCTCAATTTATTCAAGTCTTTCGAATAAAATGGGTCTTGTGTGACCCATCTGTATGCATACATTATATTATATGGAGGCATAATATCATCATCGGCTCTAATTAGAAAATGTAGTGATAGATAATGCATGCCTGTTTGAGGGCGTAAGCCTTTTTACAGCAAGGCAACAACAACAACATCCCACCGTGTCATTAAAAACCACACACACACTCTCTCTATGTGACAGACGGTGTCTCCAGTCCTGTGGAGGTCAGCCTCATAGGAAGTGTGAAAGTAGTGCAGCTCCTACAAGGTTGAAATAGGACAAAACACAGCAATACACAGACAAACTGAGCATCGAGTTATTTTTAAAGACAGGCAAGGAGTCGTTTCGCTCCACATGCTGGCACGGCACCAAGACTGGAGACCCAGTGTATTTAGCTACATATCGATTCAACATTTTAAAGACTAGTTCACTAGGCTGTATCAGATTACAGGAGCCAGTGCCCCTTTAAGCCTCTGAACAACAACAAATCCTGATTTAAATAACATTACAAGATAAACTGGGCTTAATGTGAAGGATTTCAAGTTCAGGGAAGCAAAAGCATGATTCATTGACTCTTGGGTAATTGTGCAGACCCCCTGATGATCCAAACTCTTTCAAAGAATCTGGGTCACATTCAATAAACATAATGTCTGTTATGTTAACACAGGTCTGGCCTGTGTTCCAGTCATTCAAAGGAGAATGCAATGGTGCCTCTGAGGCACGTCAAGCTCAAAAACGGTGTCAAATAAACATCAAAGGACGGTTGATGAAGCAGGTCAACGCAGAGAGCGAGAATTCAGCCTCTGTGGGACAATTTCAACTGACATGAGATGAATGATATTTTACTCCAGGGAAAAATTGTGTACTTTCTTCTTGTCCTTCTCTAAACATATTCATCCAGCAAATTCAGCGAACCAGACACTGCCCCGTGGCTGTGTGTTTTCCACCGAAACTCGTTGTGCATGCATACAAAGGATTATATACCCAGAGAGAGGATGATGGACAGAGTGAGAAGGGGAGAGATAACAGGCAGGAGTGTCGGAGATAGGAGGTAGACGGAGGGTAAACAGAGAGCAAGTTAGTATGTAGTGACCCCAAAGCTTGAGATGGAGTCATGAGTCACCGACTGTGTTTACTGTACACAGAGAGAGACAGTGAGACAACACAGAGGGACAACATCATTTACTGGAACACCTCTGATAGACAGGCTCAATCAGCAACTGGTGATTTGCAGCAAGAGGTCAAGTAAAGTGAATGTTTTCTGTCCAGAGAGGATATATTCTCCTGGAAGCAGAACAAATAGATTCTCACAGTCACATAAACTGGAAATAACAGCAACGGGCCACTTAGAGGACAGAATGGTGTGCATTCAATCCAGCCAGACAGCAATTTAACAGCCTGACAGGGCACGTTCATGGGATTTTTGAGCTTCCCCAAATAAGAATCCTGACATATCTAATTAATTTCTCTCTGCCTGACTGGGCAGGAGCGAATTGCTGATGAAAGTACAGTATCTTGATCGTGCCTTTTCAAATTACAACGCAATTTGTGTTGGCAAAATTGACATCCGTGTGCACCAATGTTGAACTGAGGGCAATAAAGAGATATTAACAGGTCTCCAGAAATTACTGTGTCAATAGTAATGCAGTATTTGACGATTGGTGGCTTGTCCACATGTTATTCAAAAACCAAACTGGAGGACATTTAATTAGTGCTGATATTCTAAACGTCAACTTTTTTTTTTCCCCCAACAGTTTGGGGTTCAAGCATTTATGAGGTTGTGTGTTATCTGTGGAATCTCTCTGAGCCGTCTTTGTTTGTTCTTGGGTATTTACAGATGAACAGATGAAGATGTTGTTATGTTACGCAACACTGCCTTGGCTCGCCATGGCCACCAAACGTCATGTCTGATTCTCCAGAGGGACAGCCAGATTTCAGGTTGCAGCAGTATCTAGTGGCTGTGATGCCTCATTGCACCTGCTCCTCCCAAATCTGCATAGCAAACAGTCCCCTGGTTGATCATAATGACGGCAGCAACTCCAGCCTGCTAACCGTGACAGACGATGTTGTGTTTATGGTGTCATCAAACTAAGTTTTCCATCGATTTAAAACAAGGACACGTGGAAGTAACAGGTCCACAGCCAGCGCAGAGACATCTGTCCATGTTTGTCTGGTGCTCAGGCCCCACGGGGGCTCTTAGCGGGGTTGGCCAGCCAGAGTGGGAGGATGGGATCCGGAGTTATTGATTGAAGCTTCTCATAATCTGTGAGCAGGTCCAGAGGTGCTGCAGGGCTGAGCGTGGCGGGGATGTTTGTGTGTGCTAGTGTGCTGCTGTGACATGGATGTTGCCCTTTCTGCTGCCACTGAATGGGTTTGGCACTTTTTCTGAAGAGAAAAACATGTTTGTGTGGCTGCCAAAAAAAGGCTCATTATGTTACAAAGACAGAAATTCAAAGTAATTTTATCTTCGATTGTGAGAAAATAATTCTATACCGTGGAGACTTAATCAATGAAAAAGAGGTACTTCATTGATTTTGGCCTGCTGTGTAAAAAGTCTTGCAAACAGAATCTTGCTAATTGTTGTCATCTGTGAAAAAAAATTAAAAATCTAATCATTGGTTGTGTCGCATCCTGCAAAAGCTTTTGCTGTTCTAGTTAATGGCTTTTTGTTGCCATCTCGGTGCTAACATGTAGTTGTCTGCTATTTTCAAAGCTTTTCAGAGCTTGCTGAGCTTGTTAGAGGTTCTCTTCACCTTTATGACTGATCACATGGCTTCTAGATTCTTATTTTCCTTCAGCTGCCTTTCCAGTTGCTCCCTCGCTGCCACTGTTGCTGTTGTACACCTAGTTTTGGTTTCTATTGGTAACAGTTGCCTCTTTAATCTTCTCGCACCCCCACTGGCAATGACTACAAATAACTGGAAGATTTCCACTAGCATCCATGGTCACTGACGCTTTATCCTCCGGTAAAAGTACACTGGATACGAAACTGATATTATACAAAGGCACAGAGTGACAGGAGGATAAATATAGAGATCCATAAGGGCTTTAAAGGGTCTGTTCACCCAAATCACAAACCAAATTAGATGTTCTCACCTACACCTGAAGGTATAAAGCTCACATCAACATGTCTTGCTGGAAACAGTGTCCCAGTTACTTTGGATAATCATCAGACCTGGATGAGAACAATCTTCATTTTCTATGCATTAATTCTTGTGATTTGACAGCATTAAGGTTGAATAATATTCAGCCTGAGTACTGGCAGGACTTTTAATTGGAATACTTGCTGTTAATGGCGGCAGCCTAACAGAGTTTGTTTTGCAATGCACAATGCATGCATAATCCAAGTTTGTAAGTGGCTGCCTCTTCATTAACAATGTTTAAGGAATGAATGTGAGGAAATTCATCATTATCGCAACTCGCAATCACCAAACCCTACAGCAGCAAACTCATAATCTTAGGCAATTTGCATATGCAATTAGTGTAAGCTTCAAGAAAGGATGTGATTGACAGGACTGAAATGTTTTGCCTAGTTGGGTCTAATTGAACCCAATTTAGAGTAACCACGGTCGACTTTATGTGGACCGTTTTTTACTTTGTATCTCTCAAGCCATGTTGAGATGCTAAAGCTGAAAAAGAATGGCAATTTTGTTTGACAGCTTGACCTCCAGGCTCCGACTGCAGCAAATATTTCCAAGACATAGCGTTTGCTCACCAGCTGTTTTGTCGACAGTGTTGTATTACCTTGAAACTTCCGCTTTTCTGGCGCACACGGCAACAACAATCAGGAAAACTCTTCAATTGTATGGCACCGGGACTATTTTTGAGGGTAGCTTTGAAGATGTTTCCACCATCCTAAGAAACAAAGAAATCACGCTGCCGGTTTGATAGACTTTCTTTTTAGAGAATTCACAGACAGACACAGAAGGAATCCTTTTTCTGCCCCAGCTCCTGTCTTTCTTTCCATTCTCATTTTCCACCCCTCCTCAAGGTTATTCATCCGGCCGTGAAGTCAAAATCAATGGCAAGTAAAGGTCTTGGAGTTAAAGGATTGGGCTGAATCTCTTGCCGTGCATATGGGACACGAGAGGACTGCCATGTTTCATTATAAATTCAAGGCCAATGTGTTCCCAGGGAAAGCAGGATGTCAAGGTAATGAGTTAATTTAGGAGATAAGGAACAGCAAATGTAATCTCTGAAATTTCACCAGCAGCAAAATGGCTCCTCAAGCCTCATGACTGGGGGGGAATAACTCACATGTTATCAAGATAGTCCTAACTCTAGGGGAAAGAGGAGTAAACAGTAATCATTCTTTTAAATTTAGTTTAGTTTATCCTGAGGCTTCATTGTAAAGAACCCATTAAACCCTCTGGTGTGAATAACAGAGCGGGTTAGAATCAAATGCTTCAGCCTAAGCAGTTAAGTGCAGGAGTCAAACAGCTTAAGAAAGTACAATAATTTCTGCCACTATCGCAGACCCCAGACTACCCAGTATGCCAGCATTATATCAAATTTAAGAAGATGCCTAGTTATTATCCCCAAGTGGGCTGGGTTGGCCCCTGTGGTGCTGTGGTAATGAGTGTTTTTTCAACTGACTGGGTGGACATGTTTTGGAAGAAAGGCCTCTGTCAGCCCTCCCAAGAAGCTTGGCTCTGAGAGGGAACTCTGCACAGCACGGACCTATATGCTTCGACATTTGCATCATCCTTCACAGGAGCCCCAAACATGTCAGACTGCTCAATTTTTCAAGGATGAAGGGGTTGGTAGATGGCAGAGTAAACAAGAGGAGTGGAAATTGAGGCCACTTGCTGTTATATCGCTCCCGTCTTTTCAGCTTTAGGCTTTTGCTGGTTGTGCTATTATTCCGGCAATTGACTCTGGCTGTGCTGGTTGGCAGTTCTCTCAAGTGAAAACATTCCTGTAGTTGCGGGATGTATTACTATGCAATGTTTTTTTAAGCAGCTGCTGAAAAAAGGAGTCCACTTTAAGAAGTGGGACCTATGAAGAGCATCTTCTGAAGATAACCAGACTAGACAGCGCAGAACGATGTACAGGGCTCGCACGTGTCAACTACAGTACAGTGCAAATGGGTGAGGAAGAGCACGGGGGAGGCGGCTGGCATGACAACCTACAGCAGGCAGGAGACTTGGTTGCCATGGCGACAAACAAGGATGTTTGCATCAGAGGCAAATCTCAGCGGTCGGCAGCGGAGGGCACACATGCCGCTCGACTAACGGTACCGGAGAATTGGTCGGGGCCAGAGATGACAAAGGGTGGGGTGAAAAGGGAGGAATGCCTTTTCCTTATCAGTCGGCATTCCCTCGCAATCTCCTCTCCAGAGCGGGGCTGAGCCACACTGTAGGAGGGGGGTTCCTGTCTGAGAGAGAAAAAAGGACTCACTGGTTCAACAACTAATGACACGTCTTGCCTTGCTGTATTAGAGAGAGGAATTAAATCATCGTCACGGTGGGGTCACTTGAAAATATTATGGCTGTAACACTGATTATGTGCCTGTGCATTTATTCTGTTTAATCTGTCCGCAGAGGATTTAATGAGCATGCAATGACCTTGATTGGGAGCGAAACAATACAGAAATGTGAGTGCCCTCTTCAGCCCAATATGCACTGAGTTGACAGGGAAATGGGAAATGAGAGAGGCAATAAGTTGTATATCTGTGACAACTAGTCACATTGAAATTATTGTAATATATTTTAAATCCACCAAGGTCATTTGTGTCATGGACGGGGCGGTGCGCGGTGACACTGATTTTAATTGCTTTTTCTATCCCATCGTGCCACTGTATCTTGCACACACTGCTGGGTGTCGTGTTGCTTTATGACTCATGCATCCTCCAAGGGCGCCCAGAGGCAGCGAGAGAGCTGTGGCAGAGCCAAGAGGCAACTTACTTGGACATAGTTTTCTCTGTTTCCCCTCATCGTGCTGACATGTTTCTGGGGACATCAACACAGACCCCAGTGGATTGTGAAAAGCTGTAATAACACAATTACCCTTTTCTGCCTTAGAGAAGACTCAGCATGACGCTTGAGCTGCGAAGGTGTAAAAGGTCCAGATACTTAATTTCCCCCAAAAATGGCAGCTGTTTTACTATTACACACCTATGAAAAGACACATGTTATTTGGATTCTGGGCTCATTTCTGTGCTGACACTTACACTGTCAATACAGAGTGGCAAAAGCAACATGGGACCTGAAGTGGAGCACCACTAATCTAATCATATCAGACAACACAATGGAACAATATGAGCCAAAAAGACAATTACACAAAGAACAGCAGTTGGTTTGGTTATTACTGAGACTACCCCGGGGTGAGGTGGCACTTCCTCCTCTATTGTATCTTCCATTGAGTTACTGCCTTGATATCATGTCGAGCAGGTGCAATATGGGATGCCCCCATGTGTCTTTAGGGCTGGGTGGATGTGGATGGGGGGTTCAGGTAAGCACAGGAAGAAAGGGGTGGCCTTTTTTTTCAGAATGCCTTTTTACATTCATGAAACATTGAAAATGTCCTCCAGGGCCTCTTTTTTTAATGCTTCATGCCCTTCAGAAATAATTAATCTACTCTTTCATTAGGCAGGGGGACATTTTGCCCATGATGTAGAGGCGGGTCTAGGGGCTCAAGAGGACAGACACAGAGCACAAGGGGCAAGGCTTGTGTCCCTTAGCGGGCCCACACACCCAGATGGTATTAATCTCTAATAACTTCCCCACAAAGCACCTTCCGGCAGCGGTGGGCGAAATGCTGTGGGTATACGGTACGTTTTACCAGCGCTAAGTATGAATCAGGATATTAAAAAATTGTGGGAGGGCAAAAGCAATTTCCCCCTAAAGGGGATTTCAAAATTACAGCTCTCAGACTCGAAGTTCTGCCATAAAATAATTTTCTCGTCCTTACCTACCACAATGAAACACATCCCTTCGGCCACCATCGCTATATATGCACACCTGAAATAACTCTGTAAATGAAAATCTCTCTGACAGATAGTCATGACAAAGGCATGATAAAAAGCCTCCTTAAATAAACCTTGTATGGGCTATGGAACATTTCTAACAGCCAGTTGTGGATGTACATATTAAGATTGAGTCACAAAAATGAATAACATGCTGTAATGTTATTCTTTGTACAGATCCTAGAAGACAAACCTGAATGTAGTCATTGTAACATTAATTCACTCTGACTAGTCTGAAGCCATTCACTTGCTGTACTTAATTAAGCAGACTGTGTTGTATCTGCAAACTAAGGCAGACATATCCATCACAGACTTGGTTTTTTCCCTGGCTTCATTAGACATTGCTCAGGCTGTGGCGCTGATCCTTTTCGACTCACTGCGACTTAACAGCAATAGTTGTTTTGACCAGGCTGCAGCTGATAAATATGAATTTAAATGCAGTTGCATACAGCTGGAAGAATAGGCTTTTGTCACGGACTGAACAATGCTCTGGTTTGTCTGCACTAAATGAAAACACGCCTAAAAGTATTGTTCCATTGTAAGGAGAGGTCCTACTCATGCTCTGTTGAATTCAGCAGCTTTACAAAACGTGATGTTACACTGTCAGGCTGCTTGGTGGAGTTAGCCGAGATAACTTTTGGTGTCATTTGAAAGTTGTTTTTGTTTTTTTTACATAATTCTGGCAAGATCTTTTGGGCCATTGCTGTGGTGTTTGTGTCCTGCACATCCTCTAATGAGCAAACACTCAGCCTTTCCATGATTGCTGTTGGTCCTCAGATTAAAGACCTTTTCTTATCCATCAGATACAGAGCAACAGGTAGCTTATTTATGTTTTGCATGCTCAAACGTACAAAACCACCTGCTTTAATGACGTTACTTTTTCAAATAATGTGTATGTTCCTCGGTTTAGCTCTGTCAATAGAATGTGTATGCGTGCATTCGTTAGAGCGTGTGTGTGGATTCATCGTGTAATCTGAGTCTTATCTCGGCAGGTCCACAGAGATCAAGCGGTCCTGAGTTCTACACACCCTGTCAAACACTGAGCTTCAAATCAGGACCAAGCTGATTAGCCTACGTACACCTCGATTCCACCAAGCACAACTCAATGACGTTGTGTTTACGATGCAGTGTTCCGTCCTTCACACAGCTTCACCGTCTTTTGATCCTTTTATGCTTGTCTTATGGGAAATTAGGTTATCTTTGTTAAATGGTTTCATTTATTGTCTGCTTTTACAATCTGTAGTGCGCAGCGATGATTGTTGTTGCATGTTAAAATAAAGAAAGTTGACACAGTATTGCCAGGAATCAAGCTGCAATAACTTTAAAAACAATGCTGATACCAGTTATCCAACAAAGAAATGCTATGAGGAAGCCCCTTCTCAATGAGTACCTTTTAACTGTACACAACAGAACTTAGGACGGTCTTTGCAAAACTTGTTTTCAGAACCAAAGTGACCAATTCAGGGCATGCTTGTCGAGGTAGTCAGAGTTACAGTGTGATTACATTACTTGCCTACGACCACTTATGTTGTTTTGTGTGTTTGATTTTAAATCAATAGCTGGAAGACAGGTAGTACAATTTCAAAATTGTCTGCTCTGTCCAGCAGCAATATCACAAAAGCTGAAGTCATAAAGAGGCAAAATCATTATTTTTCTTCTGATTCTTACTGGAAAAGTCAAGACATTTCAGACTCAGATGATTTTCTTATTTGTGTCTAACAGATTGATACACTGTGCTACTACTACTACTGTTTGGGTTTGAAAGTTGCCAGTCTAAGACCAAAAAGACGCTGCAAAAAATCAATCTAAAAAATATGTATTGGAGAGCTGAATAGCATGTTTCAGGATAAAAATAAATGTTTTCTTTGAAAAGAAAATCAATTTGAATCAAATTATGATGCATTTTTTTATTCTGTTTATTTAATAAGGTTAAACTGATTAGTTTGAGTGTGAAATAGTAAAAACAATCTCACTTGTTTTGATCCTGGAAAGAAATCAATGATAACAGACTTATAAATTCCAATTCGTAGCCACAACCTTTATATAGAAAAGACAGGAGACAAACAGATTTGCATACAAAATTAAGGAGAGATTTACACGGCATCTGAAAAACTATGTCTAATGGACCTGTACTGAAGGTATGGGTAATTTGCAAAACAACATTCCAGAAAATGATCTCACTCAGCGATGCCACGCTGGCTCACTAGCAGCTAATGTTCAATATTTTATTTCCATGACGAAAACAAACACAATTTAATAATGAAAAAAAACTGTGTGCAGCCATGTTTATTTGGAGGAATCGAAAGACTGTGGGAGTTTGTTTATCTGGATTTCATACTTAACGATTGATTTGAGGAATATTTGCATAGCATTTTTTTGTTTTTTATATTTTTGCCAATTACAATTTCAAGGTCAGTTAGATGGTGTGATACTGGAACTTAGGGCCACTATTACAGATTCCAATCAATGTATTTGACATAGTGTAGCAGTGGCACAGTGATGGTGACTGTAATTAACATCAAAGTCGATCAATAATCAACTCCAAAGGACTTCATTATTTTATACACCACCAAGCTTCTTAAGAATGATAATCCTGTAATTCATCCCCACAGTATGACTGACACAAGGATGATCAGTGATGATTATAGGGAGGGAGTTGGCCATGTGGAACAATTTCAGAAAAGCAGAGAAGCTCATCCTGAGGCAACCATCTCCACCAGCATGAGCAGGCCTCTGTGGTGACAGTGTCACTGATCTGTGCATGTCCCTCCTCACGGGCGCCCACGACCAAATGGCCACACAAGGTCAAATCATAAGAGAGATGCTATTTATATCCTCCATTTTGTACTGCTAACACCCACCACAGTCGTTTTACTGTCCTGCTGCTCCTTCTGTCACACTACCGTCTTTCCTGCCTCCACTTCCTTTTCCCTCCGTCTTCTAAAAACCAGATCATAAGTGAGAGGCTTCAGCAAAATGAAAAGCAATCCTAGCAGCAGCCCTTCTCTGTCCTGATGGCCTTTGGCTTTTTGAAAAGTTCATTCATGATAACTTGGCCCAGACAAAAGGTTAGTGGTGCTCAGATACCAGGTTTGGGACTTTGGGTCTATACTTCTCATTAATAGCTCTTTAACAAGCCTAAAGCAAAACATTAAAAACCAAGATCTTAGAGGCCACTCGATTCGTTTGGGAGTAGCACTAAGCAACTGGACAAATATATCGGCTATCAGTGGCGAGTCCATCACCATTTGGTTTATTAAGGCGATGTATTTGTGTGATGTTTGACGTTTTATTTAGCTGGCTTTTACATTTAGGGCTTTTAGATCTGTTTACAATGAACAAGTTACAGTCGCTGCTCAACAACGGACTTCAGCGAGTTAACTCACTAGTTCACAAAACACTTTACATTTAACTCAGTCAGTTTATTTTGGCGAACAAGAGTTAATGGTTCTTCGGTCAGACTAACCAAGACTGTTTTGGCGAGTTACATTTTTTTGTCGACTTTTGCGATTAGTTAAAAAGCCAGTTAAACTTGATGTGAAACATGTATTCAGAGGGTGAGGGTTATATTTGTGTGTATATTCTGTGTAGTACGGGGAACAGGTGTAAGAATATATTTTGTATATATGTATTAGACTAAAAACTCGACGCCGCTTGGTGCACACCAGCTGGGGGGTATATATCAGCAATCACTGGTTTTTGGGCTGATGGTGGCTGATGACATTTTAAACTTATCCCCAAACACCTGCCCCCAAGCCTCTCAACCTTGGAATAAACAAGATCAGAAAATGATGTGTAGAGCTTTTACAGCAATAAGACGAAATAATATCAACATTTGTCATGACCAAAACTCCTATCACGCAAATTCACAAAAAGTCGAGAGTGATGATTACACTCAGCCAGGGTTCCTTGAAACCCGTGAACATGAAAAATACCCCTGAGGTGTTTCAAAAAGCTATTGCCAGCCAACAGTCCACGCTGCATCCATCAGTGCAGGCACAGCCTCAGCCTGTCTGATTCAGTTAGTGCTTATGAAATGGAGCATCTGCAGAAGCTCCCAGAGAGTATGTAAACATAAGCTCTGCCTTGGGAAATGAGCTGAGGGGTCATTGATATTTGGGTGGGGGGGAGGCGTGGAGTGCTGCCTCGCTCTCACTCTCACCCGTCACCTGGTAACAATTTGACACACCGGAGTCTCCTGGCTAATGTATTCCAAGCGCTGGGCTAAACAGCAACACCTGAGCAACCCCGACTCACCTCCCCTCCCCTCCTCTCTCTTCTCTGTCTCTCCTGTTGCATTGGCTGATCCTGCCTCCTGAGATATTAGGTAATCCGGGAGCAGACGAGAGGTGATAGGCCGCCTGTCGTTTAACGATGCCTTATTTGTCAGCGAAGCCGTGCTACAATCTCCACGGATATGCTTGACATGTTTGCAGACAGCCAGGAGCCATCCATTCCATGTGCAGTGTGCAGTAGCCATTTGGCGCTCTATCAGTTAACCTGTTGGAAGTGATAAGCCTGCTTTCAAGCGAGGGGGTTCCCACTAATCACAACAATAGCAGAGATATTGGGTAACATATGGAACTGGAGGAGCTTTTCAACTGTATATGCTCACTCATTGTATAGACTCTTGAGCGTAAAAGATTGCAACTATCTGCGGGAATTCATTATCACTGGTGAGTTTGTATAATAGATTATCAGGTACAGTGAGGAACAAAAGCATGCAGGAGAAAAGTCACAGACAGAGAGGGATGTCTTGTTCCCTTTTCAAATGGCATTACAGCTCATTTCCGAATCAATAGCTTGCCTCTTTCCTCCCTGCCCAAGATAAACCCATCACAACTGAAGGATGGAGGAGAGTGGAGAAAAAAGAAAAAGACAGGGCACCAGAGCCGGCCCATTTTATCTGATGGGGAGAGAGAGGTGAACAAACGGAGGGATTAGCTTCCATGAGATGAAAGCAGCTGCTCGTCTTCCATCTCCATTTCCCTCCCCTCCTCTTCTCCTTGTCTCTCCATCCGCCCACACATCCACACCGTGGTCTCCCCTCGCAACCAGAGACATCCTCTATACGTTGTAGCCGATCTGCTGTCGCCAGCTGCACTCCACCCCGTACCTACAGCAGTTTCTCAGCAAGCAAACCGGCATAAAAAGCCTTCCAGTGCACATGGAAATGAAAGGCGCGTCAAAAAACAGGCGCCAAAATTGGTGTCACGGAGGAAGGCTGGGAGTTGTAACAAAGTATACTTCCCCTGTGGCACCCTCAAAGCACCCACCCTTCCTGATTATGTCACCTAGACACCGATAGATAAACACACATCCATGCCGGCACGGAAACACACTCACAAAGCAACAAGCGACACCCCATTTCTTTGCAACTTCTGGGGCAGCCCAAAGATGAAACATGCGCTCTTACCTGGTAACAACGACACACCTTTCAGCTCCAAATGTGGTCGCCCTGACAGGCAGGCACGCTCATCTGGAGTAAGAGAAGGGAGTCTTGGAGAGAGAGAGAAAGAGAGAGAGAGAGAGCGTGTATGTGTGTGTGCATGTGTGTTTGTGTGTGTAAGCGTGAGGCTGGGAGGAGAGAGAGAGAGAGAGAGAGAGAGAGAGAGAGAGAGAGAGAGAGAGAGAGAGAGAGAGAGAGAGAGAGAGAGAGAGAAAGAGTAAGAGGTGGAGCTTGGTTTGGAGGAGAGAGGGAGGAGGAGAGAAAGAGGGCTGGATGATGACTCTGTCTGCCGTCTACATAGCCAGTCTGGTGGGAGCAGTGAGGATGGCGCTAGATCATCTTCTGTTCAAACACACACGGCGGATGCACTTTGTGAAAAGCTGGGAGAAAGAAACCCGGGAGCAGAGACCAGGGGGAGGGAGGAGGCGGAGGTGTGAGCGAGACAGGAGAGACTCTGGGCTGTTGAAGCTAACGTCGTCACACGGCAGTTCCTAGGAATCCCTCCAGTAAGAGGGGCACTGCATCACTGAGTCCTTGGCTGTGATTGGCTGGGAAGTGAAGAGATGCCAAGGATGGTGGGCAACGCCGTGTAACCTAGGATGACCCTTTCTACACATATTAACATGCCCCGTCTGTGTTTCTCAGCCCTCTGGGCAGACGTCACCTTCAAGGACACTTCAAGAAAAATCCCCTCCCCAAGGATCTTAGCATCCCCGGGAGCATGTCTGTGTGTGCGTATGTGTGTGTGTGTGTGTGTTTGTCAGTTCATAGTAAGCCATGACCTGCCCTTGCACATGGACAAATAAAATACACACATCCATGCACACACACAAGAACTGGTCCATGAAGGAAAGATGATTTCCCCAGAGAGACGCTGAGTCTGTCAATAGAAAAACCACACAAACACCTGCAAGGACAATCTCTCATTAGAGTGATAGAATATGTTGTCACATTGACCTCGATGTCAATGCAGAGGTTATATACTGAATATAGACATTTTGTTAAAGTTTCAAATAGGGAGCGTGACATGGCCTTGAAAAAATGTTGCAATATATATTGCGATATACAATATTTATCTTATACCTATATTTTGAAATCTCCTAAAAAGCACTTCATTAATGCTCGGACTGGGCGACAAAATCAAATATCTGATCTCTCAATACTGATATCGGTTTAAATTGTAGAAATAACTACTGCTACAAAATAACAACATGTGGGTAAAGACAAGTATTAGAACAATTAGAACAGTTTGGTAAGTTCAGGAAATCAACAATAAATAGTCTCATATCATAATAACGATGTAATGACGATATGTTGCCCAGCCGTAGTTACAAATTAGTGAAATCAAATCAAATCTGTAATTTGAAATGACAGACGTCAAAATGTTTCAGCTGCACATAGGGTTTGAGTTATGTCATTGGTTCGTAAATCTTAATTTGAATTCCTGTCATTAATGAGCTAGTTCTTCATTAAATACAAATAAAGTTGGCATTAAATCCTCAATCTTAAATAAAGGCTTCAAATTCAAAGGAGGAAATGAATCAGCTGAGACGTGCCAGTGAAGTGATCATGTGACACAGGATTCATGAATATGGAAAGTGGCTGATAATGCTATTTTTAGCTGCCTCAGGTAGCAAACCAGGTGATCTATTGGCGGCACAACAGAACTGAACAAAAGCAGAGCACAGCTGCACTCAAAGGTCAGACAGAAACCAGCAGGCGGCAGAATGAATAGAGCTCTCTGTCTTGTTTCTTCCCATAATAAACACACAGACAGTCCACCTGACATGTGAGAGGTGGCTCAGGAGGAGCTATAAGGGTTCTTAAGCATACAATATATTGAATGTGTTGCTCAGTTGGGGCAATGAGGCTCCTTAAGCACATATACTGTAAACATTAGAGTCAGACGATTAACAATCAACAAGAATCTTCTTGACGAGCTGTCATTAGGCATTCTGGGGAAAAGCGACCTTTGTCATAACGAGTGGTAGTTTTTTTCTTTTCTGTTTATACACGACTGTTGCAGCTTACCAGCGTTAGGCATGTCAGAAGTTTTTCATACGCTTGCAATTCGGTTAGGTTTAGTCAAGAAAACTACAATTTAGGAAAACACAATCGTTTGGCTGTTTAAATAACCACTTTACTTATGTAACTTTAGTTAGAAAACACAAGTCAGTTAAAAACAGCTCAGCACTGACTTTCACTTTCACACAAAGAAGAGTGCTTGTTGAGCTGGTCTGATCCAACTATCGATCTCCAGCCTCCTCTCTACATGGACTTGTTGCATAATATACTACTACCCCCAACTTCCTCCTTTGTGGCTCCAATAATTTCTACAGCCACTAGAGGTCGCCACCAAACACAAAAAGTCAATCATGTAATAAGCTTCTTTGACAAGTGACCTGATTAACAGTCTTTTTTTTTTTTATGAGCACAGCCTGCATTACAGATGTGTTAATGTCTCAATTTCCTCGAGGGGCTTTGCCTGCCTCCCTCAGTCCAAAGACATGCAAGTTAGGCTAACCAGTGTGTCTTAACTGCCTCAAGACATGACCTTTAGGATGAGAGGCCATGTGATAGGCTGGCAAAGCCCTCCATCACTCTGTAAATGAGAAATGGCTGTAGATTATGAATGAATGGATGGATGGATTTAACTGCAAATCTTTTTCTCGAAGTGACCCAGATGTCAGTCAATTATAAAGTATAGCTTAAAAAATAGGTTCACTTGGTTCTGTTAATTCATTCAAAAAAAATAATTCATGGTAATATATTTATACACAATTATGCACTTAATAAGATAACAGTATGCACTTCAAATTCCAAATTCTATTTACATATTTACACTGCAGGGTACATGACGCATTGTTAATGGCCAACAACAACCCTCACCTTAACCTAACAATGATGTTGATGGTCGTGAATGTTTGCTGAAGATGAATATTATTAATATTATTAATGACATCTCAAATCCTGTGTAGGTGTTGATATTTATTGTTTTTGCCTCTTTTGACTTTCAGGTCTGATTAAAAAAGGGAAGGTGTGACACAAAGAAATCAATGCCAGCATAAGGTGTATAATCTTTTGCCTTCTTGTCAAGCCTCCTCCAAAAGCCAAGAAAAGATTGTCTATTTCCAATGGTGAGTCACATGCTGTAGCACCCTGTGGTGATCTCTCTTTATCCGGCACTTAAAGGTCATCCTTCTCTCCAGCACAGATTTGATTTTTCTATTACAAGAACCCAATAATCAATGGATCCATTCAGTTACAAAACATTTTCATTTACAACAATGTGGGCATATTTTTGACTTTTACAACAAGGTCTACCTAGCAACAAAGTCTACCTATCAAAGGTTCTGGAGCTTTCATCCATTGGACATGAGCTTCATCATTAGATGGTAATGAGGAGAAGGATTACGTGTATATTGCAGAGATTACTTTTAAGTACTAGAATAAAATGGAAATTAGAACGCCTACAATTCCATGACATTTGAAGTTCCATCTGCTGATGAAGATCAGCCAGTGATACGAAATCTCCATAACAGCTACTAAATGGACCCTGTGGTAAGACTGTTTTCTCAACTGCTGTTTCCAAGGTAAGAATGAAGCTCTACTAACTACTGATGTCTTGACTTCAAATGTTTTGTGCCTTGATCAATTTTTATATATTTTGAGAAATAAAATTGCAGGACTTCAAAAATTGCTGTTTTGCATAGCTACAATTCCTTTCGTGTGAAACACACACGAAAACTTTACAATTATAATACCAAGGTAAGTGAGAAGAGACCGTTTTTGTACACTGAAGGTTATCATCTTATGCAAACCCTGGCCATTGGCTCTGTTTATCAGTCTATCCAAAATGAAACATTCTGCCAAAGCAAAACCTCTTGTCCTTGCGTGTCCCCAGCCAAGGCTCTGGCCATCGCTTGTACAGTGATTATCGGCGTTAATGGCGGTTTGTCTTGATATCAAAGACCTCATTGGTTCTCGAGGGGCTCCACTGGCACACTGACACTATCAACAGCAGGAACACCAGCTGCATCCTCCCTGGTCCTTTTCAGAAATAGCTTGGCCCCAGTCGTGGCCCTGGCCCGGTCCCAGCCAGCACCCCCCACCAGGCAGGCAGTGGGCCTGGCTCCAAAAGCCTGGCTCAAAGTCCTCCTGTCTGGAGGACAGAGGTGTCTCTGAGGCCCGGAAACGACAGGGCGGCAAACATCGCCGACCCCTCGCTGTACAAGCAGTGTCCTCTGTCACAGACTCTCTCATCTAATGAGCTCAGAACAAAATCAAAGTGACAGTATTAATCATGTGATGGGAAAATAATTAGAGGAGCAATAAAAGACTGAGTGAGTCCCTTCCCCCCACCTTCCAACACATCCAGCACATTGCTGATTACTGCTTGGCTCACTGAGTGATGAAAGGATGGTTTTGAAAGTGGCCATCAGCAGCAAGTTACTTCACACACCTGAGATCTGGCTGCAGTTACAACATAGATGTCAATCAATAAAATCCGTCTAACTCGTGTCATCACTTTGACATCAATATCGCTTTTTTTCAAAGCCATACACTTCAGAACTTCCTGTACACTGTACAAGCTATGACATAATGAGCATTTCTAAAAAGCCATACTTACAAAAGATGCACCAAGGACCATTTAGTCCAACAAAATAATCAGACTGCTCTTTTCAAGGTGCTGAAGCGGAAAAGTCCTGTTGTCAGTTTCTCCCAGTCGATGTTCTTCCCTAATTAGAAAATGTCACCCGGCCATTGATTGTTTTCATGCTTCCGACATAGCCAGTTGCCTATAAGCAGTATTATTCATCCACACCTGGCTGTGTTTCAAAACTCTTTGGTCAAAGCAATCCTCTGCCAGTGTGTGATTCATTGAGAGAGGCTTGCCCTGCCCTGACTGTCTGCGCACAAGACGCCCCAGGAAGCCTGATGTTTCTCTCTGTTGTTTACAGATCAACAGCATCTCTGGGAGAAGCTGGGCGACAGCCTGTGACAGACTGATGGATGATGTGACACTCATGTGCCTCTGTGTCATCCCTGCATCCCCTTATGCACTTGCGCTTGACGCCTGTGGTGAGATGCATGTTGATCGGGCTTAAAGTTGCAACTTCTCCAAACCATGCATCTTTATATAGAGAAAAGGCCTGATGTTTAAATGGTGGGCGGCGGTCATCTTGTCTGATTGTTAACGGTTAGATGACAAGGCGGGACGCGCCGCAGATGATGATGCTCAGGAGCAGACGAGATGGGTGACAGGACACGGGGGCGCCAAATGAATCTCCATAGAAATTGGAGAGCTCCCAGCAAAAATTACACTTCTCAAGACGTCATTGTAAGAAAAGAGAAAAATAGAAAACTACTGGCACGGTCAGCAAATGGACACTGCCTGTCTGAAAGATCACAAACACTAGTCATACACTGGAGAAAATGTCATGCATAACTAACGGTCATCGACTCGTCAATGCTGCTGCATAATAAGTCACATCAACAGTCAGTGGGATGACTCACAGGGTATATGCTCCTCATCTGAAAGAATAATGAGAATATAAAAAAATAAGGAAATTCATGTTACAGGCAATAATAAATTCAGTCTGGATTTTGGAATTGAGTGATGTGGTTTAACTGGACATAATCAATGCACTTTTTGAGAAGGCAGTCTGGGTAACAGGCTTCCTGAAATTCAAATGAAGAGCTTAAACCCTCTTAGACATGTCTGCCA
The DNA here is from genome assembly GCA_903131615.1 of Diplodus sargus. NCBI lineage: Eukaryota > Metazoa > Chordata > Actinopteri > Spariformes > Sparidae > Diplodus > Diplodus sargus. The sequence continues at coordinate 5,195,431 of CAEMYA010000162.1, read as the reverse complement.
ATTTCCCTTGTCTGTAAAGCAAGTAAACAGCTCTACGTAATGTTTTGTGTGCTGCTGTATGGATTAATCTTCTCATATTGATCTTAACCTACCCATCACTTAAGCCTCCGATGACATATTCGCAGAAAAATGCCAATTAGGCGACCACTGGGTTCAGATTCAATACTGAATGACAAAAAATTCTTATGAAACGTTTTCAATCACACCTTCTGTGGTTCTCAATCGCTGCAGCGAGGCAGATCAATGACGCTCCTCCGCAACACTCCATGATGTAAAACCTGCTATTTTGTTAAGTCATTATTCACATTCAAACTTTTGCTTTTGCGGAAACAAATGTGTTTGTTGAATCGTGGCAGCATGCTGTAAGCTTAAGATTCACAGCTAGCTCTTTGATTTTGTAAGGCTACTTTGTGATTGAAGAGGCAGAGAAGAAATCGACAGGTGTGCTCCTTAATGCCTTCAGCACTGTTCACTTCCTCTCTTGTGAATAATCACTGTCAGGGGTCATCAGTTACTTATTTTCTGGTAAATTAGTCTCTCCTTTTGAAAGAAACAAGATGTGGCTTGGCAGCAGCCAGTTTTCGTCACCTTTTCTCTGCTTGGCCTCGTCTATGCAACAGGTCAATAGGGTTGCAGTGCTCCATGGCTTCATTGACTTGCTAATCGACCTCTTCACAAGTCCCTCTTCGCCCCCATCAGTCTGCACTGTATTTTTTAACCACACTGGCTGTTTCATGATGGACAAAATGTGTGAGAGGAAGCGCAGAATTGTCAGTTAATTTCTCTAGAATTCTGTGAGACGACTCAATTGGCACAAGATGAAAATCTACAAACGTTAAATCCAATTATGGAAAAAGCTACTCAAATTTAGCTTAAGAAAAAATCACTGAGTTATAAAATGTTCATAAACTGACTGAGACTGCAGTTTTGGCACTTAACTAATCCAAGAATCCTGAGGGGGGGAAAGAATCCTGTAATGTTTTTCACCACCACTGAGCCTGCTAATGGTTTCTATTGTTATGACAAAATTGAGTTCAGGAGATTAGCTTAAAGCGCAGACGTGGTGAGGCAATTCTCTAAATACACTAAGCGCATCGTTGACTAAACGGGAAGCTGCGATTATATCTAGTCTGTCATACAGACAGAGAGGAGCAGGTATCCTTCGAGGAGCTATATGTTATTAAACAGTATGGTCAGGTCCTTATGACAATTTCAAGATAAACGTAAAAGTGAGGGAATGTAAGTCTGCAAATGTGAAACTCATCATCATATCCTCCACTTACATGTTAGAATGAAATCAGCTCAACATAAAGAGATATGAAGAAATGTCTTTCACCTCAGCCATCCTGATCCTCTCAGAGGTCATCCAAGTAGAAGGTGAGCCACTCCTCTTATCAGTCCAAACAGACCTCCAACCAGTCTTATCGCCTGATATGCCCTAGAGATGTTTGGGACAGTCATGCACCGCCACCTCCACACCAACACATGATAACACCTGTGATCGTATGATCATACATCGACCAATCTGTCAGTCCAGCCATTTTCAGGTGCTTGATAAATGGGGCTAGCATGTTGCCTGAGAGCACATCATCTTATTATAGGAGCCAAAATGGCTGCCCGTCTGCCTGCCAGTGACAGGGCAGCCAACTCCACATACAGAGCCTTGAAGGTAATATACTACCTGGCTGTTGGATACAATGATAGACTGCACCCTGGTTCAATCCCGTGTGAAACGACCCTTGATACATGAGATCTATTCTGTGCTCAGCCGAGGGAAATAGATCATGCAAATACATGAAATAAATCGATTTAAATTGTTGATATTGTATGACATGCAGAAGAAAAAAGGTGGTACTTGTGTATTTGTGCAATTTCACACATTATACATTGTTATTGTCAAAAGAATCTTTGCAACAAGGTCTTAGTCGTGTAATGAATCTTCCAAAAGTCTTTCAGTTCTTTTGCTTAAATATCTGTAAAAGAAAAGCAATTTGCAAGATAAGGTCATGATTTAAGTCTTTAAAAAAAGGAAACAGATTGTTGACTGCTGATTGTGTCGCGGAGACGTCTAATAATGCCCTGGCCCATCTTGTGTCGTAATACCACTTTGCACTGCAAGAGGCGACAGTTTGATAGCACTTACTTTCAGCCGGAAGATGTAAAAGCAGCATGTTCAGTACTTGGTCTAACAGGTAAACACAATAAACTCAAAAATGTAAAATAGGTATTTTAATACCTATTCTCTTTACAAAAAAGAAAAAATACAACTGCTCACGGTCTGAATTTAAAACAAGCTTAATTGCCTAATTAACTCATTGTAAAACTCACTCAACTCAAACTCAAGACAAATGAAGTAAGACTGACCAAAAACAGACCTGATTGGTTTTTCCACATTTCCTGTACTTTACCACCAGGTCAAGGTCCTGCCCTACATATCCAAGCATCTGCCTTCTCCCTAGAATCAACTGGTGCCATCATTAATTCTCTCTGCTTAGCTTTTCAAGGTTATCTATTTTCCAAAACCCACCACAGATGATCCATTACCTGTTAGAGTAATGCTCTCTATTGTACTTATAGATTGTAGTTTGTGCTGATAACAGAAAATACAGGTATATTTGAATATCATTCAACTGTTGTACTCATTGTAAGTCGCCAGAAAGAAAAAAACAGACAAAAGCCGCAGTTAAACATCAACAAGTTACAGTGGGAACTGCCTTTGTTTATAGCCCTCCAAGGCTACAACTAGATTAGTTTTCTACCGATCCTTCCTCAAGTCAATTAGCAGCTTGTATACCTGACAGGTACCGAGCAAAAGCTGTACTGAGCAAATTATTCTGTCACAGGCTTCGCTGACATCACATTGTTTCAAGGCCAAATTATTAAACCCCTTCTCTGTTGCACTGCAGCCATTGCTTCACTGATGATTTACTATCATATCGTTTCCCTCCAGTGGGCCTATTCTTAGTGCAGTATCATCCTCGTCGTGTGTTGGTGTAGAGATGGTTATTTTTAGTCAGGCTGTCACGTGATGTCTCACAGCTGTAGGCTACTGGTACAACATGCTAAAGATCCACAGCTCCCAGCCTGGAACAAATGACAAGCATCCTGTGGATCTCAGGATTAATCGAGTAACATCAGCTTTACGATTCAGACAGATTTGCCAATGTACATTTTCACTACACCCTGGTGCTCTGGCTTAATGGACTCGCATTTATATGGTTCTTTTCAAGTCAACTGATTCCTCGAAGCGCTACACAACACTTGTCACATTCACTCATTCATCTGGAAAGATACAGCGCTTCCATATTCTCTTCCCAATGGAACAGCCATTCGGAGCCATTTGAGTTTCAGTATTTGAAAATTGTACGTCGACACGCAATTATCTCTCATACACCTCAAAAAACCTGCCATTGAGATTTTGTACTGCATCAGTACTGATGGAAAAAGAGTGTGCTGCCATATTTCCAACAAATACTTAATTTTGACAGCTTTCAGAGAGAAAAAAAGAAAAACAAGCAAGTTTTCCAAAAGTGCTCAAACAATGGCTCACTCAGTCATACTTTTATTCCAGCAGCCTTTTTAGAAGTGTAATTGGACAAGAAAGCATTTACTTGAATAGATTTGTATTAATTATTCGTCTTACAATGATTCAATCCATTAGCACCGTCCAGCGACTTTGCCCTGCTCTGTGATTTAAAATGTGAAAACACCCACCTCGCTTGATTGAGTCCTCCAGAAACAATGACATAGAAAAAAGGTTGATGTAATTACTGATTCTCCAAGGATAAAGGAAATGTTCAGGTTTAGAGCTATTATCCACTCTATAAATTATGAATTAGAGCAGTTTGCATGCTGCTTGAACGTGGATCACTTGAAGGAGATTGAATAATTCATTTATGCATTAAGCCATTTAAGTACCAAATGTATGCCAAGAAGACTCCACAGAGAAACAGGTGAAGGGCACATTGAGAACCGAATACTACTTATTTTAAGGGGAATTGTTCCCACTGGTGTTGCAAAAACCACTTCTATTACTTTTATTCTATTTAAAAAGTTAAGCACCATTACCATAACAAAGAAATGCTATTTGTTGCACAATTTGTGGAAAGCGACAAGTGCAAAGTAAGTTGAGTAATCACAAAGTATCAGTAGCAATTAATGTTTTGATTACCACCTGCGTTTCTAAATAAACTGGAATGAAACGATGAAGTTCTTGATGAAGAACAAAGCAGAGCCATCCACACACCTGTACGGATCAGAGCTGATCCCTGGGCCAGAACAATTAATCACAGGATGGTTAAGTAGAGATGACAGGAGCGACTGACACCCTATAATTTTCCTGGGAAGAATTATCTATAATTTAGCTCATTACATAACACAAAGAGACTTGTATCATCACTGAACTGTACTCATTTTGTACTTTTTCTAAAGAAAGGAAGGTTTCCTCTTGCGATTATGCTTGATACAGCTGCTGGTTCTGCTCTGTAATTTTCATCTCAGATCATCCACAATTATCAGTCATGGTCAACAGACTCACTCGTCCCAACTCCCACACCTCAGAGAAAATAGTTTGGCTCAATGTTTTCGGAGAGCAAAAGGAAAACGAAAGGAGGTGGCAACAGTTCGACTAAGAGGAAGAGGCATCACTGTGCAGAAAGGCTGTAATCGAAAACTTTCTTTTCTCTGCATTTTTGGCAGAGTGTCACAACAGCGGGGAGAGAGGAAAAAGGGAGGTCAGGTGTCACGTCAGCATTAAGCCTTCGCAAATTCTTGGCTGTAGCACTGTGAGATTGCAGACTGCAGTCTTACCAGCTTACTGACAACTAGAAATGCCCTGGGACATGCTGCTGACTGCAGATTACTTCTTTCATGAAATTCAACATTATGAGACCAGTGAATTTAACAACCACACGACACGCATTATAACTTCAGACACTGAGACCTGTTCTTTGAGGTTGTACTGAAACTGCGATATCATTATTATTATGGCAGAAGTGAATAAACCTTTATTACTCTATCCGGTATTACAGACTTTATCCTTTGGACGATGCTCATATTTGGCATGTGACACTGGTGTCACTGGCATCGTAATCCAATTTTATTCGATTCACCGGCCAACAATTCAAATGCATTACAATACTTTGTGCACCTTGAGGCCCCTCAATGTATGGCATCCTCAGTATTCTATATTACGGCACACAGCCACTTTTTAATCATCTAAACTCCACTTTTTACTTTGAAAGTCCTTTCAAAAGACAGCCTACAATTTAAAAGCTAAATATTTCAAATACCAGTATCTTTGTGACCTATCTTTGCACAGAAACATTACAAAGAAGTGCTTTAATCTACAATATATCGTTTTTCTTACATAGAAATCTCAGACAGGCCACTTCCAAGTTGTGTCAAACATCAGGAACATGACTGATAACACAGGACTCTCAGAGCTGTGCGGCAAAGATGACAGCGTCTCCTTAATTTTTGCCTTTGGGCAGATTTCTCACACAGTCTGTGTCTCACCTAGTTTGTGCTTCCCCGCAAATTCATATAATCCAAACATTTGCCCAGACGTCTGCTTTCAAAATACTGGATGTGGTTTTCAACACTTGCTGCTGATATTTGCAACTCCTAGCCCAACGTTCGCCCACAATTCAACGTACGAGAGCAATGTTGTGACATAACTTTCTCGTCCAGTTGAAGGCAGAAAATGTACAATTAACACTGTATGCAAACTCCAGATTTTTCTCTTCTGACAACATCACAGTACAGCTCTCAAATAATAGTCACATACTTACTGAAAACTTCCAATACTCCCCATCTCCTAAAAAATAGTACAGTACAGCATCACAGGTTGAATATGATGTGTTTAGCATGAGTAGTGCCCCATTTTTAAATCTCCTAACACACTGCATTTTCTATGAACAATGTTCTTTTCGTCATGCTTGAGATTAGAGAGGACATTACCAGAGCTTTTCTACTTGGTACATTATGTCTGCTAGGCTTTTAGGAAAACAACAGTATCAGCTCTGGTGATCATTTACTCTTAAAATAACAGCCATGTCTCATTTCAGCCCATTTTCCAACAGGTAGGCCCTCAACCCCTAATTTAAAAAAATTACAGTGATCCGAAAAGGAAATTGAAATGTAGTACAGCCAAAAGGTGAACAGATATCTGCTATAAAATGAGCTCTAAAGCTCTCGGATTACAAACTGTTATAATAGTTTGGTAAGGACAGCCTTTATAAACATGGATGTGTTGTTCAGGCACACAGTAGAGTAAGTAGAGATGACAGCCTTAAAGCGATGCCATGTAAGCGTGTTTAGCTGCTATATTAACTCCTTAGTCTGCTGAAGTGTATGAAGCTGTCATCTGGTGGCCCATAATCAACACAATTACATGTCATCGTGAGACACAACATCAGATTTAAAAGAAAAACTGTGATTGGCTGGTAAGAAGTCTCATTTAGTCAGGCTGAGTCAGGCTAGGAACGAAACTGTGTGTTCTGCTTAACATCTAGTGTCGTGATCAAATTCTGAAAATTCTCAAATTCTAATCAACGACAAGCAGCAAGTGGAAGCAGCCCCCCCCCTTCATTTCTTGCTCTGCCCAGTTTAGGTTTAACCTTGAAAAAAAGGGCCATTACATCGAAGAGTCTTGCCTTGCTGCCAGACCGTAGAGACACCTGTATTAAAGAGAACAGGAGAAATGCCAAAACCCGAACATATCTACAAAGTATGACTACTGATGAAGAAGTGTCTCCACAAAAGTAAAGATCACACTTCAGAGAGAAGGTTAATGACCTTTTCTAAACAACATCAAGAGACGAATAACAAGATGATTAAAATCTTCATCAGAAGTCAGATGACGTAGATATGTTGGGTTTTAGCGTGTTTCTCCATGCATCTCCGAAAGACTTAAATAAAACTGGCACCACAGTCCGGCATCAAAGCGAGACTCACTGACGCACTGACTTCACCTTCTCCTTTAGCTTCTTTGAGGTTAGGTACAACTTTATTCCCTAATGAGGCGCACTAGGCCTGGGAGACATTAGTGAAAGCTCCTGTGCCGGCATCAGAAGGAGGAGGCTCCTGTAGTGGAGACACTTTGTACTGCTGGATTTTGACTTTATGTTAATTTTTAAGGTGGCTGCTTTTAGGTAGGGGTTAGGAAAAGATGATGTTTTGGCTTACCTGGTTCAGTCTCCACTAGGGCTGCTGGGAAATGTCCCACTGTCTCCTTAAATATCCAGGGGGTTTCTTGCTTAAAAATGGCAACACGCCATCTCGAACATGTGTTCTGGAGAGAAAAGTCATCTCACATACATGTAATGGAAACATGATATGACACATACTGTAGAAATATCAACATGATATGTGTGTGATGCACAAATTTGACCGATAAATGGCAGCATTTTATTCTGGCAACTGGGCTTTGACTCACCAATCACTGCCACAGCATGGCCCAGTCAGACAGGCAGGGCTGATTGTGGCTCATCAGCCTGTCAGCTGGAGGTGCATACTGAATGAAGCCCATGGTCGAGTGGATTTCCCCGCTGCCACATTTCCTTCACTTGACTGCAAATCAAACAGTTGTTGTTTTAGTGTTACGACCAGTTAAGTTGTGGAAAAGATGAGAGGAGGCTGATTATTCGGCACGTCTCGGCCTGTTTATAGCCTCCATTCACACGCAGGAAGAGAGGATGAGAGGCTTCTCATTTGAAACGCAGATGAGGACCCGGCGAGGCCAATGTGATGTGAGTGGACTCACTGTGTCACATCACGTGATCAGCTGCTCTCGCTTTCCTCTGCCTGCAGCTAGGTGCCATTGTACAATGCCATTATAGCTGAATCTCCTCTTTCCCCATACACTCCAAGCTGAGCTTATCCTACAGATTTTACTTCTATGCAGCCCTTGGATCCTATAGATGCATCTCCCAGCATGCATTGCAATCCCTTGGCTGCTTAACACGATTCAGAGTAGTGGAAGTACCCTGGCGAATGTGGAGCCTCTTCTGAACAGTTTGAAAGTGAAGCACTCCATCTCTTTGTTCAGCCCAACACTTGGCTGTGTGAGATAAACGAACATGCTGCTGAAGCCCTTTTTCTCCAGATAAAGTGACTGCTGCTACCGCCGCAGCTACAAAGAATGGACATTACGCGGGGAGTCCATTGAAAGAACTGCCAAACCCTGAAAAGATCCATTAGTAACATAATAAGGCACTGAAATAAAATGCTACTCTTTGTACTCAGGACATTTGGAAGGTGATAATAATGTCCATACGCGAGAGGTGGTTTTCTAATTTCAGTTTTGTACCGTACAGGATTTGCTGTTCTACATTCCTCTTTTATTTTCACTTATTGCTGGAGCTCCCGAGGTAGTTCACTAAGAGCTGGAGGATCATTTTCACTCACCAATTGCTCCAGTTGCAAATAAAGAACAAATGAACAGCAAATATCACATTATGCCTTTTAATTACAGAGTTTTTAATTAGGGACAGCAAATGAGTTTTGAGAATAGCACAGATGCACATCAATTCCCAACGTTTGTCTTTCCATTTTCTCATCTCGCTGGCCAAAGAATGCAGACAAACTCCCACATGAGTCTGGAAACCAGCGTTTTTTAAGATGCATTTTTTAAAAGGAGTGATTTTGAAAATGGCTATGTTTGTGAGCCCGGTGAGAAGTGGACGGTGAGATATACTTTGGAAGTGAATAACACCGTTGTCTCGGAATTGAGATAGAAAATGAGAAAAGAAAGTGAAAGCACACGGACGAGGCGAGGTCATCAGTGTTTGTGCACATTATTCGGAAAAAAGCCAATGTACTGTAAGAAGGAAAGAAAAACCACAGTGTCGAATCAATACACGGATCGCTGCTGTGCGTGCTCTGTGGGATAACATAATCACCGCGGCGGTTCAGCCTCACAGGGTTGCAGATAAACAAGCTACAAACTTTCACCCGAGACGATTCATTCACAGTAGATTATTTCATGTGAATGCAGAATACGTACGAGATGCTGGGTAGTGTCAAGACCCACAGCACAGATCACAGCACAGATGTGAGGGTGTAGAAATAAACACCAGGCAGATTCTAGGGAGGAGATTTAAAAAAAGCTTTCTGACCAGCAGTGACTTTTGAAGGAAACACTGACTGCATCTCTAGAGAGGCCAACATGAGAATGCTTTATTTGAGAAAGCTGTGGTGCTTCAGTGACATCAAATCGCTATTATAAATGTTTTATTCATCTTTTATCAAGTCATTTTTAACTTTGGCAATGCCCTGTCTGTTTGGCAACACCGTGGAGAACAAAAATAGGCTGGGAAATGTTAAACTTCGCTAAAAAACAACTGGCACCAATTTAAATGATCTCGGCCATGTTTATCAAACCAGAGCCAATTATAGGGTAAAGGCCATTTTTGGAAGATCCTCATCACCCTCTCTATGCCTCCTGACAACAGGGAGGAGGTATACAATCCCTAAGAGAGGCGAAACATACAGATAGATATTTGAGATCATTTGTTTCATCAGCTGTTGGGTTCCTTAAAAAGCCATATGTTAACTTGCTATTGCACTAGACAAAGGACTGATGCACCCTTAGAGCTTAATCATATTTGACCTATTCTCACTGGTTATTTTTATGATGTCATCCTGTATGTTTTACATTATACCGTATGTTATGTCACTGTATTGTATAATTTCAGGATGATGTGTGCTTGTTGTGTTGACTTCTGTCTACCAAATTGCCTGTGGAGAACAATAAAGACTCTCTAATCTAATCTGATCTGATCTAATCTGTGGTAGCAGTGACGAACATCTGCATACAGCAGAAAAAAAATATTTTTTACCTGCTCTTATGAAATGTTATGTTCGTCTATGACCATCATTGCATTGCATATATGCTTGAGGTTAACAATGACTGTAGTGCAAGTGCTAAACTTCAGCTTTACATAAATATATAGCATCTATCTCACTGTTACTTCATACAATCTGCTCATCTAATTATAAACATGTCCTATTTTACAGGAAAGACTTAATTACACATATTAGAGAGGAGTGTAGAAACACACTCAAAATAAGGCAACAACCTGCAGTAAAATCTGTCAAAACCTGCAGCTGGACTTGCAATATTTATATCACAATGTAGTGTTAGATGCATTTGATGATGGAGGACTATTTCCACTACCAAAACTGTTTAACCATTATATATTAGCAACAGCACGAAAGCATCAAACTCAGTGCCAAATAATGAGCAAAGGAGTTAAATAATACTGTGTTGAGGTAGCTCGATAGCATCTGGCTAGCTTAATTCACAGCAAAAATGGGCAGCAGCTGGTTATTAATATTAGTTTTAACCACATTACCGCACAATGGCAGACTTAAAATACACAAACTGACTGTTCAAATTCTTACCTTGGTGGTGGAAAGCAGTTGGCATCTTAGTCTATCCTTTAAAGAACAATTACAGCGAGTCAAGGTGACTTCAAGCCGCCTCTAGCTTGTAATGCCCCGTTGACGATAGATGGCGCAGGTAGCCTGTCAGCTAGCTAACGTCTGTAACCTAAGCTAACAAGACACAGCTAGTGCTATTACTTCACTCTTAGAAATACTAGCAGCTCGCCAACAAACTACATACTGACATTTATGGCAAATGTGTGGCATCTGAGGAGCTATCTCCTTAAAGAAACAATAGTAAAGGCAGGTCCGGTAACTTCCAGCAGTGCGCAGTTGACAGCTAAGCTAATGTGCAGCTAACAGTGAGGCTAACCGTTGGCAAGGAGCAGCACAATCACCGCGATTTGCACTTGAACGAGTAGCAAGATTTTCAGACTTTTTTCAGACAATGGCGGACTAAAAATACTTAAACTCACTCTCTAGAAAAGCAGCAAATTCTTACCTTGAAGCTGTGAAGCACTTGGCATATACATAATTCATTTATGCTCAATTACAGCATGTTCAGTAACTTCATGGTCTGGCTTAAAGTGCGCCGTTGTCACTAACTGACAGAGAGATGACGTAGCTAATTAACGCTTCTCACGTTAGCTAACAAGTGTAGCTAGCGGAGAGGCTAACCGTTAGCAGAAGCAGAGAAGGCAGCTCAAATACCACTATTTGCTTGATAAACTGCTGTGAAGCCAGTGGCATATAAATAGCTAGCTTTAAAATGTTATGGACAAACTGGTTACAGCAAGGTGAGTAAACTTCCACATTCTGATTTTAAGTGCACCGAATGACGGTTAGGCTATTATTACACGTTGACAGATGGGGTAGTTAGCTTGTTAGCTAACTTACACTTATAACGGTTGCAAACCACTGTAGCTAACCGTGAAGCTAACGATAACAGAGAAAACAGCACAAACGCTGTTATACAACATATTCAGACTTGTTGAATAAATGTTTGTGCTTGTAACTCAATTTACAAAGACAAAAAGAACATGGCGGAGCAAATGAATGGTAAGCTAAAATATTACCTCTTTAGTGAGTGTGCATTAGCTAGATACATGCTGCTAATCCTGTGTTGCCAGATTTTGGGGGGGTAATTTGAGCTATTTTCGATTTAATTTGCCAAATAAAAATATATTTTTATTTTTTTACATACACTGTTCTGGCATTGTCTTCTGTAAAACTGTTAAAACAAACTGTGACCGACATGTTGAACCACCAACTGCCGTCGAAGGCTATCTCGACTGGGCTGAAATTTGTTTTTTCCTTTACAAAAACAGCAGAGAAAAAGCAAAAGTTACATGTAAATTTGGCCCTGGATTTCACCTAGTTATACAAATAAGCCCTAGGGTAAAATACACCCCTTCAGGCATAAATATAGTAGCACTTTTCATGTTGGCTGGGCAGATTCGAGACTCCTTTTTAATGTCAGCCAAACCTGGCAACGCCGTTAGTCCCTGGGCCAGCTCTGCCATCTTGTCCTCAAGCCCTATTATTCAAGTTCCCATTTCTTCCCAATAACCCCGTGATCAAAGCGCGCAGGTGCAATTGCAGGTGTTGGAGTGCCCATACAGCGCCTGTCAAGGTAAAATAATGTCCACAACAAAGGCCTGAGGAGGCTCTCGCTGCCTTTCATCCGGCTGAGGTGAGAGATAAAGATGGAGAACATGCGAGAGAGAGAGCATCATTACAAACTGCACTCTTTATCTGATCACTAATGGCTTTGGAGAGGAGTTTCAAAACCATCAACGCCGGTGTTTTCACAGAGTTTCCGCCCCCTTTTACAGCCGGCCATTATGTAAACTGGAGGACAAAATACGCCTTTCCAGTCTCCTTCATCCCGTATGCACACAGTCAAGATGACCTTTTTTTTTCTTTTTTTTCCCCTGCTGATGGATGCCAAAGTTACAGAGGCCTCTTGTGGGTTTTAACATCTGATGTGACTGCCAGATTTTCATATCGTTGCGGAAAGCACATCAAGAAAAGCTGTCAAAATGACCCTCGTATCTGCGAGAAACCATCTTAATGTGCAGAAACGTCGTTCAGGACGTCAGGCGGTGGATGTGTCTGACACTGTTCCTTCTTCTCTTTGTGTTAAAGGTCAACGTTTCAAATGTCGTCCTGAAGGCCACTCCGTCAGCAGCCAGCGTTCCTTTTTCCTTAGACCGATAGCATCGTGCGCCCAGTGGAGGATTCCTGCTAGCGTGGCATCATGGGTAGCGCCACGTGGAGAAACGACCTTTCCAGCCATGTGTCAACCTGCCCGTGATGCTCCAGGTGGCCTTTCTCAGCATCGCGTGAGTGAATGTGTGTGTCATGATGCTCCAACACAGCAACTCAAAATATAGGAAGGATGACACACACACACACACACACACACACACACACACACACACACACACACACGTCTCTTTCTTGTTTTATTCACCAGCAGTTGGCAAGTGTTTGTTTTCAAAGAAAGCATTCAGACAGTTGGTATTGAAAGCCACACGAGACAAAAGTTGGCAGCAGAATATCAACCTTTTAATGTTTTGTTGGACAAATAAACACATCGACTGTTCAAGGCAAAGAGTTTATTTTCGTGAAATGTTTTATTAATGGCTCATGAAAAATTCTGATTTGTGTCAAAGTTTCTTTTTTTGTTGTTTACCTCATGGGTTTAGATTTCACTGCGAGCATCTCATGCTCTGAATCAAAGAAGTTTGGATGAAACAAAGCTTTTCCAGGGTTTTATTCTTTGTTTTTTATGATTATGATGCAGCCCGGCCTCCAGGATAAAAATCAAGCCGTTTAACATTTCTGCAAAGAATATTTTAAAGTAGACGGGACATTTTTCAAGCCACGTTTACGAAGACAAAAAAAGAGTTTTACCTAATAGGAAGTTGGGACATCTTGAGCCGTGGTTGTTGCAACAAAAGCGGCTGTTTATAACGAGACCTCGGGACATTTGGAGTCGTGTTTGTGGCGACCAAAACAAGTTTTCCTGACCAAGTGGGTTTTTGTGCCTAAACCTAACCAGAGCAGAAGCACAGCATTGTCAGAACATACAATAGAATTCAATTAAAGTTGCAACATAAAGAAATGTATAATTTCAATATATTTAGTGATTGCATGAACGTACACTGCCAACATTTATTCCGGTGAAGGGGTTGTTTGACCACGAACAACAGGACGACCTCAAGACATTCATCGGGTTAAATTCATGAAAATTAATCAGCTGCATGAATGAATAATAATAATAATACTTGAGGAACAGAAAGTCATGAATAAAGACGTTTTTCTGATTTCTGAACATCTGTCCGTCAGGCTTTCTTTGGAACAAGAGCATTTCAAGCGAGGCGTAATTATCCAATCATGGACCCCGGGAGCACCAAACATGAGCTTTCCAAACAGGTGCGCTCCTTAAAAACTGATTTCCCAGGTGAGGGTGATCGCACTCTGACACAAAATCAAATCAACGAGATGTTAATTGGATGGATAACCTACCCCAAACAAGGTTAAAGCTGCCGCCTGTTGATTTTTATAGCCAGTGACTGACGGCAAATATTAAAACTTTTGATATTCCGTACACAACCGTCCGAGTCCATCCGAAACCATGTTGTTCGCTTTTTCCAGGCGTACGAGGTCCAAAACCCTCCAGGACAGCGAACGCACCTTCTGCTGGAGTCAAATGAGACCTAACATGGATAATTGCCTTGTTAGAGCCTCCCATGAGGTGAGCTCCCCCAGTGAGCTGCCATGAGAATCATCATGCATATATGGATGAACCCTGCTCCTCCTCCTCCTCCTCCTCAGCTAGTAACCACCTGCGAGCAGCCTGGCAACACATGTATCCCATAGATAGGACGGGCGGATGAATGGGAGGACAAAGAGCGGACGGAGACGGCTACATTTTCAGTGGTTTGACGGAGTGTTTTTTTTTTTTTTTTTTCAGAGTGAGTGCGGCTGACAGATGGATGATTAGTGTACGTGTCCGTCTGATCCATCTGTACCGTCGACTCACACTCTGTTTACATATTGCAGGATGGCACGGAGAGGTGAAACTCCGGCCACTTCGGCTTCTACACACCCAGGAAGACTATTTTTGATTCTGCCTAATGACGCTCGTGTGTGTGAGTGTGTGTCGCTTTCCCTGGTGGAAGGCTCAGAATGAGACTCAGCTCAGGGCTGAACATGCACCTCTGCCGCTCCCCTGCTGACTCGGTAGTGCTGATGGAGGAGGAGGAGGAGGAGGAGGAGGAGGAGGGTTGGGAGGGGATACATATGTTGTGCCAAGCCGGAGTTGTTGATTTTGCATCCCAAGGAAGGCCCCCAAATCTCAAATCACGCCACGCAACAACAACAACAACAACAACAACAACAACTTCTCCGAGGGAGGCCGGCGCTGTCATGGTAACAGCGTCGAGTGACCTTCAGAGGCTGCTGATGCTCCCCAGAGCCGCCTCCTATTCTGCTTGGCATGGACTTTGTGAGTCATCAGCAACATTCAAATTCACATGCTCCCCTCTCCCTCTGGAGGTTTAGGGGGCTTATTAAAATGGATGAGCAAATGTGTGTGTGTGTGGGGGGGGGTGATGGAAACGGCGGCAACTGAGCCGCGTTTTCATCTGATGGCCAATAACCAATCTATCATCAACAAGATGAGATTATGATAATGGCCTTCGTGGAGGATCAAAGGGTGTCCAGCCATTAATCCATCAGTATTTACATACAGCAGCGTGAGCGTGGACGGTGTTACGTAGCCGGATGATAAAAACCACTTTAAATCAGGAGGCTCTCACACTCACCTCCAGGAGAGCCCCGCCATCAAGCCTGTCAAAAAAAAGAAAAGAAGAAACACCATCAGAGCCGGCACAGTGACGGGATCCAGGCTGGGAACAGTGCCATCCACTGGGGGAGAACAGGAAGGGATCCCCCCATCTCCATCTCCATCTCCACCTCCATCAGAACATGAAGCTTCCAGCAGCCATTAAGGGTCGGCCAAAAATATGGATGGTAAAAATGCAGAGCGGCACTTTGTCACCACATTTTATAGTAAAAAGTGTGTGTTAGTCATCCGCGCTGGCACTCACACAGTGTGTGATGTGTTTTTATATGTGTTTCTCTGTATATGTGTGAGGAAAAAAAGGGAGAAAAAAAAAAACAAAGATTGATCGGGATACACACACGCGTTGTCCTATCCCGTCTCCATGGCAACCCCCGGGGGTGGGGGGAGGGGGGGGAACCGTGAGAGAGGAGATCTTTCGGAACAGATGACTTAATTCCCAACGGAACGCAACAAGCCGCTCAAGTCTGTCATCCTTTTTGCTTCTGCAAGACGGGGCTTACCTCTTTCCTCGTTTGTGTGTTTGTGTGTGTGCGACAGGAACGTCCGCGTGAAGCTAATCAGGCTGTAGATTCTTCTTGTTTTTCGCCTCCACAGGATGGCGTCTCGAGATGAAGACGAAAGCGGCTCTGGTAAATTGCTCACAGTTTGCCTCTGGGCTCAGAGAGAGGCTCATGGACTGGGGACTGATTAAGCCCGGGGAATAATATTCCTCCCACATCCAGAAGCCGAGCACCAAAAAACCCAACATGTCTTTATTTCAGTGCAAAGGTCAAATAAAATATGGCACACAAGGACACTCTCCACTAAAAATAACATTTGTGATGGATAAAACTTTTTTTTACAAGATCTTTAGGGATTAGTGTTACCAGAAACTTTAGTTCAAATTCAATACCAAGAAGTAACAGGCCCAGTTATATCAATATGATCACAGATCCATCCATCCATCACTGATCTAGGTGCTGTGTCGTAGGCACCTGGATGTGTTTCAGTTTCTTGAAGATGTTTCATCCAAGAGGCTTCTTCAGCTCTAACCAACTGGAGGGGAGTTTGCAGGCTTTCAGACCCTGTGTGGGAGTGTCCTTACAGAGTCGTCAGGGACACGTGTGAGCTCTGAGATTCAGAGTCGTTTGGACCACTTGGGGGTCGTTGATCCGACCGGCCGTCATGTGGGTTTCTAAGTGGTGTATACGTGCATGTTTTGCATCGTTTTGGCCGATCGTCAACATGGATCCTGTAAACGCACTTTTTTGAAACCTGGTCTCAGGGTGGAAAAAATCTGAAAACACCGCCCTTGTGTTCTCGTGTGGACAGCGAATCCACATAACCCCTCGACCTCGAGCCTTCCACCTCTTAACCCCGCAACGTCTCATAACAACAACAGCGGACGACATGCTTGTGTTCGTGCCGCAGAAGATATTGAGCCTATCAGGGTTACTAGGGCAAAATATCATGCTCCTCTGCCATTATACTGAGCGAAAAAAGATTATGGACAACCGACTAACCATTTTCGTCTTCTTCTTCTTGTGTTCGGTTTCTCCTTCTACTGTGTTTACGAAGCCAAGGAAGACGGGAAAAAGATCGTTTTGGTACGTGTGGACACGGCCTCAGGCTGGGTGAGCCGAGGTGTGAACGGTTGTAAAGCTGTCTGAGGAGAGAACTCAGTACAGCATTGTAGGTGTGTGATAAGTAACATCACACGCCAAAAAGTCTTTTTTACTGGTATGATGTGTCCAAAATGTTGTTTAAGATTTAAGGATTAAGGTTGATGGTGTGTGCCGTTGCTCGCCACTTTATGGCTGATGTACAGGACAGTAATCTGGCTGTTAGGAGCAAATAAACACAAATGTTTGTCTTTTGTTAATTCCAAATGCAGATGAAAGTCAAGCCCCCCCTGCACACTCTGTTATTCTTCAGCCTGCAGAGCTTCCTCATGAATATTGAAGCTCAAATCAAAGTGTGTTTCTGTCTAATTACATTCAGAAAATGTTTTTACCGTGCCGGATTAGATTTCTAGATGCGAGATGACTGACTGTTGTTTATTCTGCTCCAGCAAAACCTCAAAAAAACATGCAACAACCAAACTTTACCACCAAGAATTGGATCAACTGGTGAGACCAGGGTAGTAAACTAGAGGACAGAAGGTGGAACAAAGTTAAAGGAGTCAGAGCGGTGGAAGAATCAGCCAACAGGCCAGCGGACGGAGCAGAATATGGGTTTGTAGTGCCATCTCAAATAGATGTCTTTTTTAGGATAATGGGTTACGAGGGGTGGAGGGGGTAGACAGGAGTCATTTTGGTGGAAGTGATTTAGGTGACAGCTGCTGCAGTGATAAAATGGGCCAGATGGAACTGATACAAAGTGTTCAGACGTGTTTTACAGCAGCTGATAATGTAATAGCTGCTGGATAAAGTAATAATCGCCTGTCAAAGTGTGATAAAACTTCTCTTAAGTGGGTTGAAAAGGGGAAATAGAGTTGAACTATTAATGCCTGGCTGGCATTATCAGTATAGAATTATCAATTTACCCTTATTGGCATCATTGCAGCGCAGCAAGGATGCAACAGTAGCATTTAAGGAGACCTGCGGACATTTTTTGTGGCCATTTTTCATGGGAAGTCTCGAGCTGTGATCGTGGCGACCAAAACAGGTGCTTTAAGTCAGACTATGATGTTTTCCTAGCCCTAACCAAGAGGTTTCAGTGCCTAAACTTCAAGTCTTTTAGTTTTGGACTGTTAATTCAACACATCCACATACTGTAGTTCTTAATGACTGAGAAGGTTGATTGCCGGTGACAGCTGCAATATACCAGCGTCAGTCCTACCGGCTGTACGGTTGCAGGCATGAGAAGTTCTTGGTTAGATTTAAGAAAACTAACCAAGAACTTCTGTGTTTATGTGACTTCAATTGCGTGAAACTTACTACCTGTGTAAGTAAGTTCAAATAACTTACCGTACACGTTTGGTTTCACACTGGATGTGAACAGTGGTCTCCTGGATGTCCTTTTGTCACGGTTCCAAAAAAAGAAGAAAAAAAAGACAGAGGACGACAGGTTGAATAATAACAAGTGAGCTTTAAAAAAAAAATGTTCAGAAAGGCAGTAAAACAAAAAAAAGCAACAAGGAGAAGCCAAAAAATGGAGGACAAACAGACTCTGACGGAAAAATGAAACACAGAAAAGGGGAAAACAAACAAAGGCAGGACGTGTAAAGCAAAACATGACACACGAAGATAAACTTCCAACACAAAACAGGAAATCAATAGATCTTAAACCTAAAACCACAACGCCTGTGGTTATTCTACGTCAACTGACTTCCTCCTTTGCTACGGACTGACAATTTGAAGACAAAGATTAGCATTTTCCATAATTCTTTGACATTTTATAGACTGCAGTTAATCGTTTATGATGATAATCGTTAGTTGAAGCTCTTAACTCCATTCGTCCTCCTTGAACAGCTGCCAGGTGGCGAGGCCAGAGAAGAAGAACAAAACACAACAAAACTTTTCCATCACTCCGAGCCAAACCATTTAAATAATGCCATTTGGTAAATGTCACAGCTTTGGACTGCTATTAGTTGATTCCACTCAGTCTGTGAACTGTATTAGAATCCCATTGACTTTTACAGGGCTTTTCAACAAAGGGCAGCCCAGCATGTGGTCCAGGTGTTGAGGGGAGTGCATGCGAGGCGTCTGAAGTCTCGTTACTTTGGCTCCAGCTCCAACATGGCGCCGTTCTATTCTTCGGAAAGAAGCCTGGCCGAGCTTCAAAAAGCACTTTCATGGCGGGACGACGGAGACGTCTCAGAGACAGTGAGAGATTTGTTGCTTCTGCTCAAAGCACAGACAGTGTGACATCAGGTCGCTACAAAACGTCTGAATGCAATCATTTCCCATCACGAAGGACGCTTTAATTTGAATATTTGGGCTTTAAAGCGTCGACTCGGTTATCACGTAGTGGAGATAATGAGGTTTAAAAGGTGCACGGGTAGGCTCGAGTCACTTTCAGGCCGCCGGTGGGGAAAATGGGGCCGCTGTGATAAAGTGGAGCACGAGGAATCGGCTGAGGAAATTGCACAAATATGTCCGGCGTCGGTCCATCCATGCGTTCTCGCTCTCTCCGTAGCATCCTGACCCCTGACAGCCTCTGCCTGGATGAGTGCCTCCCTGCACCAGGGACCCTGGAGATCGAGCAGATTGGCCGGAGAATGGAGGGCATGAAACCAGCTGATAATGAAATATGGCTGGCTTTCTCTACAAGGCCGAGATAAAGTCTGCTTCTAATCTCTGCCCCCCCTGAAATATCAGCCTCTCAGGATCTGCTGCTGTTTGGGGCAGATGTGTTTCTCCGCTGCCGTACACGCAAACAAATATTAAATATTTGATGGGGAAATGTACAATAAAGGGCTGAAGTTCAATCAACGGCACGACGAGATCTCTCAAAGATGATAGACGCGTTTGTTCTGCCAACCACAAAGACAAAATTAGCGAATGAGGAAATCCTGCTGCTGCCATTTCATGTCAGGTATGTTGATTTGATTTTCCTTGAACTAGAGATAGAAAACTGATAACATCCTTTTGATACCAGTGCCATAACTGATTCTACGCACTGTTTTTTTTGGGTGTTATTGTTCCTGAATCTTGCTTCTTGACATGAAGCTGCGCTTTGGCCCGATTCTTCCCTCCGCCATGACTCCTTCTCGTCGCAAGTTCCCAGCAGTGACGCACGAGTTTGACGTCTCTCAGAAAAACTTGCCGGCGTTGATAAAAACGAATCGAGCTCGGAGGCAAACACATTTCCGATGAATCAGACGATTTGGAACCAGTTCTCAGCTGGAAGTGGTTCTCTATTCCCATCCCTGTTTTCTGTGACTGTTCTCTGCTCTCAGAGAAAGAAATAATAAACATGTCAGGACACTTGTTACGGGCCACTGGCTGTTTTTCTTTTTCTGGCTCTCCTCATCTGAAGCAACCACAAGTTTGCTTTTTGCCATGTAGTGGTGGCTCGGAGGCTTGTTCCACATCATGTTGACACACCCGTGGACATGATACAACACTGATCAGGAGCCCAAATATGCAATTTGCTACAGATGAGAAACAATTTTGAATATCTATATTTGCGTCTATTTAATACAGAATACATCTCCTACATGTTTTCTCTAAAATATACTGCAGGCTTTTTGTATCAACAACTCGTATCAAACTAATTTAACTAAACTAATAATACAAATCATCAGATCTTTTATTTTTCCTGACATTAAAGTGGTCAACTGTAAATATCCTGTCAACCAAAAAGTAAAAAATGTCTCCTCCAGTTGCCCAAAACAAGAAACTACCTAGAAAAATATGACCGTTGTGTCGCTGCTTCCCTGCTAACGTTTGTCAGTCCTGTCCACACAGCGGTCGTTCCACCGTTCGGTTGTAGTTTGTACACTTTCTACCATCTAATGAGTTTTCCTGCTATACAAACAGACAACATGAACCGTCACTTATCTCAAAAAGGTCGTAGACATAATAACACGTTCTTGCAAAGCTTCAAAACAAAAAAAACCAAAACAAAACAGAGAACTGACATGCAACAAAACCCATAATTCATCGGGCGCTGCTGTGACAGAAAGGATTCTAAAGCTGTCTGAACTTAAGCCGCGGTTGCTAACTGAGCAGCCGCGGAGGCACATTCGAATTGTCTTTGCCCTCCAAATCACAGACACTACAACTTGTTCATAAAAATGCTAATAGGGATGATGGAGAGAGCCCTCCAGCACTTTGGATCAGCTGGGAAAAAAAGGCTGTTATCTGGAAATTTGGCTGACATTAGTGTTAATATGCTTCCTGTATAGATGCTGAACTCCCCACTCCTTTCTAAAAGAAGGAATGAATGTGTTTTAGGAGCGTAAGTAGAGGCTCTGAGAGGTGGATGGAGGTTTCATATCCAGGGACCGGGGCCTTTATGCAGTCAGGCTGGTGATTGGCACGTTGAATCATAATGAATGTGAGTGTCGGCGGAGGAACTGAACCCCCCGCCACCGTCACAATGCATTACTGACTCAGTGGCATGGTATCATCACATCAAATTAGTCTTAATGAACACAAGCGAGTCGACTGAGGAGAGAGATAATCAAACTTTTATTAAATGTCTTAATCTTCTGTACATGCATAATGTAATGGGAAGAGAGATGGGTCTGTGATGTCTGTCTGCCAGGGGATGATCTTTACCCCAAAATATGTGGAAGCGGAGAAATCTATCGACGGACTAAAAACCTACTGATTAATTGCGGCGCGCGCTGAACAGCTCCTCCGTGGAATAAAATGATCTACATACAGGAAGTAAAACTCCACCTCTACCAGCCAAGCCTTTTCCCTTGAGAAAACAAAAGAGATGCATTTTCAAATAGTATGTTCCTTCAGTTCATTTGGTTATTATCATACAAAAAAAATGCACTGTAGCTCACTCCACACATCTTAGATGCCATAAACAGAGCAGCTAAACGCGACCCAGTCGCCAGAATAAATGTTAGCCGAGGACGTTTCTGCAAAACTGAACATTTGTGTGTGTTGACTTTTCTTGTGCTCTAGTTAGATTTAAGCACAAAAAACACTTGGTTGGAGCTAAACATAATAGTTTGGCTTAAAATATCTGTTTTGTTCACTGCTATCATGAATGGAGATGGTTTGACTTCCTGTGAGAAATATCCCCAGGTCTCCTGAAAAAAACAAACACCACAGAAACAGTTAAAAATACCCGCAGGTGTCATTAAAAACACACAGTTGTGTTTCCACTAAAACAGCTGATGTGTCTTTAAAAATATCCTGCAGTCTGACTTGAACTGCGGTCAGCTGTTTGGCTTGTAGCAACACCACCTCCTCCCCTCCACCTCCTGATGTGAATGGTAGCTGATAAGCATCTAATGTGAACCTGATTTGCTCTGATCGCTACACGTGTCGACCTCGGGCGTCTCTGCAGAAACATTAACTGCTAACATTCTCTCCTGGCGACCGGGCTGCTAAACGTCTATCAAATATTGCAAAGACATAACTTGTAAACGAATTACAGAGAGCAAAATGCTTTAAAAAAAAAAAAAAAGAGTCCACATATATACGAGGCGTGGGTTTCATCCCGACACATTTCATCAAGGACAAGAATAATACTCAGATGTTGAGATGCGTAAAGAATATACTCGGTATAAAGTTTTGCTTGCGTTGGAAAGATTTAGAAAACAGTTTTCTTCATTCTGGTTCGATATTCTGTTGGGATTCAGACGCTGAGAAATCATTGGGAATAAAATTGTTAATCTGCCGTGAGTGTTCATTAAAAAAGCTCCAGGATTTAACCACTTTTGGAGAATTGACAAATAAAAATCTCACATGCATCACAAGGCACTTTGCCCACTTTGGCTGATGGTACTGTAGCAGTAACGGTGTTGAATTTGGTCCAAGAGTTCCTCGACAGAAGCTCCACAAGTTCACTGATGAAACTGCACTTCGATTCAAACACTTCAACGCTGGAGATCTTTTGACTTTTACCTGCAGGGCGGCTGCTGTGTGCACAAACATGGAGACTTCTTTCTTAACCTCTAAACAAGTTTGAAAAGACTTTGTGTGCGCTTGTTTGTGCAGCACATACATTCATTTTACTTTTGCTTTTTAAAGACCTTATCAAAACAAAACAAAAAATCTAAATGGCCTATGTACAATACATTTACATTAAATATGCATAAGATGACAGACAATCCCCACGAGACTGTCGGGACAGGAGAACGTTAGCCTCTAGCTCGCTCAGCTTTCACAACAAATGGAATACATCCTCCTCGGAGTGAGGCTGAGGACGACTACTTTACACTTTCACCTCTAACAGACAGAATCAAACAGATTAAAGGCCACGCTGCTGGACTGGAGCCAGGGCAGGAGGTCAGGAGAGAGGAGAGAACAGAGACGCTCCGTTCACGAGGGGGGAGGCTGTGCTGTTTGTCGAGGAAGGTTCTACCTCGTCAGCTGCCCCACCACTTTCAGAAGAGTCTTGTTCTCCTGTTTGAGTTGCTCGTTCTCGTCCTCGATGTCATCCAGGTCCTGAAAGAGGGCACAGCACAAAGCTCTGGGGTTAGAAAGGATTTATACACATGAATATTCATCACCCTGCCTGGTTACCTTGGAGGACCAGTCAGGTTGGAGTGTTACTCTGAGAGTAACTTGCTGCCAGGTTATCCTCCTTCTCTCCAGCCTGCAGGCCTCGATAGCAACAAATTAGACATTAACAGCTTCAATTAGCTGCAAATGAGAGAGACTCTCAGTCGCCTCAGCGCTGCCTCATCAAAGTGACACTACTCATTTTCGTTTTCTTCCATCAGCGGTCATGATCGCTCGGCTCCTGAGAACGAGGCAGAACTGCACCGAGAGGATCTGAAGAAGTCAAACTCAGGAGGTCACGAGTTTCTGCACAGCATGTCGTCTCTGCTGCAGAGTGAGAGCGATAACAAGACCAGCGTACGGTGGGACGAAATGTCCTCACGCACAGACTTTACAGCAGGTTTCAGATCTTTTTTCTTTTCTTCTAATCTCTCTGGCTCACAACTTCACTGTTTTGGCTCGCTCTCGTCGCTCTCACTGCGCTGTTTTCAGTGAAAAGGCTCTGAAAACTCGCTGTACACCACCGACTAACAGCGGACAGATGAAGTAAGAGACGAGGTGGTGAACACTGCGGAGCGTTTGGCTGACTTCAGACTTCTTTTGAAACCCATTTCAAAGATTGCAGGTTAAAGGCGCCCACCAACAATTATTATTTCAGGTTAAAGTTTGGGGAAAAAAAGCTAGCACCTCATCATGAGTTGAAAGATCTCATCAGCTTCCATCACACGAGTCACGAAAGCTCTCTACAAGACAGGATTTCTCTTCAAAAGCGTATCGAGGGGGAGATATAAGTCCAGCGGTTGAGCTTTATCTTTTCTTTCTCTCCCAAATAAACTTCTCCAGCGACTGAGGGTTCAATCTTCCTCTGCAGAGACGGCCGACTGGATCAGCCGTTATCTCTCGCTTTCCCATCAGGCCTTGCGGGAGCCTCTCTCGGGGACATTTCTGATGGCTATCGCCGCGTTGACCGTCCTTACATAAAGCCCTTCTCTTATGACCAGCTTCCTGCCCGTGTGATGCTATCAGCGTGATGCCTCCTGCAATATTGCACTGGTAGTGTTTGCAGATGGGCGGTGTGGTGTGTATCATAATGACCCGAATGTCAAGATAATAACTGAGCAACATTCACCGGAGTGGTTT
Organism: Diplodus sargus; assembly: GCA_903131615.1. Taxonomy (NCBI): domain Eukaryota; kingdom Metazoa; phylum Chordata; class Actinopteri; order Spariformes; family Sparidae; genus Diplodus; species Diplodus sargus. The sequence goes on along the minus strand of CAEMYA010000162.1, from coordinate 5,170,909 downwards.
CTGCTGTATTTGTTGGCAGAGGCCGGTGCCTTGTTTAATTCTGATTGGCTCCGCAGGGGAGAGCTGAGATCTCTTTCCCCTGAATATTTGAGACATCAAAGTCTTTAATTTCGATCCCCTCCTGCTGGACTTCTCTTCACAGATGCCAAAACAACAGAGATAAATTTGACCACCAGCCTCGTGACCCAGAAAACACGGGCAAAGGCTGCGAGCTGAGGAGGGATTATTGACAGTCTGGGGTGAAACAGAGCTGAGGTTCCAGAAGGTTTCACTCCTGCTGCTGAATATCAAGAATACTCAGCTTACATGAGCATCTCTTTGACCCCGTGAACCCTGAACCACAGAGTGAAGAGGAAACAGGACCCCGACCTGTGAGGTGAATCAAACTGAACAACACGCTCGACCTCTGCTCGCGGGTTCACGTCAGTGTGAAACACTCCTCAGCGTGATGGCTACAAGATCTGTCAAAAGCACTTCTGACTAAAACCAGAAAGTAAAGCGGCTTATCATCACTCTTCTAAGCATTTTCATGTCTTAACTGATTCTCCTGAGGGAGGGCTTGGAATTCACTACTTCAGAGAGACTTTTAAGAAGAGCCACAACTACAGCGACTCTCACCAGGACGCTGTTGTTGTGCCGAGCTTCCACACAGTTATTTTTTGTATCCGTCATTAGGCACAGACGCCCTGAATGTTCACCCCAAGGAAGACGTGAAAGAAATACCACCGCCAACATGAGAAAAGCTCATTTTTCTCTGCTTCTGCGTGGCAGCACATAAGTGAGACGGTTGCTCTGCCAGTTTTGTGATATGTTTTGTTAAATAATGTTATGCATGCACGCTACTCAGCTACCACGCTACCAACTACAGCCAAATATGCCATGGTACTTCAACAGAGCGGTATGATATTCATCGATGTCTTGGCTAATTCGTTTATGCTGTCTTCCTGTGGCACTCAGTGCTCGGGTCTGCCCACAATCTGCCCCAGATGTCCACATTTTTCAACTGGACAACAAAAGCAAACACAGATCAGAGTTTTGTGGAGGCTCACAGAGGAGTGAACCGACGACTCGCGTATACACAGAGCGTTTCAATATCTGTTTCCGTCTCTGTTTCTCGTCCTTTCAACTGTTTTCTCTTGCTTATCAGACCTGACGTTGGATTTGGGAACTCACATTGTGGCCTGGGCCACTTCTCTGATGTTGCAGTACAGTTTTGATTGAACAGAAGAAGTTGGTCTTCTGCTATAGCTAGCTGTCAGATGAAAGACAGGAAGTGTTTGGCTGAAGTTCAGCTGCACACAGAATTGTGTTTCTTTGCCGGAACATAAAGAAATCCTGAAAAACCCAAATTCTGATCTCTCATGGTTTGGGGCTCTTGGTTATTTCCTGTTTTACTCTCCGGATCTCTCCTGATGTGTGACATGTTTTGCTTTACACTTCCTGCCTTTTCTCCTGTTTACCTGTTACATTTGTTAATTAGCTCTTGTGTATTTCAGCCAGTGTTTTTCTCTTTCTCTGTTGGCAGTCTCATTTCCTCTGTCAGTGTTTGCTCCTCGTGTGTCCTCTGCGTTCCAGCTTTTGCTCCCTGTGGCTTTCTGGTTTGTTCTTAGTTTTGTATTTCTCTTTTGTTTGCTTTTTCTTGGATTCTCTTTAACCTGGCTCTGTTTCCTGCCTTTGTGTTGCTGCATTTAGATTCTTTAGATGCCAGTTTTGATAATAAAGCTTTTGTTTTTTACAACCCTCACATGATCTTAGCTTTGATTAATCATCAGCTTGGAAAAATTGTTCTCCGTGGTGGCTGATTGTTATCTTTATCTTACATCTAGGGTAGATTGATAATGCCTGACAGGGTGAGGATAGTAAATAGTTGGTTAATGGCAGATGGCTCTACTTTACTGACGAAGAGTATGAGGTGAAAATTCAGTTCAAATTCACACAAAATGTTACGTTTTAATTGGAGGTTCTTTGAACCTGCTGGACTCAGACCAGTTATCCATAAAACATTCAGCCTGAGAAAACATCAAACGAAAGTGCACTGAGAGATTTCACCTCACTGTGATACAATAAAATAGAAAAAGAAACAGGGTGTTCCAAAGTTGAACGCTTTGTGTTTGTGGTGGTTTTTTTTTTTCAGCTGCCACAACACAATTTCGTCCTTATTGATCTTTTTGTTTGTGGGCTTTATTCAACAAAACCATCTGTCCAACCTCTATGTTGAGGGCTCACAACAGTGCTTGTCTGATAGGACTGAAAATAAAAACTGAAGCTGACAAAAAGATAAAAAAGAAAATCCTTCTCAATTTGCTTGACACATGCAATCACGTCTGAAATTCTTTCCAACCAGGCTGCAAATTTGTTTTTGTCAGATAAATCAATACGACGTCGGTCACCTTCCACACTGACCAGAGACTTTTGAAGAATAGATGTGCAACCACTGATGCTTTTTTGTACGGTGTTTAAAATGCAAATTTCTCTCACAATAACATTTGCTGTCACCGCGTGTAAATCCATAAATGTTTTGTCGGTGTCCAAATCCTAATGGACTGCACAGAAATCGCTGTAGAAAAACACATAGCTATTATACACAACTCCTCTAAAAATGCCAAATGATGATTTAGAGCCCCCGCAGGCCTCCCACGCATGAGAACACAAAGGAACGCTCAAAATATCAGACACCAGAGCAGAAAATTAACGTTGGCTGGACTCACTCTGTTCAGCAAGTCAATTTCCTCCTTCAGCTTCCCGATGAGGTCGTCTTTGTCCTGGTGGGCTCTCAGCAACCTGACGTTCTCCTGGCGCTCTCTGGCCAGCTCCTGAAAAACACACAAACGCACACAATTCGGCACAATGATTACACGAATGATAAATATTTTCACCAGCTGAAAACAGTGCGTCACATCTGGTTTAAACTCATTGCTACGGGACCACAAACTGCTCTGTAATTACTTCAGTTTTATGAGAAATGGTAATTGTCAGATCCAAAAACACTTTGGCACACAAGGCGCTGGATCATTGCCGCCCGACAGGAACAACTCAAAATTAACTTTTATAAACAAATAGATTGGATACAGATCACTACATCTGGGACTGGGATGGCTGCAAAGGACTGCAAGTATTTTAGGTCTTGTCATTTAAAGTTGAGGTGGAGTCGAACCTCTCGACATATCTGTTGATTTTGAGAGTAATCCGTCATGTGTATTTACTGTTGCAATGTTAAAGTGAAGCAGACTATTGTATTAAAAGGACATTTTACTTCCCCAGAACATCTGGTGTAAAAAGGCATTAGTCAATAAAAGGACTGACTTTTTGTTACATGACAGTAATTATATAATTAAACATAATTTTCTATTTCCAAATTCAAAAGCTTTTCTCAAAATACTGAATCTGTAATAATCGACACAACACTTGTCAGTGAACAGAGCATTAACAATCCTTTTTTTCTACGCTGCTTTTGTGTTGCTTTCAAATTGTACTTGATTAAAGAAGCCAGTGTTTTCCTGTCAGCCTCCGTCAACAACAACGGGGAACTAAATCAATAGTGTTCCTTACTGAGAGGGACGGTATGTGCGCTATTAACACACAAGTTCTAACATGCGCTAATCTGTTAACGTGTTGTTTGGGAATATGATGCAAATGAAGACAACAAGGCACAAAGCCTTGTGTAGCAGACATTAATATAGTTTGCTCAAAAAGGCTTGTGCCTCTCCTCGAAACTTGGAGTTTAGGTCTGGTAATATTTGGCTTTGGAGAACAGGTGTTTCTGTGAGAGACACATTTAATAGATTAAAACAGTTTAAATACCCACAAGAATAAAATCTGTATCTCAGGAGATGTTCAACTTTTAAATGGTAGGGTCAATTTATGATGATCACAAATAAGGATATAAAGTTTCAGCCTGGAGTCTCAAGAGTTTTACCTGCCAGTTATCTCTTAACAACAGCCAACACAACAATGTGCACAAAAAGTAAGTGTGTGAAATGTGATTTTTAAAGTGTTTCTAGACATCAGACTCAGAGAAACATCTCACACGGAAAGTCACTGGGGTCACAGCAGTACTTACTTTAAAAACCTTTTCTTTGAAAGCCACCAGAGTGACATTTGATTCCGAGTAGACTTTCTACAGTGGCAGCAGTGAGGGGGTTGAGTGCCTGATAGGAACGGTGGAGGCGGAAAAGACATATCTGCACTGTAAAAGGTCATCTCCTCAACAACACTGAGGAGAATTTCTGCCAGCGCTGAGCTGCAGTTTCCAGCCAGAAAATCAGAACCCGGGCGGCCGCTCAAAGGACTCAAAGTGGAAATTTGTCTAAACAAAGTGCTGCTGATAGAAGCTTTCAGTCGGCCAAAAGAGTTTTGGATCGGCCCTCATACAATTTGAGGAGCATTGAAAAGTTGATAGGATTTGGAAATAATGCCAGATGTCAATCATTAAGGTCTAACTTTACATTTCCAGGGAGGAAGAGGAAGGAAAACCCACTTAAACTGAGCTTAAGATTTTCTCTCATTTACTGATATTCCTTTAGAATTCATGTCCTATCTGTGTTTAACACAAGTGGCCTACAATGCAGTAAGGATTTAAACATGTATACATTTGTGAAGATCAGTAGCCAGCTGGTCAGGACGGACTGCAACAGCTGAAGTGGGCAGTGTGTTTACTGGGGAGACTACAGGTCACAATCCCCTGTGTTAGCTCCACTGCTGAGCACCGGAGGGGAAGCTGGAAAATCTGATGCTATGGTATGGTTTCTGAGTATTCAGGGGATTTACAGACATAAGAAAGCGTTTTAGGCTTTTGAAGCTGATTCTAATAAAGAGACTATATTCTTAAACTTGACATTTTTAAGGGTTTTTTTCTACATAAAAATGTGGTAAAATGAAAACCTGTATCCCTCTCACAGAGTCATGTTCTTGGCAGCTTTCAAATAGCTTTGAGATTTTGGTGTCGGTAGATAAAGTTCCTGGAAAATGTAATTGAAAAGTGAAAGTGTGAACTGTGATTAAAAAAAATGTCTCAAGACTTTTATGGGTGGACAATCCGTGTCTCCATGTCTTTCCCTACTTGACCAACGAAAATCTATCTGCTCATTTTGCCATCTGGTTGAAAATATGGATGGGAATAAATTAAAGAAAAACAAATGAGCAAAAGGAGAAGTGAGAGAACTAATGAGAGCAGAGAGTGGATGAGTGAAAAAGAAACACTGAGCAGAATCTAAAATTAAACATTACTTTATTTCTTATTCAACTGTGGTGTCCAATTTAAAAAAGCAGCAGGAAGAGTATCTGCACCGGCCGGAGAGACACAGCCAACAAGATGTCCCATTAAATATCAAGCCTGTTTGATAAAGACAGACTTTTGAGTCTCATTCCGTTCAAAGCTGCACTCTCAAGAACAACAGGCGCTGACCTTCTCACAGCAGGGAGCTAATAAAACCCGCCAACATGTGTATTCTGACTCATCTGCACCCAGTTAGGAAACAGTCCAGTCTGACTGCAGATGCCCACATTTACTCACCGTTCAGCTTTCAACTATTGCTGTTTGGCGACAAACGGGGTGTTCTTGACCGGGAACTCTTGCTGTTAATAAGTGAAATTCTTGTTTGCATATCTTTTAATTTAGGATCGGTACAGTATCGGTCAGAAGACGTACCTTCTCCAGCTCCTCCATCCTTTTCTCCAAACTTCCGGGTGCTGCAGCTCCTCCATCTCTGGCGTGACGGTTGTGTCGCTGTCTGCTGTTCCCGCCCACCTCTTCCTCAGATCCCTGCCCTGCAGAGCTGTTACAAACACAAACATACAAAACATTAATACCTCATACTAATATAACACTCAGGTATCTGTAACTTCAAATTCTTTACATGCAAAAGAAAGTTGGAACGCAGTGAATTTCGTGGCGATGTGCATTACGTAAAGTGTCTGATACTGTATTCACAGTGAGGCTTGTTTGAAGGTATGAATCATACCCACATTATTAAGCTTCAATGGGATGACACATCCATCATCAAAAGAACAGGTGGGAATATCTTCAGCGTGTTTTGCCCTTTCAATTAGGCATGCATTATTAACAGCCCTCTGCCTTTTATTCCATTAATGGAGAAAAGGCCGTCGAGGGTTGGCAACTCTGGTGCAAAAAGGATTCTGATTAAGAAACAATTTACATATTACAACTTCAAACAGGCTCAAGAATAGTCCGGGAACTTGTGCGTCACTGTTCTCATGCTGGTGAGGGAAAAATAAAATGGTTTTAAAGGTTTTTGTATGCAGCTTGAGCAGAACATTAACCTTATCTCCTCTTTACTTCCTCGCTGCCTGGAGACGGATTCCAGGTCAGAATATTCATGTGCAGTTTATTTTCTTACTGACCTTATTTCAATAATTATTGACGTGGAAACTTGGAATGAGTTGCCGGCTCTGTACACCCCCTCGACAACAAAAACTCCACAAGGAACAGTTTGTGCCAGGTTTATAAAATCTCCCTGGGAATCAAATTATTGGGGAGTCTGTAGGCTTCACTGAACTGTCTGAAGGGGGCTGTCTGCATATTTCTACAGTTGAAACAGACAGAAAAGCTGCTGGGAAGACAAAGAACAAATAGAACTCCTTTTGTACCATCTGCACTCCTTTCAGGATCTGCCAAATATGATGTCCCCATTATTAGACTACTTTACAAAGTGCTTTTAACTCAGAGATTGAAGAGGCAGCAGTGGGCAATCTGGTTAAAACTGTCAAAACATAGATAATTGTTTTTTTTTTCTTTGGCATTCTTGGCGCTTACTGGATAGATGACAATAGAAGGGAGGGGTAGGACATGTAACAGGAGTCCAGGATTCTGGAAAATTCGATTGTAAAACCATTATTTGGTTAAATAACAAGGCAGGAATATCTTGTTTTGCTGATTTTGTGGCTTTACTACCTCAGAGGTCCAGGTAATTCATCACACGGACGTACAAATCCTGTCTACCTTGAGAAATTTAGCACTTACTGATGTCTTATTTCACAAAAGCTTCTTACTTTGCCTGATAGGAGCCGAAATAAACATACAATTTTTCTTTTTAAGTGGGAGGGGCTCAGCTGTAAAAAAGGTGATGTCACTTACTAATGTGCACCAATCAGAGTTGAGCAAAATATGCATCTGATGTGTGTTGGCGGGTTCTTTGGTCACTGCCTATCCAATCTGATCAAACCACAAGACGCTTGCTTTGATTGTTACCTATTCTGAGATAAACATTAATAACAAAAATACAAAATCATTTAATTCCTATGGAGATTTAATGCACTAGGGTTCGGTCTTAAAGGGCAACGCCACCAATTTTACATATTCAAATGAGCTTACAGGAGAGTTTTACTGCATATGTGAAGAAGTGATATAAAGCTTTTTGTTGCTCCACTGGTAGCTGCATGCAGTCTGAAAAACTGCCTTTAGTGATGTCACTCAGTGGCTGTGCTGCATTTTGGGTAATGTAGGCACCGATGTTTGTAAAAGTAAGAAGAATGTATGGAATAAATAAGGCGATATCATTTGTTCATAATGAGCCCAACAGTGCCCAACCAGTGGACTGCTTTTCAAATCCTGCCACCTACACGACCCACAATGCAACTCAGCCACAGACTGACCAATATAAACAGTTTATCAGATTACATGCAGCTTCTTCTGGAGCAACAAATGTGTTATACTAATTTTTTACACCATGTGAACAACTGAAATTTTCTGGAAACATTAAAATGGATTATCGTCTCCAGAAATACTAATAAATGCTTCATGCAACCAGTAGATTCCTGGGTGGGTAGTTTGGTTTAGCAGTCATTTTTCTTTATGGATATTAGTGGAAACCAATATGAAAATGTGACACATCCCTCAGTCAGACTTTATTCAGGACGTTGTGAGCTCTGTAAATACAGGCTTCAATTCTTTATCTGTTTCATTCAACTTAACCTTTTCTTCTTTCTCTATGGAGGCTATAGTTCCATTTCTTACACACAGACAGAGGAGATGTTTTTCTGTACCTTGACATTTACAGAACCAACCAGCCTATTTTCGCTCATTCTTCCAAAGAGCCAAACATTGCAGCGGCCATCGCTTTTGATCAAGAGGAAGTCCTTGAAATACTCTCCTTGGCACTCGCCCACGCCGAGATAAAGTGCGTTTCATTTGTCTCTCTCGCTGACTTCTCCTTTATCGGCATGAGCACACACGCAAATACACCACACATACATTACAAAGAGAGACAACAAATCATCCTCTGACCACGATGCCTAAAAAGAGCCACCCACAAAACAATGCCATACCTTGTGTGTCTACATCCATGCATGTCATCATGTTTTGAGAGATATCTCCCACACACAAGCAACACACACATACAGGTACTCTAGGGTGCTCAGCAGGTGTTGAAGCCAGGCCTAAACATCCATGGCCTCGATACTAAATATCACACCGAGGCCCATTAGCACCCCGCAGGGTGAGGTCTGGGGGAGAGAGAGGCTGAGCCAATCACACACTCTTGGGAGCCTCAGCAGGAGGCGAAGAGAAAGCGAGACAGGAGAGCCTATAACAGCAGCATCCACAGGTATAAAAATGTCTCTCACAAACTCAAGTTAAAAGCCACAACACACAGTGCTCAACCATCTGTTTAACACCCCACCTCGCTCTGAAACATGCTATTCCCACAAAGAGCAAGAGAACATAAAGATGAGCTCAATTCACAGACGTTTTAAAGAAATAATCAGTAATATCTCCCTGTTCCTGTATACAAAATGACTAATTTATGGGTGGTGACTTGTGAGTGTTGGAGATAAATGTCACTTTTCTTTTTTCCCAGTAGTAGCTGAAATATCAAGCTTTCTAAACAGCGTTTGTTTTGTTTTGGTTTTGAGCGCTCTAATCTCCCAGGCCCCCTGAACTATCCAAGATGAGCAACAGTGCCTCTGCAGTTTTGCTTTTTCAGTTGGAATTTGGTGAAACTTATGAAGTGATGGGATTCAAGCTTGTCTCTGACAGCCAGACCTTTCTGCATCAGTGCTGCAGGGGAAGAAAAACACTCTGGCTTGCTTGTAATTCTTTAAACCAATCACAATCATCTTGGGCGCCGCAAAGCCTAGGATGCAGCAACAGGGAACTTGTTTTGCTGGATCATGTCACGAGGGGAGCACGTTGAGCGCCAGCAAACTCCAAGAAAAATGAAAGTTAACAGCTGCTAGCTTGTTGACGTTTGCACCGCTAGCAAACAGCTTAAGGCTCAATTATGCTCAACGTCAGAGAACATGAGCATTAATACAGACGGAGCCTTGAGTTCACACTCAGCATTCATTTTGTATGGTTTTCTGAAAGCTTACAGATAAAAAACAGATCTGTACCTCTGCTGGTCGTGGGAGGTAGTGTAGCAGTGTAGCCAATAGTTCAAGCAGGACACGACCACATGACAAACAGAGGTGTAAAACCTTTGTATGATGCTACTTTTCCAGAGAGACAAACAGTTAGTACAGCTGGGAGGAGAAAAGTGGTCATGCGAGTCTGACCAATGTAAAATTATCAGCTATCTTCTTCTGGTAATATCGACAAAGGCTGGAAAATATCCATATCTTGCATTCCAAGATTAGATAATGAGGTAAAAGGTTTTAATACAAAGGGAGTTTGGGGAGAACAGGGAGAAACTTGTGCTGACAAATAACTTGAATTAAACTGAAAAAAGTCTGACCAAGGCAGGTTGACAGGTGACGGTTGGCAGAAAGGTAGTACATTAGAGAGAGAGGTTTCTCTGAAGTTGCTCATCAGCTATCTTTTGCTGCCCAGTACCACCTGGTAGGTTATCCGCTGCCGAACTGCGGACCATCCAAGTGTAGCCTGGCCAGCTGATGAGAGCAGCTGCCTTAATGAAATGGCCAAACTGAATGTCAGCTGGTGAACTTGGCTGCTGGGGTTGCCCACAACTTCACGGTTTGGTTGGAAGCACACACCGGACACACACAAGAGGTTCTGAAAGGACTTCAATCCTCACAATGCAGCCAGGATCAACAATAAGTGGTGAAGTTGGACAGTGTTGATCACTCTGCAATGGAAAAACATCTTAAAATCTGCCTATTATTGAATCGATACTGTAGTATAATGGAAGCAGTTGATCAATGTTGACCACATTTTTGTGCTCTGTTACCTCTGCACTCTATCTTTCTCAGTTTGAAAACCCCTCATCATATGCCAGAACAATCCTGACCAAACTGAAGCGCACATGTCCGACTCCAGACCTTTCAGAGCAAATGATTTACTTTGTACACCCCTTGCCAGCTATGGCAGCAAAGTGATGGTCTGAACAAAGTGTCCAAGGTCCAGATGGTGTCCTGTCAGCTACTGTTCAAAAACAGTCATCTTTCTGTAGCTATGAAAAGAGCAGCACTGAAAGGGGAAGAAAACAACAATGACGCACCAGGAACAGGCCCTCAGACTATTTCAGAGGGAGTCTGTCCTCGTAGTTAATGACTCAAACTGCTGTTTCTCATCCTGGTCTCTATTCAGTCTCTTGACACAGTACAACTGATGCTGAAGCAGATAAACTCCCAGTGTCAGGACAATAAAATGAGTCTCACCTCTTGTGGCGGCCACTTCCAGATCTTGGGGTTTCCTGAAACAAAAAGAAAAGAATAACCTTAAGTCCAAAATCGATAACAAAAACCAGATTTGTCCCTAATTTCACGTCATACTGTAGTTTCAGAGATACCAGAATGAGGTTTTAGGAATCATCTATTGTGTTCATCTGCCTTGGGTTGTGTTGCTTCACCACAGAGGAAAAAATCCCATCTACAGGATAAGAGAAATTTATCAGGAGAAGCATTCATAGACGCCTTAAGGTCGTGTATGAGCGTTTGTGAATCGCAGCTGCTGAGCTGATATATAGATGAGCTTTGCTGCATTTAATAGCTCAGCAGGAGCCCTGTAGCCCTGGGGCCTGCAAGGCAATCTTGTTTTGCAACATGGAGGTGTATGTTTATCTTCTTTTCCCATTATTGCATGATCTAAAGGTTGTTTAGATCTGTACAGCAGTGATGCTCCAGTAAAGTTGCCTTCGGTACAATAGCGCTCCCCTCAGAAGATGAGGTGTGTCACAGACGGTGTGAGATGAATACGCATCTTGTCTTTCCTAAGGTCTTGTGCAGTGAAGGGTCCCGGGTTTGATTGAGGGGCCTTGGCTCTGCCGCTATCCATCAGTCAGAACTCGGCTTTAGCGGGAGAGGGGAAACGTTGCGCCCGACTCTTAGCATGCGCCAGCCTCTCCCGTCTCAGTGACATATCATCCATTACCTGGGGATGAAATCCCGGCCGCTGTCTCCTCCCCGGCTCAGGCCTGGATAGATTTACTAAGATGGAGGACAGTAAGAAGGCCGCGTGCAGCAGCAGGTTGTACACTAGGTAATACCTCATCTGCCCATGACAAAAGGTTCGAGCAACACTTGGATTTAAGAGCAATTCGATTAATGTTGACATTTTCAAGGATTTGGTGTAATCCAACAGCTGCCACAGCTGCACTTAAAAAGCCTTATCTATTTAGTCTTATCAGGAATTTATTCAAAGGCTGACAGATGGTTCTACTCTTCAAGTGTACTCCACTTCAGAGGGCCTGAACTAGAGCGGCACGTTCTGGTAAAAGAAATAAAAAGATTGTATTGTGATGTTTTGACAGATATTATGATTCACAACTGGTGGTGATGGTATTTTTCCCCCCCTTTTTACAACATAGAACTACAAAAATTATCACAATGTAACATCTTCTGGGTTTGTACCATACAGACATCAACACAGGCATCGCTGTGTACGACAATACTTAATTTTCATCCTTTGTTGTTACACATTTTACTTTTTAAAAGCAACAAAAAATTGCAGCTCCTGTGATTTGGATATTGCATTTGGGCATATTGTGATTTTGATAATATTTCAATTAACCGTGCAGCCCCAGCATGAACCCATTCAGTCTGATACAGAGTAGGACTTTAATCATGGACACTTTTAGAAAAATAGAAGCAAACTTTCAATTTCGGGTTGCAACTAACAATTACTTTCACTGACGATGAATATGTTAATGAGTTTTATCAGTTATTCAATTAGTCGCTTGGGCTTTAAAAATTGTGAACAAAAATGTTGATGTTTGTTATTATCTTCTGACATATTTGACAATCAAGTATTTGTTATTTGTAACAAGATCAATTTGAGCCATATGTGAATTATTTTCTAAATTAACTGTTAATTCAATAAAATGTCAGAAAGTAATGAAAAATGTCAATTTTCCAGAGCACTGATTTAAAAAGTTGCAATCATGATAACACATTCACAAAAAAAGGTTGACTACTTTTCAATACTGAAAAAAGAAGTGAGGCCTCATGACATTTTTAAATTGAAATATATTTTTCAAAATAGTTGTGAGCCCAGATTATCTCTATAACAGAGCCTAAAGTTGATACATCTCACAGTGCAGAAAGAAGAAATGCTGTCTAAATGTAAATGTGTGTCTACAGTCTAGTGTAAAAATCTTTGGGTATACAAGTGAACTGGAAACCCAGTCTGCTGGCTAAGTAGGAAATAATTGTTTGCCTGCAAATTTCAATGCATGAGTTTTGGAAATTCTTTACGCGCCGATTCATATTCCAAGTTTGTTGTCCTCCTGACAGGGGTCAGTGAACTGGATTGATGATTTTCTGGGGTGAAAACGGGTTGAAGTATGCGTCAAAACAATAATATGAAGGGAGGTCGCAGCGGTCAGCAGACGTCGTGAGGCTCTGCCAATCCTCGTTTGCACTCTATGACATGTGCAGTCAAAACTAAAGAGGGAGACTGATTCTTATGTGATGTCGAGTACCGACTGGGCGTTTACCTCAGACATTCACAGACTGGCAATAGAATAAGAAGATCTTTTTTTTTTTTTTTTTTTTTGGACCAGTATGAAATCCTGGTGCTGCTCCTGCCCCATTAAATTCAGAACAAGCATATATTTACAAAAATCCATGAAGTTAATTAGGTAAAACACAGAATATTTAGTCTTTTTACTTGTTTCAGTTTCAGGCATTTCACTTATGTTTTCAGGGGTTAAAAATTGTTGAAGGATCGACGATGCTTTTTCCTTACTTTTGTTGTTAACCAGAATAAAAGAAATTACTGACGCTGATTGGGTTTTTAATGGCCCCTTGCAGACAAACCCTCTTCAGTGTTAAGTTGCGTTGACTGCAGCTCAGCCCAGAAAACACTGTGCTATAAATAAAAGCACCATATCTGATCTGTAAGTAATCACTTGCACTGTGTCAGATTCTCATGCTAATTCATTATCTTGTAGTCTGAGAGCTGCAGAGAGTCTCAGCCAGTTACACTGAAGCAGCTGGTCCACCCTACACGAAAATGCATAATTGCAAATTGCCATTTATGTGTCAAACAGGGTTTCACCCTTTATCTTTACTGGCACTACATTCACCCTGAAAATAAAGCTTTTTTCCCTCTCTTAAATAATTTATAATCTCAAGGTCAGTAGCAGTATGTGATACACAAATCCACATGGCATAAGGTGACACTAAGTATCTGACAACGAGAGAAAGGACAAACTAATACGACGGCTAAACTGCGAAGTGTGGATCTGTTTTCAATCATAAACAGTAGCTCGCAGCCACCATGAGGATAAATGGATCGTCCCCATCCTTTCTGTAGCTGCAAGAAAATCTGAAAATGAAATCATATCGTGTTTACAGAAAACACCCCGGACTTCATTTGGCACCTTTTGGCAGTGTTTCACAGTGAGGGACCCCCTGTCCCGGATATGAATCTGCCAGACAAGGTTGACTAAATTCATGTACGACTTCCTCGCTGCACAAAATACGAGCCTGGGCGACTTTATTCATCATGCCAGAGCTGCGCTGACAGCTCCCATAAGCTCTACTTGAGAACTCAGAGCTGCTAAGAATAAAGAGAGACAAATATCAACAATAAAACAAGCACTTTACCACTCAGACTGAGCAGATTACAACTTGTTTTGCATTTACGTGTATATGTGTACCTGTTAGGATGATAAATCACACTTAAATGTCTTGCTGGGACGTTTTCTCCTGGATTTGACTTTTGATTTATGTCTTCACAGCTTATCAAATTTTAAATATCTAAAGGAATACCATCTTAGTCCATGAAAAGGTGATCTATGGCTTCCCAGCCAGCCAGCTAAAAACTCAAGGCTTTAAGTATTTCTCTGTACATAGCTGATAAAGATCGCAATGTTACTGGAGGCATTCAATAAGTTCAAGAGACAGAGAGAGATAATGATCAAATGAAAGTGCATGGTTGGCATTTGGAGGAAGCAGGTGTTCCAAATACATAAACCAGGAAAGCTACGCTACTGGAAGGTCTTTATCCAGAGAAAGATCACTGGAGATGTTTGTATGAAAACATCTGAATATCATTTTTGGCGTCCATCTATTGGTCTTAATTATTATGGCCTAACATTGCAGCTGTTGCACTTTACTGATGTATTATTTTAGCAGAGATGCTTTGCAGTTCTGTCACACCCTGTTTTAATTAAGATGCCAACCTCGAGCTTGCTGTCTGAGTCTTTGATGCCGGCTGTAGAAATGGATGTTAAAATGCCAGCCTGGAACATAAATCGAGGGCCGAAGATGAAAACAAGACTAACGACACAGTAAAGATCTGCAGAAAGTCCTGTTAACCTTGTTAACCTCTTGACATTTTCGTGACTGGTGACCCATACAATGCCGGCAACTGCACCTTCTCTATTTATGTTATTTTTTTTTTAAGGCAACGCAGTCAATTTTCTGTGTTGCCTTCGAAAACTGGCCACAATTTTCTAAGGCAACACAGAAAAACAACATCCTGACAACACAGATTTTGTTGTTTCCTTTCTGGACATTTATGCAAATTGCCACATCATTTATAAGACATCCTCATTTGCATATTATCTAATAGAATATCAGAAAACGTGTCGTACAAAAAGGAAAGGAAATCATTTTGTTTTGAAATAAGACACAGTAGAAAACAGAGCTGAGCACTGATTCTAAAGTCTTGTGTAAGACGGCATGTGTTTCACTATCTTTGTCTAAATGTGTCTAAAACTTTACAAAACATTTCTTTTTCCACAAACCTTTAGCCACATATAACCACTTGAGTGGCACTTATATTCACAAAACTCTCCAGGTTTCTTCCCATCTACACTCTGAAAGTTTTTTACGGAGGAGTTTGTTCATAAATTATTCATTGACTTTTATACATGTTATTCTCACAAACATGGTGAAAATGGGATTTTATGGCTATTGAAACAATTTTCTCATTTATGGAGTGATAAAAAGAGATGTCGAAACATCTCTTCTGTAAAAACATGTGTGAACGTGTAATGTGTGAAAGAAATTAAAATACAATCTGAATGCTGGTTTTATCCAATGTTTAGATTTCTGTTGAGGAAATGCTTGCAAATTAGCACATTGGGCACGTTAAAGTGTTGAATTTTAGAAGACTTGTCAAGACAAAAGATATTTGTCCTAATATACGTAATTAACTGGGGAAGTTTCATGCTGATATCTATTAGTTCTTTTAACCCTAATTACCTGCTGTGAATGTCTGAATTGTGTTCTACTGTAGAGTGAAAATGTCATGTAGTTTCTCAGCAACTAGTTCAAGTGTTTTTGCTGGTAGCCTTCCTATCAAAGATAAACACTGGTGCGGTTTAGTTGGCTTATATAAGAGTAATCCTTAAGATCGTGAGTCAACAGAGGTGTGAATGTGTCCAAATATTGTTTCAGGCCAACACGATGAAATCCAGTTTGCTGTGAGCACAGACGCTGCTGCTCCTCGGTGGAAATGCCATGTGATGGGTAGTGAACGTTTCCCTGCTGTTTAGACTAGATCCTCTGCATCAACACCGTTTGTTGGGGTGAGAAAGGTGCTAATTAAAAATGCAAATGGTGCTTGTTAAAAGGTGCGGGATGGGAATTGTCTGCAATATGTGTGTTCCATGTGTGAGAGAGAGGCGGCGGAAAAAACCTGGCGCCACTTTAAATGCAGATGATCCAGAGGAATGTTCCATATGGTTCTGACTGCTGGATCACTGAGACAGGTCTCCTTGTAGGTCCTGCATACCAGAGGGAGGTAATGCCTGATAACCAGGACCACATGGCTGCAGAGGGCTTCGCATATCAGATACAGAAGAGATGTGTGTCCATGCACAAAAAAACACACACACATCACTTCTATAAGCAAATTTAAATGGAACACAGCTCGATGGAAAGAGATGGGAAAAAAAGACTGATTGATAAAATATTTCACATCCAAGATCCGCCTTGGAGTTTCCATTATGACTCCAGCAGCCAGCGCAGAAGAGTTACAGCTTGTTTTGGTTGGGAAGTGCTCTGAGACCTTTGCAGACTGTTTACAGCCCCTCAGCTCTGAACAGAAGTTGAGCTGCTTCTTCTGTCCTGATATCTTGATACCCAGCTACGAGGCCCGACTGGATGCTGTATATCATAACAGGCTTGACACGGCAATTGCCTGTCTCCCCGCTGATAAATGGGGCCCGAGAGGAGTGGCACATTTTTGGGATGCTCTGTCTCTGCAGATGTCTATCTGACAGCTCTGTATAAATCCACTGACCGTGCTCTCTAATTCTCCCAGACTGCCTCTAGATGAGCAGAGGACCCCCAGCAGAGCATGAATGGCAGTTTTATATGAGTTACAGTGAGACATCTAATGGTTAGTTTCTGCATAGCCACATCTGGTCTGCGTTAGGCCAGGAGACAATAGATTCGGCTGGCATGAATGGACATATTATGTTTCAAATGACGGACTGAGAATCTTTTCAGGAAAGCTGCAGTTGACCAATTAAACAGAACTGCTTGATGCTTGTTTATCGCTGTTCCCTGTATGTTAATAGTTGTACCCTTTGCTTCCCATTTTTTCCCTGTGCAACCTCTTAGCTTCCCATTTTTTCCCTGTGCAAGCTCTTAGCAGGTGCTGCCAGAATCTTCCTGTTAGTGTGCGGTTTGTGTACATATGTCATACACAAGCCCTCGCTTCTCGTAAACAGCCTCAGACAGTTATAGCCCAAAACAAAATAAGCCCCCTGATGCAGAACAGCCGATCCATCTGGAAAACAACTCTTACCTACATCCACAGGAGTTTGATTTGTGTTATGTGCACAAAAAAATACACCTGTCAGAAATATAGAGATTTTCAGCTGTTGTTATACAGCAAGATGCTTTCTTATCCTTTATGTGCTCAATTTCTTGGTTTCACTCAAGTAAAAGTGCAGATGCTTGTAGAAGAAAAGACTGGTAAAAGTAGGACGTCAGATAGCGACATTATTGGTTCGTAAAGCCTCCAAAGAACAGCAACAAAGTGAGAAAAGGGAGGGCTGCATGGAATCTGAAGGTACGAGACACTAACACACCTTTTCTCCCCATTTGAGTTTCCCCTCTGTCTTCTGATCAATTGAAATCAGTCTTGTGAGGTTGGGAAGGCTGCATGCAATAACGCAAAATAAAAATAATTCCCCCTCAAATGCAATAAAACTGAAGTAAGGAGCCTGTTTTGAGTTCTGGTATTTGAGGAAAGTTTGAAATTACATAAACTGCTCTAACGAATATGGATTACTGCTCCCCTTCTCTCTCTCTACGCGCTTGTCATTTCTGATTTGGTTTAATTTCTACTAATTCATTTCGACGCCTCCTGGACTTATTTGGAGGAAGAGCAGACTGTTTCTGCACCACTTCGCTTCTATTAAATAAACACAAAATTACTTGGCAAGATTAAAAGACTCATTAGAGACATCAATAGTCTCTGATTCATACCGTTAAGAACCAGACACCTTGTACACAAAACAGACGAACACTGGCTTTCAAATCAAGTTTGATGAATACGTTTGTGGACCTGAGCTGCTTTTTGTTTCTTCCAAGTCTACTGATAATTTGCTTAATTAATCACTTAGTTTGTAAAACAATGAAAACGATCAAGGAGACATCTTCTAATTGTTCAGTTAGTCTCTCTAATGGTTCGAAACTCAAAGGTACTCAATTTAATATGATAGACAACTGAGAAATGTGGCAACCCTCACATTTAATTTTAGTTCATAAGAGTCAATTTTTCTGCCAAATTAATCAATAGACAATTCTTGCCAGCACAACGCCGATGTCACATGAGTAGCTGCATTAGAAATATCTCCAGTTTATGCCACACTGTCTGTTTCCACCAGCTTTGAAAAGGTAAATTACATCAAACACCAGAGGAACCATCTCTCCGAGTAGCTTTAACAGCATTTTAGGGTGTTTCTTTTCCCTTTAACTAATTCCACAGTGATGATGAAATGCCGAGACACTGTTTAGGTTTTGCATCATTGCAGTGTTTTCACACACACTCAGCTCCTGAGCTCTCTGGGCGTCTCCTTGAGCAACAGTGCCTCTGTTTGGCAGCACCGATTTATCAATCTCTACTGAAGTCTGCTCAAGTAACGTGTGGAGAAAAATAGAACATCATATGAGCCTGTGGCTGGACTGAAATACACAGGCCCTCCTGCAAAGAAGAAGAAAAGCCTTTTTTTGGCTCTGAATGACCTCTCTATGAACTACCACATGCCATGATACCACAGGAGGTACAGTATGTGAGAAAATGTAATCGGTCTCCCGCTTCCTCCTGCTTCTTCCCATCATGTCACTTCTTACCATTAGGTGTCCGCTGACGGGGTCAGCTGTCATGGACTCGTTCTGGAAAGTGTTGGCCTGCACCAGCTCCTCTTCCTCCCTCCGCTCCTTCTCTCCTATGTCGTCATCGTCCAGCTCATCCAGGCTCTGAGAGAGGATAAAGAGAATGATAGATGAAAAGAAGAACAGAGACAAAAATTGTTTGTTCAGCCGTTGGGTGGAGTACGTAAAAATCAGTCTATATGCTAAAACCCCATCAAGGGAAGAGGAAATCAAAAGTTTATATGCATAGAAACAATGTCGGGTTTGTTGTGTTCTTGCTCACTTTGACACATTTCACTTATCAAAACAAATGTCGTATTTGTAACCTGCTCGTAAGCACGCATCCAATTTGTCAGCAATTATTCATGAAATGGGAAACAGCCACAATTTGTTTTGTTAGAAAATAGCATTTGCAAAACGGACCTAAGGTCATTCTGATACCTGTGTTTACATGCAGTTTGTCAGCAATCTAATTTCTTCACTATCCAGGGAATATTTTTTAACTTTGGCTGCTTCATATTTAAGATATTTACTGTTATTCTTTGTAGAATTATAGTGCAGTAACACCGGGTTATGCAGTAACATCAGTTTCTTTGCCATACAAATGTATCGTAAACAACAATTTTTCATATGAGTCAATTTATGCCTCTATTTTCTGGGATACAAAGAGGCACAACCATGAATATTGATGGTCCATTCAAAGGCGAACACAAGAGATGTTAGACCTTTGCCCTACGTTTTTGCACAAGGTCTAGTAGATCGTCTGAGCCGTTAGCCATTACATGGGCTGCATTGGCTAAACCGAGAGGGCAACTTCAGCTATCAAAGTATGTCCTGTTAAAGTGCTTTTTTCCCCCTCTGAACAGCAATGAAATCGACAGAAACAAGATAATGACAGTTTTATGATGTATTTCTGCAAATGGAATCTGGTGGAGTTGGCGAGCGCGACATGGCAGCTGTTTCTGGTTAAACAAAAATACTTAGAAATAGTTAGAAGAAGACTGTTTGAGACTGTCAGTAGCAAAAACAAGCACTTTAGTGGACATATTTGTTCACTAGTTGCCCTCTGGGATTTCTTTGCTGACATGCCTGTCACAATATCAAATTATCCCGATATTACTGCGATATCTACCCCTACTGTTTTAAAAAAGTGTGTAGCAAAATCTCCTCCGACATTATTATATGGCAGAAGAAGTCACACACATTGGTAGTAAATAGCTTGCTGGCTAGTTACAGCGTCCTTGTCTTTTTTCTGCCTTCTCACGCCTTCCTCCGATTTTAAGAAATCAAGTTTTTCGTTTATATTATGCAAATAAATCAGTTCCCTGCAGAAAGCTGACATCAACTCGGTCACTTCGGTCCACAGCAAAGCACTGACAGATGCGTGGTGACAGGCAAGGTCATTCCCACCATAACAGCGATGTTGACCTCTGGCTGAACACATCCAGGGTTCCTTCTTAATCCTCTTAAGACATGATCACATTCACTTCCAGGAATCCCTGAGGAGCCGCAGCTCAAACACCACTAAACACTAGATGGACTCTGGTTAGGCAACAGGAAGACGGCCTGTTCGAGGGCCTTTCACCTCCTGGGGACAGTCAGGGGGGATTTCTGACCAGTGGAATGTCCCTTGAAAACACAATAAAAGACAAGTACAAACACACACAGAGCAAATATCCCTTTGACAGAGGAGTGGGGAGTTAGCGTTCATTATTTAGGCAGAGATTTTGCACATGGTCTGGGAAAACCTCCAACTCTACTCCTTGTAATCTTAGCTTCATCATGAAATATGTACACGTCCTCAGCTTCCTATTTGCATTACTTTACCGCGATCTGTGCAGTGGAGTTACTGGGTTCATCTGTCTGCGGCGCTGAAGATGCATTGCGTAAACACAGCTCGACATTAGGATGGATGGCTGGATCGTGACGAGAGACAGAGATCTGGGGCCAAACTCCCAGTGGGTCACAATGCAAACCAGTCTTTCCTGCTTCACGCTGCAGGCTGAACAAAAGGTGCCCGCTCGACAGGCTCTTTGTGGTAAAAATAGCCTTACAAGGTTAACAAGGAATGCAGTCATTTGCAAGGCCTTTCCTGCCAAACGGTTTATCAGTGGTCTTTTGGGAATTCACCAGACCCTTTTCTTTTTGAGTCCTGCACTCTCCTCCTACTTCTCCTGATGTAACTCAGTCCTCTTTCATCTCCAACATGCATTTAAACAGGGGTGGACACAATAACAGAAACAAGTCCGGCAATTAATACGTCAAAGTGCTTTTGATTTCCAGATTTCCTGCATCAAATCTCACTGTTTTGTACTTTAACTGCATCCATCTGTGTACGTACAGCCGCAAATCAAAACATGAAATATTTTCTTGCAATAATTTATGATTGCTGACATTTCAAGATTAAGACCAATATGTGGGAAATAAAGAGCAGAAGGTTTGAGGTAAGAAAAATGAAATTAAACAGCAGTTCGTCTGTGTCAACACACAGTGACTAACAACTCTGCTATGCCTGAAGTTGCCTGAAATGTGGAATTGGGAATCTCAACGTTTATTTTGGATCGAGATGCAGACCGTTTTTTGCCCTCCAGTATTCCAAATTGCTCCGCATTTCGTCTTTTCCAAATAAAGGGAAAAGGGGGATCTGCGTGCGACCATATAAGGGATGTTTCTGCTCCTGACATCATCAAAATGAGTCTGTGTATTTTTCTGGCCAATTGGACGATGGAAATAAGCAGAGAAGGTGAGGAAGGATTAACGAGAGATGCTTTGACTGATGTTCTGACTTGGATACTTGGAGCCATGTGTTCACAGAAAGAGATACAAAGCACTGATCTTTAGTATCACTGTTCATGGTGGAAGATTTGGCACTTTAAAGTGAAGTTTGTATATGAAAGTACAGTTTGTTCTAACTGTCTGACTGGAGACATTGTTTTATCTAGTGTTTATCCAATATTTAGGGGAATATTTTGCACCAGTATGACTGAGATAAAGTGGCTCATGTGTATTACACTTTCAGAGAAGTATTGCATCGACCTTTCTTTCCAAAATGGTAATTTTTTGGTTGGGTGCATTCTCCCCAGATACAGAAGATTATGCATGATAGAATCACATTTTCTACACCAGGGCTTTCAAATGTATTCAAAATATACAAAACCCATGTTACTGACTTAAAGCTTATTTAGGCTAAGCGTCAGATACCTAAAAAGATACAGTTGGAGCCTTCTGTCCGTATTTTGGGTTCATCTGTTCAAGCTCACAGGTACGGACCAACGGATTGTATCCAATAGTTCAAGCGAAACATGAACACAAGACAAGAGGAAGAAGTTTCCAAAATAGCTGAACTTGTTGAGGACAGGTTACAGATATAAAATGTGTTACGATAGTGAAGGAAAAATGAAGGTGTGTTCGAGACCGATTCTCTGAGCAACGCCCTCCTCCTTGAATTGCAAACATCCATGCCAACATGAAGGACTCATGGAGGTACGTTGGTAGTGACGGTTATATCGTTTGAAATGGACAGATCTATTTCTGTGCATAAAGGCAGCATAAATTAGCCTATTATTCCTGGAAATAGAGTCAATATACATTCATCAAGGATTAACTGCCCCCTAATTAGACATAATTTAGGCGAAAAACTCTAAAATGCTGCCAGAAGTCGACACACATAACTTGACCAACATGCCAAATCTAAGAGATAAAAGGCTGTGAGCTGAAAAGAAGCAGTCAGATTTCCAGAATCCTCTTCCTGCTTCCTGTTTACAACAGGACCAAGTGTCACGGCCTCACAAGAGTGTTTACTTTAGTGAAGCCAGTAAAACACGTATCCTGGCCGGCTCTAGCCTCAGTAGTACCAATGTCTGTCCCTGTGCACATGGAGAATTAAAGGAGCTACATCTGGAGCAGAGCTTCACGGTCTATTGAAATGCTTGTTGTGGTTGGAAACTCTCTCTCTGTGGAGGAAAAATGATCATCTATTCTAAACCTCTGCCCCTGGCTGAAAATATCTGGATCCATTTGATTCTTTGTCTGCACAACAACAGGCAGTGTGCTTTATAGTTCCCTGCTCAGGCATCTGCCTTTTCAGTGACTGTCAAAGTGATGCTGTTTCATGGTTAATTTGAGTGAGCTGGGTACATTGTGTGCCTGCAGACCTGCAGTGTTGGACAGTGAATATAAAAATGTAAGAAATTACTGGCTGCCAAAGGTTGAACCCAAATGTTCAGCAGCAAGTACACTCAGGGCTGGATAATACTGAGGAATAGTGCAGATGTCAGACATGCAATCATTTATGTCAAAAAGAGCAATCGACACAGGCATTTCAAGTTCTGAAAGAAGTATTAAGAGACGTGATATTTCATGATTCAGAGCGCGAGTTCATTAAGTTCATCATAGCAATAAAGGAGCTCATTCTGCAAGCGGAGGTCAACCTGATGAAGAAGTCTTACATCATTTTCATTTACTTTAAACATATTTTATTTAAATGAACTCAAGGATGACTTTACATTTTCTGAGTTTTTCCAAATTCTCCCTGTACGTTATTTCTTATATCCTGTCTTTCATCTACACACAAATAAAGCACACATAAATATAAACTGTTCAGCAGCACTGCCATTATAGAGGCAGTTACCACTTTAGCTGTTTTTATTATTTGGAATTCAGACTATTTACTTAAACTGCGATACATTTACATTTAAGGGTGGGAAGAGATGTTGGTAATCCATGTTGGTTTGTTGTCCAGCTGCCGCCTCTTCTCAGAAAACCTCGTTAAGATCAAATATGAACATCCATGCTGCCTTGTCACCCTGCCAGTGCCCTGTCCACTTACTCTACAGATTTATCTCTAAACAAGCAAAGGGCACCTCCACCGGAGGCACAGTCTTATACAACAGGCTTAATGACCTGCGTGTATTAATCACCTGCCACTCGTCGCAGCACACTGACTTCATTAAGATGATCTATTAGAGAAGAGGGACGCTGCAACACTGATGCTCGTTGTCTTTTAATCAGGACTACCAGTCAGCGCAGACAACAGTAGAGACAGGAGCAGCGCTGCGCTCAGGTATGGCAGAGATCAAAGTGAGGACATCCACCCTGGAGCTGCTGGCTGATTAATGTGACACTACAGACTGCCAAGGTCAGTGTTAGGTCCAGGAGAGGCACGCCAACTCTGAGCAGGAGTGAGACATCATTTGACAGCCTCAAAAAGGTGTGACTGAACCTTCCCTGATCTGTGCCAAAAATATCACATTTAATCCTGTTAAGAACACTTATATTTCCTGTCCCCTGCTCTAACCTTCATCAACCTCCCAAAAATGATGTAATCAGAATATCATCAAGAGATTTTAGTGAGCCTAAAGTGGAATGCACCACGTTTGTAGCATGCAGAAAAAGAAGATAATTCTTTGTTTTTCTTAGAGTTTTGCTCGACTTGAAGTCAAAATGGGGGCATAATTATGTTAAACAGACAAACACAGAATTGAGAAGGGGGGAAAAAACATTAAAGGCATTTAAACATATCAAATACACCATTTCCCAGCAAGAAATATTCTCATTCCATTCTAAATGTATCATGATTGTTGATCTCTGTCTGGCTTCATTCACTCTTTCCAAAATCTGATGCCTTTCTGTTTGATTTAAGTCCCAAAAAATTGCACAACTTTTTTTCAGAGGGTTTTTTTGGGACAGAGTGGAGTCAAGCAGGGACCAAGACATTCTCAAGAATCCAAGCTTTTATTGGCCACAAAGCCCCGGGTTGCTTTGTTTAAATGTGTGTGTTTATCAAGTGAAAGCCTTGCACTTCTTGGCTTTGAACTTGGAGTCTGCTTGACCCTCATTTTCACTCCAAGTGAGAATATTATATTTTAATCAGCACACAGCCAGACCTCAAATTGAGCTGGCTTTACACGGGGGGCGCAGTAAAAAGAGAAATTTTGCAAACAAACAACAGGGGTCTGGCTGTGATTGTTGACCCAGAGATAGCAGCATCAGCATTCCTCTGGATATGGCAGATGGAGCTGAGGCCTGAGGGCAGGCCAGTCGGACTCAGCGGGGCTGGGCAGAGATCTCTGACTTTCTGAAAAAGCTTTAATACATCTGTGGGAAACTGCCCTTGGCGCACTTCAAGTTCGCCAAACTTGTTCTCTGGTTTATAACCTCCACAGTAGGTTGGAACAGAGCAGCAGTTTTCGACCGGGCTTGTAAAGAGTCCGTCTGTGGGTGTGTTTGTGTGTGTGCAGAGTTGAGAAGAGAGAAGTGTATTTACAGCTTTGGGGGGGTTTCACTGTTTAAATGGGACTTTGCACTCCAACACCGCAGACTTCCACAGAAAACCACACGGCCCCTGCTCAGAGATCTCAGCAATAAGTCTAAAAACTAGAGCTGACTGATAGATAAGCCTGCCCGATATCAGGCTGTCAAAGAGATATCAGTGTCTCTGCAAGGAGAGATATCACAAAAAATGCCGTATAAATGTTCTCATCTCATTCTAAAACATCAGGGTTTCTGGAGTCAGGCTCCAATTCTTATCATTCACAAGTGCTGATATTCTTATTGGCCTCAAAAATCCACTATTAATTAGGCTCTGAAACTAGGTACAGTATACACTTGATGCACAGAGCTAAAGGAATTGTTAGAACACCAAATAAACAGCCAGTTTATAGCCAAGTGTATTCCCCACAGTTATCGTCTCGTCATGTCTTATTTACTTTGTGATATACAGTGGCGTTGGGCCGAAAACATACGTAAAGGATTTTCATTTACTGTGACTGTAGTGAGCAGAATGTTAGAGATGAAATATACATTTATGTATCTTTTTAAATACTTCAATAACTATCAATCAGCTTTCTGTGCGTCTACGAGAGCTCTTGGATATGGATTATGACACAGTAAAGTGCATAAAAGGCTTGTGAAAGACCTTAAATGACCCTCTTCCCTGCGTTTAACAGACTTACTGCAGCCCCACACTGTGCCTCTGACCCTCAGCAGACCTTAACAGTCTTGCGACTGTGGAACCCTCTGCATGCACAAACTGACAGGCTTTCATAGTAGTTTATCAAGCTTTTATGAACACCACTATGACATCCTACTCAGCAATGAATCACCATATCCAATATGAAAACAGCAGCATTTTTCCTGTCAACCTCAAGGTGCAAAACAATCATTATCAATTCAAACCAGAATCCAGCTGTGAATGAGTTCTAACACGCTTACTGAAGACATTCAAATCAAGACGCCGGCGAAATTAAGAGTCGCAGGTAAGCAACGGTTAATGAGATGAACAGAAAAGCGAAGCGTTACGTGACAGGCAGTGTAAACATGTAAAATATCACTAATCAATGACATTAACTGAATTTGTTTAATGCCATGAAAGTATCTAAGATGGTGGAAAATTGTGTAATTACATGGATTTGCCTTGGATCTCTGATAAATATTTAGCTGGTGGCTGAATTTATGCAAGCAGATTGGTTTTACATAACTGCAGAGAAAATGCCAAATCGCTCTGTGCTTTTCAAATGACTTAGGATGCCATTACTGCCTCAACATAAAAACCATCACCTCCATTTCAGGCAGAATTAGGGACTCCAAAACAGTGCTACAGGTACCTTCATCTACATTTATGCATCCATGACAACCAGGGTAAAAACGTACAAACTAAAGATCTCAAAAAGGTAATTTTACCACTGTATGAATGCATTTAAATCAAACCCATTTCCTTCTGGTCCATAAAACCTGACTAATGCCTGTTTTTGTGTTTCTATTTCCTCCTCCAGGTATGAACATCGTCATCACCAGGAGATGGAGAGCAGACTGAACTCTCCTCTCTTCTGTTCTTGTGCTGCAGGTCTTTATATTTTTGAGTATTTGCTTTTTAAAAAACACTGCAGACTTGCTTCTCAATAGAGGTTACAGCCCCATTAGCGGGTCAGCTGTGTGTCTTCTCTCGTGTTTGGCCGGGAAAATGAATATATGCAAACTGACACTGAGGCGTGACGGCTTACCAAACAGTTATAATCATA
This sequence comes from Diplodus sargus, assembly GCA_903131615.1. Taxonomy (NCBI): domain Eukaryota; kingdom Metazoa; phylum Chordata; class Actinopteri; order Spariformes; family Sparidae; genus Diplodus; species Diplodus sargus. The sequence continues at coordinate 5,144,198 of CAEMYA010000162.1, read as the reverse complement.
AACAAATCATAAACAAACAAGTGTATGTGAAGGTGCAACCAGAAACAGAAACAAAGCAAATTGTTTTTGACGCTTTCCTCACTGAGATGTCGTAGCTTCTATAAGGTGTTGCAACAAACACTTGCATGATATTAATATGCTATATATCATATTGTCACACTGCGATGAATTATACAATTCAAGCAAGTTTCAAAAGTCTCAAAATTTGTCACCAATTCGATGTAGAGGAGAGAAACCGAGCTAAAAGTGATCGTGACATGTATAAATCAAAGGCACACTTACGAGGAAACTCAAGAGCTTAGAAGGATAATATAAATATGATGGCTCGTTAACATATAGGAGCATTTATATGAGGAGTTTGATGATTGTGGTTGTTGTCTGCAGAGTAACACAAATGTTCCCCCATCCTGACAAGCCCATACTGACACTCATCCTCTTAACTTTGGCCGCCCTGAGAGAGGTAAGATAGCATTAACATCTGTGTGTACCGACCACAGACCAGGACAGGATGGCTGTAACTCAAGACAGATAGAGACGGCGGGGGCAGGCTGGTGGTGACGGCTGCCAGAGCGTTTATCCCGGCAGCCTCTCCTGAGTCCTGTGTCCTGGTAATGAATCCTGTTCCTGCAAAGCAGCAGTAATAACGGGGTGCCTGCTGTGTACCGTACAGAGGCCGCAAGGGGAAGTGGTCCTGTGTTTTGTCTAACTCCTAATCTTGTTTTTGCCGTGGTGCTGGCATGCGCACTTCTTCTTCCTTCCTGTCCTGATGTTTTTTGCACAGTGCGGCACAAAGAATAAACTCTCCAGTCCCACCAAGCCACTGCACAGCAGTGGTGTTGCAACAGTTTTACTTTAAATGTTTCTAGCAGCACACGTGGCAGAACAAAACCGATGGCAAACCCTGTTGTTTTCTATTCTACGTCTATGATCCAAATGCAGAAGGATTCGGAAAAACCACACATGCAGCTAAAAATCATACAAAGAGACGAAGATGATGAAAAGCGGAGGAAGCATCCAACATTTTGCTGTTTATCCTCTTTTCTACATTGTCAAGCCATTTAGGTTTTCATCCAAACAATTATAACAATTGCTGACAAAAAAATACTGTTACTTACTCTGACTGATAAAAATCTTCGATTTCCGTGAATGTGATTGAGAAAGTTTATCTTTTCTTGAAATGAAATCGAGTTGCGCCAGATGCCCATGATCTGTATAAAGTAGTCTACTCCTCCACTTTCTGCAGCTGAGAAGCAGCCAACGTGAAGCCTCGTCTCTTGAAACGCACAACAAACAGGCTCGATCCCTCATGTAAAGAGAAAATGATTTGTAGGTCGACACATCCCTGAAGCAACATAATACTTCATTTATAGCGCTATGTTGTGACACATTCCACCGATTTGGTACTTTCATTAGTTTTTAGCTCAAATTAAAATCAATTTAAACTGACATCATTCTTTAAAATGTTTGGATATCTGGAAAGTCAAATGAAAGCTGATGAGGGTGAGCCTCAGTCATCATTTTGAACTCTGTATGAGTTTGTTCACGTTTTCTTCTGCAGGTTCATACGTGTCACAGAGATGGATAGGAAGAGGTACTTAGGGTTAACTTATCTCATCATCATTTTATCAGCACACTACAATGTGACCTCTGACCCCAAGCTGTGGCTGGCAGCCTCAAATTCTCAATAAACTTCCACCTTGGAATGTCTGGTATCTCCTCATGTGAACAGCCGATCCTCACCCTGGCCCACAGCGCGATGCCAAATGGGTTATTTAACATCTGGTCTCCCCGTCCACTCTCCTATTTTACCCACAAAGCCTCTTGAGTGCGTTAGCTTTGGTCTACTTTGCAACCTGGCATGGACTGAACACGTCCATGTGGCAGAAGAGAAACGAGCCCAGTGCTTAGACAGAGACGTATTGTGTCAGCGGACCCTTCTCACGATGGACACCCAACAAAGAGACGAGATGTCTTGGGCCATTGTGGAGCTCTACCGCCTCTCTGCTGATTGGGTTTATCTAATGAGAATGAGACGGTCAGAGCGCCAAGTGCCATTCAGTGCTCGCTGCCTTTCTGCTAGGCCATCGTGTTTTTTGGCTGCTGACACTGGGTTTTCTTGGCTGAGGGCTCGCGCTCATTCAGAGCTCCAACAACTCTGGGACTATTCAGGTTTCATAGACCTATCAAAAGAACCACAGACATGCTGGGCAGGAGTAAAGCCAGGTCCACAGCATCCAGGAAACTACCAAAGTGGCAGCAGTAACCACAGTGCAAATGACTTTCACACATTATTGGAGTGCTGGATGATACTGCTGCCCAACATCCTTTAAATTTTAGAAACTGACCTAACTGAAGATAATTTGCGAGCAAAATAGCTTACCGATCCTCTACAATATGATACGATACACAATAATGCTCAGAGCTCAACAGGATGGTTTCAAACTGGCTACCAAGCCATAAGGCATCAGCTTTTGGGTTAAAATCTAGAATGATAATGGTCCTGCATTCAAAACAATGTAATTAAAATCTAAAGTTTACTTATTACTTTGGCTGGTAAAAAGAATATGGCTTTTCATCTTTTCATCTACCAGTCAAACTTGTAATGTGGACACTGGCTGTTAGTGTTTTTTGACTTGTGGGTTTACTTACTGATGTTTGTGCGTAGGTCACAGTTAATTGGTTGGCAGTTAATTGGTTCGCCAGTTTTAAGACACATGTTGGTTTTTTGTTGGTAGTCTGGTGCCACCTCGTCACCCTTGTGTCTTTGTCATCTTGACATTAAAAACCGCAATGGAAATAAGTGTTGGACTTTGCTTGATACTCATCTCAAAACTCCTAATTGTTTCCGGCAGCTGGAGCAAGACTACGGTGCTTTTAGTGACCCCAATTATGCACCAGAATCAGCTAATGCTTATATTTCCAACTCAAGAAAAAACAAGTGTAAACAGCAGAGAAAGTGTAGGGTGGCAAATTAGAGAGAATGCTTTTCTCAGGTTTTGCCAAAGAGAAAAAAACAGAAAATGCCCTTTAGTGTCAATTTAAGCCTGCTGTATACAGAACATAGCATTTTGTTGCTTTTATCATATTCTGTTTTCTTTTCAGACTAAAATAATCACAACAACTGTAAGATAAGAAGAGCCAGAAGCAGAACTATAAACGCTACACAACCCTTGATTTACTGAAATACTGAGTCCTACAACATTGCCTGTGTGGAATAAAAGGGACTCGTCTCCAAAGCACAAAAGACTATAACTGAGACAGCCTGTACCTGCTGAGTGACTGATGGAGACAGCTGTTGAGAGAACAAGAAGTGGTGAGTCAGCCTCACCCTGTGTGTGTGTGTGTGTGTGTGTGTGTGTGTGTGTGTGTGTGTGTGTGTGTGTGTGTGTGTGTGTGTGTGTGTGTTGAAGGAGTGCTGGGCAGCTGGAGAGCAGTAGCAGCCTGAGGGCACCTGATGGCAGTGCTTAACCATCCTGTTTCCCGAGCATCACCTGAACAACACACCTGGCAATAAAAGGTTTGCAGTTGTTGTCGCCTCTCCTTGTAAACACAGGTGGTGCCATCATGGAGTCTCACAGGAGAAAGATCAAAAACTGTCCCGGTAAACAGGTGTGGCTGTATGGTCAGCATGCATGAGGATGTACACCTGTGACGATGTTCGATTTTTGAGCCAAAATGATCTCAAGATTATCCAATTTTTTAATATCTTTTAGAACTCACTCCTTGTAATAATTGCTCTTTTTGCACACAAACTTACTTCAGCTTGGTTGTTCTTTGGGGAGTTTAAGAGGATTCTACTCTTCTCTCCTCCCCCAATAAGACTGCCAGAGGTCTGTTATATCACCTACGTGTAATGCAACATTTGGTGGCATTGCCATACCAAAATCAACCTCCATAACTGAATCTATTAGGCATTTCAATAGACAATTAGGTCAGCTAGACCAGGGATGTGACTGTAAGTTTGTACTTTTGTCCGTATGTCCATTAAACTCCTAATTTGGAAGCTTGTTTGTGTTGTTCCCGAGTTATTTGTCAGGTTTAAAGCAGACTTTGAGAAACGTCTGGCAGCAATTTAAAACAAATTTTGTGGTATAAACATTCCTTTAGGATGTGCATACTTGAGCCAGAGGGGAATGTTGTCTCTTTCAAAACTGAGGCAAGACAAATTAAGCATTCAGTCAATTACCACACGAACACTGGTCGCTCAAGATTCCAGAGCGCTTAGCTATTGTTGTTTGCTCAGAGGCTTGATCGTGTCATTAGTGAAGTATAGATTGGAAAGGAAAGATTTCCCCCTGAGATTTTTTCCTTTTTGACATTTTAAAGGGTCTGGCCTTTTGGAGAGGAATTTCGAAGACTAAATCACAGCCTAATTAAGGGGATAGTGTCTTGTACAGAAAAAAACAAATACCACTGGCAAGCAGAATACCCTGCAGCTTCACAACAAGTCACATTAAATTATTTTAGGCGAAGTAACTCGCTAGGCAAGGAATGTTAGCAATGGGGTTAGGCTGCTTTATTGGAAATAAATTATCTTGTTTGCCTTGTTAGCCCAGACTCGTTTAGTGTTTTCCACAACAAGTTTCCTTGTTTCTCATGGAAAAAAAGAGCATTATGAATATTTTCATACTTCATACTGCCACTTTTATGATTTTAACAAATGGAGGGGCCTTCACAGATCCCACAGTAGTCTACACAAGATGCATTGTAAAAAAAGCCTCAATTTCTTCCAGATAGAAACATCTGGAACACAACAACTAGACCCACAGTGAGGTCCAGGGGTTGAGTCCTTCCTGTTGCAGTGGTTTTGGCATGTTGCTACTGGTGCAGGTGAAATGTTTTGTAGACAACAAAACTTTGTCTGACCTTCCATCTGCATGGGGGTGAGTAGATAGAGATAAAGATAATTTGCATTTTTGGATAAACCGTTCCTTTAAATTCGAGTACATCAAACCCAAAATATGCTTGAAATTAAATAACATGAAAAATCATGCAAAATGTGCAGTGCTTGTTAATATCGGGTCCATAGCTCCCATTTGTGCCTCACATTGCATAACAACCAGCATGGCTTGAACCCATATGTGGAATCCACAGATGAGCCCCGTTATAGCTCACAGGAGCACCTCTTCCAAACAAACAGCAGACTGAGCACCATCTACCTACCGCACAGCACAGCAGGAGAGGGGCCTCTGGGACCACTGTAGCTATGATTGACACAGTTTGAAAGAAAAACAATGAGTGGAAAACACAGGGAATACTTCTATTTAAAGCCCACTTCTGCCAGCCTACTCTGCCCTGCAATACCATTCAACCTTTCCATTTCTATTCATGATGACTCCTGCTGAGAGAGGGACCATTTCAGATGAGAGAGAGGGAAGCACGGTGACAGACGCATACAATAAAAAACAAAAAAAAAGGTAGACACCCTCACGGTTCTATATTCATGAATAGCCTGAGTGGTGAAATAAGATGTTAAAGATGGGTGTTTCTTTCAGCGGCCACGTTTGAGCACTAACATCAAATTACCAACACATTCCCAAACCATTTGGTACTATTTAAGTCTCCACTTGTGCATGCATGCGTTTATGTAACGCAAGATGAAAACAGATTAGTTTAAATTACCTTGTGTGTTGTAAAAGTGGTGTGTCAACAACAGATGGAAGCAGGTGCGCCTTGTGGATCAAGTCTGACCTGAGCCAATCAGAAAACTGGCACAATTGTTTGACCTAGTTTAACTATTGTGGTGCAACGAGATGAGTAGCTCATGATCTCTAAACACAAATACTGTTGCACAAAAAAATCTAAAGTATTGCATTGTTATAGATTCAATTACCCAACAATCATCAATAGCTGACATTTGTTTAATCTCCCCCAGCTAAAGCATTTAAGTGCTGACACGCTAGCATAATAATAATACTGTGTATGAATGGTAACATTTTACTTTTTCATAATAAGCACTTTAAAGAGGTGTGAATCTTTACTGGCCTCACAATTGACACATCACAGTGTGCGCCTCGCCCAGTTTGAATAAAATGTGGCCAGATGTCCGCTTTCAAAACATTGGCCGTGTTTTTTATGACTTCCTGCAGATATCTGCCTCCCTCCACTATTTCTCCAAACAAAAGTTATGTTAGCCTAATGTTTGCACATGATTTAATGCAGGAGAGCAACACTGCAGCATAACATTGCAGCTTAATTGTTCAGCAGAGGCAAGAAAACAATTTTCGAATCGAGACTTTTCCACACCTCTAGTACTTAAACTTACCTTTAAAATGCTGTACTTATTTCACTACTGCTTTCCCTGTCTTTGTAATTCCCATGAGCTCCTATAAAAACCCTTGTCAGAAGCCCAGCTAAGAAATTAGGTCTCACAAAAAAAATCTCGTTTAACTAGGTCTAATCCCTTCGCTGATTAAGGATTAAATTTCTGGTTTACATGAAGAAGACAACTGCAGAAAGCTGACAATAAGAAGGTTATTTAAGTTCATGACTAAGTGGAGCAGTAGAATACGATTTGACAGCTCAGCCAGACTTTGGCAGCAAAAATAAGCATTTGCAGTGAGGAGAAAGGCAAAAGTTTGTTTTTTACAAATATTTATGAATATGAGGATTAATAAGAGCCACAGTAGCGATGGAGAGTGCAAGTTCAAGTCTTTCGTTTTGGAGGAAAAAGGTAATCAGTCTGGCCTTGCACTAAGCGCAAAGCCAGGTTCCAATATCAGAGGAATTTCAATGAACTGCGAGTTGATCCCCAGAGCCACGGCAGTGGGACACTCATCAAGTTTCTGCGGGTTTGCTTTGGCAGGTTACACCACATTCTCTCCAGAGCCGACTCTTCTCAGCAGCAGAGATGAGTAGCAGACACTTAGGAAAATAACCTTCTTTCCCCCCTATGCAGCTGCCGAACATGAAAATTACATCTGGGGGAATGATTACACTTGTGTGGCCACTGACCACTCTGGCCAAACCAGACATGCTATCCCATTTCAGTATGTAGAATACAATATAAAGCACTGCTTCCAGGCCAAACCTAGAAGATACTGTGGTGGTGACTTTGCACGAAGATGAGCGGTGTGAGATTAATACGACATGACAGGCCTCCGGTCGCTGAACAGAACCAATGTTCAATAAGGGAAGAGATATCATCTCAGGCTTCACAATAAACAGACTTAGACACCAGTCTCGTTTCAGTGGCAGGTACAGTCTTATCTTACTTTGACAGGCACATGGTGTATCAAAACACGAGGTACAACAAAGATATTGCAAAGATGAAAGTGAGTTTCTTTTCATGTGCATTGGTGGGCTTTCTCTGCATGCTATACCCTCAGGCAGAAGACAAAGAAAACATGTTTTGCCAAGATTGGCATTGAACCAATTCCAGATATAAGCACAAAATAAACATGTGCACTCCTCTTCTGCCCTTGTTGTTTTCATGCTCTGTTATTAGTAAGGGTTGATAAAATGGAAGATAAAGTGGCCCTCTTGATTCCAAACTAACGAAGTATGTACAATACAGTAATCTTTGTGGTATTCTGTTTTTGCAGATTTGAGCAGTTTTTACATCATGCTTGTCTGCTATTATCTGCTTCATGCTCTCTTAATATCTCTCGTCTCTTTTCCCCCTCTGCGGGCCTCTCATGCATATGATTAGTCTGTGTTCTTTCCATTTCTCTGTGGTACAAAGGTGGTTTTGTAGTCCACTGCTTGGTGATATTAGTTCCTTTTTTATTTAGTCAATGTCATTCTGGTTCTTAATACTGTAATGTGGCTATTGTTACTTCTGTCTGCTCTACACAGAACATCTGTTGCATGCGTGTCCATGTTTTCTTGAGGTTTCTGTTAAGTTTTTTCTTTATTTTTCTTTGATTTAGACTTTATTTAACCAGGTTAGTCCGACTGAGATCACTTACATCTTCAGCAACACAGAGTTACGACAGTAAATAGACAGAGAGACGCACTAAAATGATGAGATAAAACTTTTACACTCACACGACCTGGACTCAACAGATTTCACCATAGCTTTACAATTGTATAGTGGCACAATATTAAGAGTAAGTTCAGTTTGTGGACTATTCAATCAGTGGGTGCTGAAAACCTAAAAGCCTTTGAATCAAATCTCCTCGTGTTATTAGCAAAAAGTAATGCACAAAACATCCAACTGGTCACCTTCATTGTTTTCCATGTCAATGTTTGAGTTTTTGCCTTCCCTGTCTTTCATAATAGTACTGGAGCACATTTCTGTATTAATTTTGCTATTACTTGAATTAACCTCATGATAAAACGATTTGAAAGAAATAAAGAAAGAAATAAACAAACAACTGCTCAGTATAAAAGAATTCCTGTATTTTACAAATTTGCATAAGCAGGATAAAAGCCAGCATGTGCACATTGTTTTACATGTAATGGGGAGTTTGTAAAGCTAAATGTGGCAATTCAAACTTTTTTGGATTTATTTCATCCAGTAGTAGCCGCTCCTGTAGAATAACAATGCAGGGACTCTAGTATTCACGCTGACATCTTGGGAGTAAATTTAATTTTGTCGACTCAAAACCTGCTTAGAATTCCTGTGTCTGGAACTGGGACACAGAAAAAAAAGCCTCCTGCCCAAAATAAACATGAGGCACAGCATTACTGGAAGCTCTTCAACAATGAGTGGGGGGGGGATTTGATAAAGGCAGAAGATGCTGGACGGGGATGCCTACAGTATGTGTGTGTGAGGCTGCAGCCTGTGATTATGTTATGCAATTTCCAATGGAGGTAACAATAGTTTGCCTCTCACTGCTGCTTGCCTGCGGCCTTCTCTCCCTCTCTCTCTCCACACGATTACATCCTTCCCGGCATTAATGGGGTCAAAATGGGCCCTTATCTTTTTGAGGCAGGGGTCTGTTTTTCCATGCAGGGTGACTCTGTGCATACCCTCCTTCCTCATCCCTTAAGGGCAACAACACACTGAAGAAACTATAAGCTACCATCTGCTCTGCTCAAGGCAAACCCTCTAAAGCTATCAACACAGCAATTGTAGCCATAAAACAGTGGTTAAGTGGATTTCCCTGTAGACTAAATGGAATTTGGACTGTAGAAACTGAAACAACCCCCAAGTCTTGGTTTAAGTTGACTACATATTCCAGCATGCTTGGTATAAAACCAAGCAAAGGAATCAGTCAATGTCGAAAGAACAACTTGTTACAGTTCATTTCGAATGACTTAACTTTCGAATGACGATCAACAACCAAACTGGTTACACAAGTTCCAGATAAGCGATCTGATAACTCATGTTCACATGAAGCGGAGCACGTAATCAAAGCAAACACTAGGATGACTTTCCCAGCATCACAGTGACGTCACTTACCGTACTGTGCTCTAATTAGATGACCATGCAGAAAAGTTGGTCTTTATTCAAACGAGTAATTAATAGCCACATATTGCAGGCTTTGTCCAGGGAAACTGAGTGGGTCACCAGTGAAATACTGAGTTGAACTAATGTTTGATCTACTATGGTTAAAATTTAGTTGGAGAATTTTGAATTTTCTTAAAAAATGACACCAATTAATTCATCCTTTACCATAATAGCTGCAAATTAATCAATTTATTGTTGCAGCTGATGCAGAAAGGGGGCATCAGAGGTACATCTAGGAGCAGAAGAAGTATCTGCAACAGTTTGTAGGCCAGCGATATGTTTGATCTTCTTTCTTTCAGGTTTATTTCAGGGTTTTCAACATATGCAGTTATCAGCGAAAAGTAGGGCCTTGTCTTCTGGAACTGTTGATAGTGAGTCTTCTGCATCTTTTCAGGTTTTAATGTGTCAGACATTGTTGAAGTTGCAATGATTAATGACTTCAAGTCACTACAACTTACTTTGAGCTAATAAAAGAGTAAAGTTAGAAGCTATTATTTGAATGTTCATGCAAAGCAAATGACTGGTGTTATATATAAGCATTACATCATGTTTCTTTTTGGATTATATGTTTACTGCCCTGATTTACTGCAAGCCCAGCAGGGAGATCCCACTTAGACTTGGCCTGCCCGAAGTTTCTACCATTCTTTGTCTAATGAGGTTGTCTTTGGAGCCTTCTTGTGTGTATTGAGGGTCTCACATTTTTGGTGTTGAACTCACCAGGACAAGTTTGGTTGGTTACATAAGGTTTTGTTTCACCAACATGCTATTGTGTGTCTTGTACTTAGCTTGCCTGCATTTTATGTGGTTGCACTCTGTATTATATAATTACACTCTGTGATTGGCTGCATGTATTTATAGAGGCTGTAAAATAACAGATTAAATTGGCCCTGTAAAGCTCTGCAGGGAAGAGGAAAGACAAACATTTGCACTAACATATGAGTGAGAACTCCTGTTAACCCTCACCGGTCCACTTCTGGGAGTAGACCCACTGCTGTTAAACAGCTGCCTGCAACCCTGACCCTTGCAATGATATTCATGGGACTGTTGCACTGCACAACTACTTTGAGGCATGGAAGTAGGGCTCGCAAAAAAATTTATCAATATCATTATATCGTGATATGGCATAAGTGTCCAGTGCTACATGGAACCATGTAGGACCAACATGGACACGTTTTTGAAGGTGTAATCTTCTATGCATTGTGGTCTGAAGTACTGATAAATATAGAAAGTATTCATGTAATGTTTCATCATTAAGAGGTACTGTATGTGGCCGTGCAACTAGTTTTGATTTTACGTACAAAATATCTGCTGCTGACATTATATATAATAATATATATTGATTTTGTGTATCTTGTATCTGTTCCTGTATCCTGCCTGCATCTACACTGCATCAACATGCATCTAAAAATCTGTCAAGTGTGACTTCACATTTTCATTGGGGGCACTGCTGCACCTGATAGTCTGATAAAAAAAATGTAGCATATCAAAAAATGTTAACACCAATTGCATGTGTACAGAGCTGCATGTGACCAAATATATTCCTGTTTGCAATCATATACAAATTTTGTTGAAAAAAATGTAAATAAAATGTGTTATTGGGTGCACATGATTTATGTGCTAGTGCACGTAAATGGAAAAAAGCGCGATATAAATAAATCATTAGTTATTTACTTACGTCTGTCACCATCCCTGTAGAATGGATATGTAATAAATCTGAAAATCAACATACATTTCCAGACAATGTCCCAGTTACTCTGGCTGAAAAGCTTTGTTTTATTGTGGCTACTTTCTAGAATAGATCAGAAAAACTAAAAAGTGAAAGACACTTTGACACCCAATATGATACGGGTTGGATATCTACCTCTCGATATTTTCAGATGGCAATTCCTTTTAATCTGATATCATGGTTATGATCTTGCTTTTCATTGTGCTCCAGCATCAACAACCACTTAACTCACTCGCTCACATTAACCCTGAATTAAAGTAAGTGCTTTGAATTGGAGCTTGAAATTAAAGTGATTAAATCCAGTGAAAGTGATAGCGAGGAACCCTCTGATCGTTTTAAAACAAATAGTAATTAACTTCATCTCAGTGTTATCTGAAGGTATTCGATACTCAAGTTACAGCAGGCCTTCGTTTTAGACTGAATATATCAGACCAACACCCTCAAGAACATGATGCTGAAAGTTTGGTGCTGATTCAGAAGAAGTAGCTTGATGGTATATTTATTCTAACTATTCTGGATTACTCTTATCAAATACATTTTTGCATTAAAATGGTTGGAATCTTCACAATAAAAGTGCCCATATTTAGTTAAATTTTTTGAAACTGCTTTGGTTAAGTCCTCAATAATTACAGAACTTTTAATCACCTCATTGCATCAATTAACACCAAGTTAAGAGTGAATTCCTGGTTACCTGACACTGTTGCTGCTGTAACCTAATACATCTTGGCAACAATCTGTTGAAGGGAGAACAGGGAACTGGACCCGGTGCAGCATGTGACACACAGAGCTTTGATCAGCATGTGAGCAGCTCAAAGGCTGTCAGTTTGTTTTGACATTTGGAACAATCCACAGTCCTTTATTCTCTGACTGGTGTTCTCTCCGACTCTGACATCTCTTTATCCGGTCGAAAACTCTGTTAGACTTTTCCAGAGGCGAGGGTTGTCTGCTGGTTACGAGCCATGAAAGGGGGAAACCAAGAGAAAGAAAATGAAGAACCGGTACTTTGGTGACAGCGATAAGTAGTTGTTTGACCAGTATGAGGCACTCGGTTGTTGGCTTGTATAGAATAGCTGTTGTGGAAGCACTTCAATTATGAACCTTGCCTAGAGCGAGTGGGAGTTGCCATTCTGCATATGTTCAACTCTCAGTTTTAGATGCATTGTGAGGCAATTTCAGATCCAGTATAAACAAACTAAAAGGGCCAATCTGTGACATTTTTATCATAAAATAACTACAGGTAAATCACAATCTATTTTAGTCATCAGTTTGGGCTTTTTATCTTTTAATTCTCTGATTCTGTCTTCTTGAAGTGATTATTTCTGGTTTCTTTACTCTTCTATGACAATAAACTGATTATCTTTGGGTTTGGAAACATTTTAGGAATAAGCCAATTAATCAGCTTTTTTTGCACCAAACTATCGTTTATCTATGCACCTTTAAAAATCTGCTATTGGTCAACCTCTACTTCATTATAAAAAGATTAAATGCATCAAGATTCAGCTCAGCAGGCGACTTATTGATTGATCCCAGCGCACATTTGCACTATTCAGAACAGCATGTCAGTGACAGGAATGAAGAAAACCTTTTGAGTGTTTACAAGTTGGAGAAAGTAGAGACATACAGCACAATCAGTCACAATCAGGTCCTGATGAGTGAAGAGGGAAAAAATCACAGTTGTGTGTGTGTGTTATCACACAATGCTGATGTTAACAAACCTTTAACAGCATCAAAAACTGTTAATAAATTCTGTGAGCAATGAATGTATTATGAATGTCATCAGTCAATCAATCAAGAGATGAATTCTGGCAGCATTTCTCTTTGCAGATGGAAAACAAATTCTGCCTTTACTGTCAAATCTTACTGAACCGACTATGTGGAACAAACTTTAAAAAAAAAAAAAAAACCA
>CAEMYA010000162.1:5095998-5131127 GCA_903131615.1 Diplodus sargus | reverse complement strand
AAAAAAACAGCAACTTGCTCAACAATTTAGAAAAGGAGGCAAATACAGACACATTTTTCATGACAGCAATTTTTCAAAAAGAATTAATTGAGTTCATCAGTGGTTGACTCACTTCTTCATGACAAAAATATGCAAAATAAAGCAAATATAATCAACTCACTGCAAAAAAGCAATAAGTCTATTTGATGACTGAGCCTTGAGCAAGAAATTCAGAAACTTCACTGTGCCTCAAAGCTCTGCTGTCTGCTTCCTGCTGTCAATCATTCATTTCCAAATGGAAAATAATCTGAAAAATACACTGAAGGGAAATAACATAAGCCTAATGAAAAATGTACCGCGCTGCGGGCCAAACCATCAAACCAAACACAGTCATCCAAGATTTATTTTAGTAAAAAAGGCGACTGGTTAAAACATTACATCAGAACACCAGAGCTGCAATATAGTTTTACTGCACTAAAGCGGAGCACAGCATGTTCTAGGAAACAAGAAGTTTTATACTTCAGCTCAGGATAAATCTCTCTGCTATGCAAAGCACGCAGCTCCTGTGCAGCCAGTTTTTGGCTGCTTAACTGCAGACTTTACTGTCTCGTAAAATATATTTTTTAAGTAAACACAAAGGACTTACAAAACAGATTTAGTTTGCATGCTGCATGAGGAAAACTACTTGTCATCATGAATGCTGAAAATTTAGGACAGGTGAGGAGGTGAGGGCTGAGAGAAGACACTCTGAATACGAGCTATTGTTCTCTTTGGTACAGTTCGGCCTGGATTTACTGATTGTGTCACAACATTCCCGTCATAGCGAGAGAAGAAGACAGGATTAGGAAGTTGCGAGTGCTTCGGTTTTTCCTGCAAGACAATAAACATATCCCTGCTCTGACAGCCACTTTTTATCTGTATGTCAGTGTATAGAAAGAGGGAAACGGTTGAAGCCTTGCTAGTTTTGTGTTTCGGTTTCTAAATGCAGACAAAAGGCAGGGTGGCTGGCAAGGGCAGGGCAGCACAGTAGCATGATTAGTGCATTCCTCACCACTCCACCCCACCCTGTGCAACAGCACAGACACAGTCAGCGGACGAGCTGAGAGCAACAATAAAATTTCCCTTCTCCATTCCCTTCTAGCTCTCTCTCTAAAGGGCTGATTCAACGCATCGCTGCATCCCCATATTTACATACAAATAAGAGAGAGGATGTGGATAGTTATCGCTGCCTTGCCCCCCTCCGCATGCCTTCATGTCTCCAGTTATCTGCCAGTTTTTTGCCCCCCTTTCTTTAAAAAACTGTGGGGATGTCAGATTAGAGAAGCCATTGGGTTCGCCAAGGGCTGTTACAGCTATGCAGCCTCCCTTAAACTAGACATGAATGATAAATTAGTCTGCAACCCTGCCTTGTAACATCCAGGTGTGTGGTGAGAGCAGCAGGGGAATAATACTCTTTTAAATAAAAGGTTTGTGCATGCCACATTGGCATGTCAACTTCCTCCAGTGAGAAGCATAAATCTGGGCTCAAAACACTGCCCCTGAGGGAAAAAAGCCCCCGTCTCAGTATTGTTTGTAGCTCAATTGTACCAGGTAGATTTACTGCACGCTCCTCCTGCGTTCCTTTTTCCCACAGAGAGGATCGCCCCAGAAATTTGCAATAAACTCTGTGGGGCTTTCAAGAAGCAGCCTGAAGATCTGAGGTGAGAAAGCATAGAGGGAGAGAGTCAGTGTGAACTCCTTCCCTAGAGCAAAAGCTCTGTTTGTTATTCATGAGAACGCTGGCTCTCCTCGTGAGATTCTGGGAAAATTATTCTGTGGGTCTGGACAAATGAACCGCTTTTCTCCGCCGCTGGGCAGAAATGGCTGCCGTCACTCCGCAGACTTCCACGACCCTGCGCCCTGCTGTGGCTTATCTTGCTCGACAGTGTAAAGAGAGAGAAAAAGAAAGAGAGGAGGAGGGAGACAAGAGGGAAAGCAAAGAGATTGAGTGGGGGAATTAGTTCAGTATTTCGATAATGGATATCCTTGGAAGAAGCCCAACCGCTCATCAGGGCATGGAGGGGAAAATATGCAGGGAGGAAGAGAAAGGGGATGAAGACAAAGAGTGCAAAAGAATGTGCATTCAGGCATGTCCTGGGGTCAAACCCAAGCTCGCTGAGCCTAAAATTTGATTGCAAAAACAGATCAAAAGAAACATATTCAGCTTCACCCATACTGAATCCTTAGCTGCGAGTTGCTTCCTCATTATACCTCACTAGCCTGCAAGCAGAACTTTCACACTCCAGTCTGAAAAGTGAAAGGCAATGTCTCCTTAATGACACAGAGATATTTGGTGACAACACCAGCAAGATAATATATAACCACAGACAGCTGATTGCACCCTCTTAATTTCTAAAGACTAAACCTCTTTATCTGCTCTTTGAAGCGTCACTTGAGGAAAGAAGGGCAGCTCTCATCTTGACGAGAGACACAGTGAGAGAGAGAGAGAGAGAGAGAGAGAGAGAGAGAGAGAGAGAGAGAGAGAGAGAGAGAGAGAGAGAGAGAGAGAGAGAGAGAGAGAGTGGCAGAGCTTTGCATTTAAATGAGGAAGCCGGCTGGAAAACACGGCCAGATTAATTGAAAGCACCTCACTACAGAACAGCTCACAGCAGGTCCTGAACCAACACTTGGCCACAGAGACCATGTCCATCAACAACCCAGATTCCTGCGAGAAATAATGATCCAGACTTAAAATATCACAGCTAGTTACTCTCAAATTAGTCTCAAAAATCTGATGAAAGATGGCAGAGGTGTATCAAGAGAGCTCCTGTGCTAGTTGCATAACAGCACATGCACTGTAACATTATGTAACTGATCTCGAGGGCAAATCGATCCCCATTATAAATCATTCTCTGTCGAGGCAGTCGAGTTTACTCAGATTTTTCATGGCAGGAGTTCAGAGGCGGCGGCAGCATCATGCATACACTACAGGGACGCATACTGCCGCGTAACCTCCCTCACGGTTTCATACTCCTCCCTCCTCCTGGCGTGCAAGGACATGCTGAGTCCCCACTTTAAAGGCTCTTTGGAAGGGAGAAGAAGCGTCGAAGTGGAAGGTTGACACTTTCTCAGCAACGACAGGCCTCCCATTAACCCTGAGTAAGTGGGAGGAGGGTGGACTAGAGATAAAGATGGCTAGGAAACTGAGATTTATGTGACAACAAATAGTTTGTTACTGTAACTAAAAGAAGTATCCTCTTTTCCTCCTCAAGAGATGGAGTGAGCAGGAGTCAATCATCAATGTGCCACCAGTCTTCCCGGCACGAACATCAGAAGCACTACACCTCATCTTAACACTTTTAACTCAACAGTGATAAAACTGTAGTTTAAAAAAGATCAGAAAGTGAACTATCAACATTCTTGTTGATAGCTTCATTACTTGTTTTTGATGCTAATTGCAGTTGGAGTTTCCACACTTTGCCCTGTTCAGCAATCGACCATAACTACTCAAGCTCACCACCCTATTTAGTGCCATTTATTTCAAATTTAGACAGAAACCCAAATGCCAAAACATTCAAGACTTGGCTACTGGGTCAATCAGCGTGTACTGATAACAATCAGCAACAATCTTTATGATAGGGTTTACTGGAAAAGACTTACTTCACATTACATAATACATTAAAGGTTTTGTTTTTTTTTTGATGGGTTTAAACCATAAATGAGAACAACTTTTTGTTTTTTATTGAGCCATCAACTCTGCATGGATGAATTTTAAGCCATTAAAAACCATCAGCTTTGTTGCTAAAAATTTTCATCATGCTCGTGGGTGCATTTGTTTTAGATGTGAGTGAAACAAAGATGTAACATATATTACAAACACGGCTAAACATAACCCTTAACGAGGGAACGTATGTAATGTATCCATCTGTGGCTATGTAAGATTAACAAACTGCACTTCATATTATTGGCTCTCTTTTTAGTTATAATTTCACAGATACCAATAAAAAGCTGATAATATTTCCAAACCCTGTCTTAAGAATACTTTCTTAGAAAACCATTTACCAATTTAAGTATAATAAAAATGAGTGAAAGCAAAACAAAACTGTCAAGACATGAACTGACCAACGAAACCTCTGTAGCAGCATACTTTGTTCTTGTGAAAGAAATTGGGTCATGGTGGCTGTCCATGTGTGTTTGTTGGTTGGGAGTTGCGTTGTGCACCTTGCCTGCTTGCCGAGTAACACAATATACAGTATCGGAAACTGTTGAAGCATGTTTTGCATTCCAACAGGAGAAAAGCAGGACTATTGTGTACAGAGGCCATTGTGTTTGTTCGCTGGCAGACACCAAACCAGACCATGAGTCATGCTAAGCACAGTCTGAATCCCCCACCAGCAGCTAACAGCATGAGCCGGGAAAGGTTAGAGCCTATGCACCACACACAGACTTTGAATCAAGCCTGGTTCACTTTTACAGTACCTGACAACCATGAAAGAGACGAGCACAAGATATGACAAGTACATGAGCTTGGAAATAAAAAACTGGTTTACAGACTACAAGCAGTATGTAAATAGTGTCTCCTGCCAAGACCATGCAACTGTGAGAAAGAGCGCCACAAATAAGAAATTCAATTTCACATGTCACTCTGGTTTTATCAGATGGCTGCTCTTCTGTAAGCTGTAGAAAATGATTTATCGAACTTTGAGGTTGGTTATTTCTTACAGTGTAGCTTCTGTCTGGGTGGAGGCACACAAAAGGATTAAGCAAGTCATCTACATAAAAGCACCCAGTAAAAGTGTATTATTTAACAGTCTATCTGGCAGTGAACCACTGAACAATGAAAGCCTCAAATTAAAGACAACAGAAACTTTTAGCCTTCAACAGACTGCTCTGTATGACAAAAGGGACTGTGCAGCAAAAGACGCAGGCTAGTGTTTGATGGACAGAGGGTTTGTTCACTACAGTTTAGGAGACAGAATTCCAACAATTTAAGGCAGAAAATGGAAAACTAGATGAGCAGTTTTCCACATGACAGTAATCTAATTAAGAACCACTTTTACGAGCCCGAGTCAAACAAAAATCAAGCCTCTCTCGCCACGAATAAAGTTATTTGTAACTTTATACGTCAGGGCTCTCCCTTGAACTTGTCTGTGTCACTCTGACCAAGCATCTCATGAACCATTTCTGAACGATACCTCACAAAGGCACTCGCCATTGATGACGACAGTATAAAGAGACAGCAATTCAAGAATCTTCTTATCTTATTCCTTTTTAACCAACAGAACTGTCCACACATTTGGCATTCACTTTCCTTTGCCATGGTCAAAATGTGTAGCGTGGTTTTCTTTGTCCCCAACAATCCTTTAAAGTGTCTCGAGGAGACTGTAAAAGGCCCAATATGCAGTGTCTTAGCGAGGTGATGCTCGCTACTGTGGCTCCCCTTTGCGATAAGGAAGGTGTGTGTGGACGTAAACATCATGCCTAGTGTGGCATGAAAGTCAAATTGCGTCCATTGTGAGAATCATGAAGCTGTTGCACCCTGTTTACATTCAGTTACTTCTCAAAAGAATTCCTAGGGGGACATTCAACACTCCCTCTATGTCCTCTAGATAATGGTTGGACGACAACAGTTTGCACTTGATTGTGTAACCTTTCAGGATGACGTGAGGAAGATAAATCCAGCCTCGTGGACAGAGAGAGCTGGTGACATCGGGCCATTCATCTTGGCCTGGACAGCTCCACATTCAGCTACTGGACCAACAGTGGAAAAAAAAGGTAAGATGGAGGAAAAATAGAGCTAAGGACAAAGAGAAAAGAGAGGGCACAGAGGCCACACACACAGCTATACCTCATGTTTACTTATGAGCTTCCAGACTGAAATCTTTTAACGCAAACAATTGACTACGGATGGATGCAGGCTCGAGGACTGATTTACTAATGAGCTGTTTGAGGACATAACTGAAGACAGCAGAGAGAGAGAGAGGAGTGAACAAATGGAAAAAGAAAATAAGCCATAAACAACCCATGTGATGGATTTGCAAAAAAAAAGATGAAATACAAACAGAGAGGAACCAGACAAAAATACAAATAAGGAGCTGGTGGTGGAAAAGCAGGATTCAGGACACACGGTAGCGAGAAACGTATACGATCACAAGGGCGGCTTGTGACGAAAATCCAATCTGTCAAGCTGAACTGAGAAGTTTCATTGGCTATGAATCTTTTAGAAGGCCGTCAGCGCCACAGGCAAAGGTTAATACCCACAGAGGAGAGAGCGCTACAAGACACCGCTATGCTAAAAATTACCGCTTGGCTTCTCTTTCTCTGAACTTGAAGGCATGACTGAAACGCCTCAACATTCAATTACAAGTTTGGAAACAGCTTGTGACCTGACAGCAACAGGTACAAAAAAAACAACAACTAGTTGCAGCATCAATTATTCAACATTTGGGTATTAAGTGAGGGAAGATATTAGGCAACACACACTGAGGTATTCAGAGAATAAATAAAAAGCATGTTGCCCTGGGATCTGGAAAATCCCATTGCTGTGATCAGCTCAGTAGGCTGTTTACAGCACGAAGCGTGAAAGATGCTAAATTCAAGCAGTGAGTGGACAGACCCCGGAGGAAACAAACATGGAGGAAATTACATGCTCCTTCTGCCCTGCACGGAAAGTTCTTCTCCGATACGCTGCAGATCAGACGAGCTGTTCGTGTTTATGTCACCTCTTCTCAATTACTGAGAATGTACCGGAAAGCAGAAACAGATTTGTTGATACTTTGAGAGGTGGTTTAAACACAGCACCTAAATAGGTAAGGGGCTGGAGTTCTTGTTCTTTCAATCTTTGCATATTTAAAATTGTCTGTTTTTATTGAAAGGATGGTCCAGGTTATGTAATGCATTGCATACTAGGAGTGTAATGATCCATTAATGCGTAACGATCTTTAGATTTAATGATTAACAAACCAGCATGATCTTTAAGATATCAAGCTTTTATTTTGACATTTCTATGGCAAACCTTTACACATTTTCCATCCATTCAAACGAGCAGCCAAATAAAGACAGCAAGGATATGTGCTCCCCTTTCAGGAATAAATCAACAGTGCAGAAATATTTTCGAAGAAAAGACGGATCAATACACAAACAGGACATCTCACTCAGCATTCCGCTAACTTGTTGGTGTTGCTATGGCTGCTCTGTTTCAACAATGTTAGGCGGAAAAAACAAGCATGCAGGCTGAAATTCACCCTAAACGTTCTCTCTCTCTCTGTTTCCCACACAAAGACTTTACTTGAGCACGCCACCAAGATATATTAACAGCGCCCAAGGACTTAATATTGAGTCACAATGAAACTAATGATTTACACCCCTATTACATTGCCCTCCAGTTTTTATAAATTCACAAAATTCCCCTCAGCCATCTGCCCTGAACACACCTGGACAGCTGATATATTCCATAGCAACATTTAAAAAATAATAGTTAATGTTTTCACAGCCATGAGGCCACAAACACCTTTTAAATGGTTCAGAAGACACTTGTTTACATTGCATCAAGCATCCATCCTAACACAATTTGTATAATCCATCAGTCTTCAAAACCTCACAACTAATAATCAGCACGATAACAGCAAAGAGGGGTGCTAATTGGGCCAGTGTGGGAAGGTCAGAGATTAGAGTAAACACAAATCAAAGCGCAGCTCCAGCTCAGTGCCTTGACCTTCTTCTCTGATCATGACAGGCCGTCCATTCATTATCTATAACCACCAAACCTCTGCAGGGTCAAAGGGGACTAGACGAGCCAACTAATTTATTGCAGTCAAAAGCCATCAGTGTAAGGTCAAACAGCAGGCTTGTTTATTAAACATATTTTCATCTGCAATATTGAACATGTTTCAATTTGAAGAAGGGAAAAAAAAACAGACAAACAAGATGTATTATTTATTATCAGTCTGCACGCTGTCTGCACTTGTAAACACTACAGTTTGTTTGGAAATGGATTGCAAACAATGTGAAGGACAATCTGTGGCAATAACCACTGATGACCTAATTATGAAGGCGAGGTTAACACGGTACACAGCAAAGGTTAATATGAGTCAGAGGAGACTTGTTCAAAAAACATGATGACCCACGCTGGTGCAACAACACATCAGAATCTTTGCTATGTGGAGCATTGTATTTGTCTGAGTTACAGGACGGTGAACGTGCTTTGTTTTTTGTTGCGTTGACAACTCAGTGCAGCATATTGGATTTCATAAGAAACGATAATTATGAAGTTAAAATGCCGACAATTTGGTGTAAATTAAGGGTTTTACATCCACATCAGAGTAGTGTCAGTGTAGCGACTGTAGCTCTTCTTATACACTCTTCTTATACACTGTGCTCAATTTTGAGGGACAGAAAGTGGAAAGACAAGCTACAGTCGATGGAGCCAATGAAGTTTTGGGGTATCATCAGCAATACTATGAGCAATACCTGAGTTTTTATGAGTTTTTCGATTCCTTACTCTACATAAGAATATAAATCTGACGTGTGACATCAGCTGTTGATACTTGAAAAGCCCTTCTCTATCAATCTACCACCAATGAGGTTATGTTTGAACTTATTTCTGTCCATTTTGTTGGTTTTTTGGTTAGTTTTTCAGCAAGATTAAACAAAAACTACGAATCAGCTTTCCACAAACCCTAACCCTTGGATGGAGGATGGGTCTCAGCCCAGAAATAAGCCCAGAAACGTTTGGTGTTGATCCATCTATGGAAAGGGATGGATCAAACAATGTTTTCTCACTTTCTTTAACATTTCATGATAGGGCATTTTTGATCATTTTCGTACATTTTTAGGGAATGATGCATGGATCTTTATGAAAAGTCAGGCATATTTAAGTGGCTCCATTTGAAGTTCAGTGTGCTGGTGTACAAGACCAAACAAAGAAAAGCCCATCCTCATGACACTCCGTTTGCTCTGTAATGTATGCGTGTCGACGAACAGGGTGTGCCAAAAACGTCAAGATTGACGACTTGGCACTGGTTGTTGTTGTATTTGTCTCCATGTTGCTATAGCACCATGTTTACTCTACATATTTATATCTCAATGTAACGTCACCACATATCAGTCGAATGGTGTCATAACGCAACTGCACCTAAGTCCCTGATAAGCATGACTAAAATCACACCCACATGTCCACTTATTTACTATTCCCTACATCATTAGCACTCATAACTGTATTATATAGTGAGTGGAGACTACATTTTCCGATGTTATGATACGATATCTCACTTTCAAAACTGCGAAATAACATTGGAGTGTATGTTATTCCTATTTTTAGCTCCTTTTGTGCAGCTTTAGCTTGAAAATCCATCAAAATAACCATAGAACTGTTCTGTAGAACCTGCTACATGTTGAGATAGTGTTAAAAATTCCACTGAAACAAAGTTAGTATACAAGTTTTCACATTTTTCATTTCGGTGGTTTCAGATTTTTCTGTTTGTTCGGCACTTCAACCATCTGTGCTTTTAATTTGGCTATTCTACATACATGCACAGAGTAGATGTGCCAGTACAAATCATGATAAGAACTGGAAGGAGGTAGTACAACAGGTTCAAAATCAGGTGCTTCTCACCACATGCTGGGAATAGAAATGCTCTGACAGAAAATATTACACTCAGACTTCACAGTAAATTTAACGGCTGTCAGGTTTTTCTCCATATAAATAAAGTGGAACTATAAAAAACAGATGGAAACGCAGGTGGTGGCCAGAACTTGCTGCCTTGTGTTGGTGTTTAATTCCACAGTGTGAGAGTAAATATAAATGTCCTGTTATTCACCTGCTCAATGCTTTCACAGAATATATTTTAATGCTTTTTTTTAACTTCCAAAATATACACTATATATTTCATTGATGCAAGGTTACTGGAGGAATGCACAGCAGGGGTCATGTATAGTCTGGTAAATTTGTTTCCTACTGGAAACAAAATGAGGTGGTCTACCTTGCGTACTGCTTTGATTTTATTACTACAATGCAAAGATGACATAATCAATCAATGGCTGATATCTCTTAAATGTAACAGATTTGATGGCTTTTCATCTATTTTGTTAACTAGGGGACATTTCAAACAAGATCCCCATGTGTTAAATACAAAGCATTTTACTTTGTAAAGTAGTGCTACCTCTTCTTTTATTTCATAAAAGTATATGGATGTTTTCCAATGATAGTGGGCGCAGACTTTAATTGAGCAGAGGGAGCACGCCACCAGTAAACTAGAATTACGGCTGCCAAACGGTCAAGTTTACATTCATGTCTGTCCAGACTCATAAATAGATGTAGTGAACACTTTGAGGAATTTAATAAAATGTATTATGTGTAGTTCTTGGCAAAGTGAAGTTAATATTTTTACAGAGGAGTACAGAGGAGTGATGGGGCGCCTCATAACATAACATTATGGTGTCACAGTGAATTATGGTGTCACAGTGAAGCTGACCTCTGACCTTTTGGATGTGAAATGTCATCACTTCATCATTTAAACCTATTGGACAGTCATAATTATTGTATAAATTCTTGAGTTATGGCTTAAAACCTATGGCTTTTATCACCAATTCCAGAAAAGGAGAGCTGAAATGCATTTTGTGGACAGTACAGTATAAAAGCACTCCCTCCATTGCTGTATGTTGGAGTGGCACACCGCCTTGGTAAACACAACACACACTCGTGCATGAGTACATGAACACAAAGTAACTCGAGCTTCAAGGCATGGGCTTCATAACAGGTAGGGGTGTTCCAACAAGGGTACCTCACGATTCGATTCGATTACGATTATGGGAGCTTCGATTCTTCGATTCTTCGATTATAACGATTGCCGATTCGATTCGATTATTGGTGCCACGATTCTTCGATTATTGCTATTTTTAATGCTTTTTTCCATACAAGATTGATTTTGTCTTCATGTGTGGCTAAATTTGTAAATAAATAGCCTATCAATTAACTCAAAAAGCTGCCATAAGGAACAAAAGTGCATTCTTTAAAATTAAATAATTCAACTTGTTCAGTCTGGAATATGGATAGGATAACTTAACAAAAAAGAT
This sequence comes from Diplodus sargus, assembly GCA_903131615.1. Lineage (NCBI taxonomy): Eukaryota > Metazoa > Chordata > Actinopteri > Spariformes > Sparidae > Diplodus > Diplodus sargus. The sequence goes on along the minus strand of CAEMYA010000162.1, from coordinate 5,120,096 downwards.
GCCATATTCCAAGGTAATAAATTGCATTCTTCTGAACAAAAGTGCATAATTCAACTGAACTCATGGATTAAAGCAAAAAAAATCTTTTGAGTGAAATGTTTTTTCGAGCTGTAGCCAAGTCATATTCCCAATTTGTAATTTGTAAAACATGTTACAGGGCACGTTACTTGACACGTGCTAAAAAAATAAGATAAGATTTATAGCTTCACCCCACACCATGTTCTCTAATGCAGACATCAAGTTTAAATATTTGACCAACAGCGTTTTACAGGAGGATGATCTGAACAGCTGTTCTATTCACACTTACAATGTTTTTTGTCTTTTCAATGTTACTTCAATCTAGGAAATCAAACTGTGCCTTTTTTTGCCAAGGTTTTACTTTCAAATAATCAACCATCTACAGAACTTTTCAGCAAGCTATTTTTCTACTTCTTCTCATCATCATCATTAATTATTATGAATAATACTATTGTTAAAGTGAGCCTCTTATCGTTTAACAGAAAAATACATCATACAAGCAACTTTTGCAGCCTTGTCAGTCTGATGGTGAGTTATCACCTTTCTGTCATCATTAACATACTGTTAATAATCAAAGAAGCTCTGAGGCTTTACATCTGCTCTATATGTTATAATACAAGATTTCTGTAATGAGCTACAATCAGGCAACATTTATGATTTTGTACAGTCGAACTAACCAAAAACTTCTTATTGATCGTTATAAAGTTTCAGGGCGTTCCTGTAACCATGGTAACTCACGGTGTCAGAGGGGAGGGAGAGACACTGAATGAAGCCGTTTACACAGATACACTGCAAGTCCAGACTATAGTTGTTATTTCACACATGTAGCACACAACAGGAGACTCTCCGTGTCAGACGAGTTCTCACGTGTTGACTAAACTCAATCGGTAACGTAGCAGCGCGACGAGTCCTTGCTAGCTAAGCAGCTAAACATTAGCGCCGCTCCGTGTTTAGATCCCGCCCTGTGTGGGTCACTACACTGTCATTGGTCAGGCAGCACACGCTGTTAACGATACCATTGGCTGTAGAGTGTGACAATCTGTCAATAAAGATCCGCCAACACTCGTAACTGCTCCGTTTGTTGTGGTCCCACTCACTAAACAGTCCGGGCGGCGCGCGCGCTAAGGTTCCGGTTACGTGTTTTTTGTTCCGGTCTTGCGGCAAAGCATCGACGTTAATTAATCGATGCCAAATCGTCACGTGAGGCATCGCGATGCATCGCCACATCGATGAATTGCACCCACCTCTAATAACAGGTAGGCCTCTCTCTCGACTCAAGCAGGTTTCTGGCTACATTGTTGGGAAGAAAGGCTTAAAGATCAAGGCTTCGCGCGTTTCGTAGTTTAGAGCCACATATTTATTCCATTTCAAGGGTTCAACTGCATTCCTGGGCTGTTTCACCGAGCTGTGTTTTCAATACTGTGTCCTTTTGAAGTGCGACTTCTCTGTGGTCTTTGTGCAATTTTTCAAACAGCCATGGGGGTAAGATCCTCTGCATCACTCTAACATTGAGGCAAGTCTGTCTAGAAAATTAAATCAATCCGCTGGTGTGGAAAATATTTTCACTTCAGCCAAAATTACCACATAAATCCTCATATGGCTTGTTCTAATAAATCCTATTTGTTTTCGTTCAAGGGCACCAAATGTGCCAAAAGCACCACTGAAGATCAGAAGTGAATTTTTTTTTCTTGCAGTTCAGTTTGTGTTTATGAAAATGAAGTTCCCCAGTGGGAAGAAATGAGAATTACAATCGCCAAACAAAACAGCGGCCAGACTCAAAAACATCATCCTGTTCAGCCAACATTCCTCCATCCGAGCGTTTCACTTTCTCTCTTTAATGAAACAAAAGGAAATTATGTTTGTTCCCATTCCCTGAATTACATACAGGTTGGACTACAAACCAGTAAAACCAGAACGTTTGACTACAGCGATGCTTATCAGTAGGAAGTGGTTAGTGAGATCCATGATGACATAACTCACAAAGGCAGTGCCTGAAACCTGTTCAGACTCGAGACAAATCAGTCTGTTGGTGTGCATTCACTCATACAGATATAACTGAGGCTTATTGTCCCTCATGCAGGAAAAACGGCAGAGTGAGCAGAGCAACAGTGGCAGCTTCAACCATGAGCTGTCACATTAAAATGATCTGATTTTCAACGGCCCATTCCTGATGGTCAAAATGTGTTTGATGTACAGAGATAATTGGGACGTAAGAGAGATTTTGAGATGCATTTTGGCTTTGTATCCTGATTATCTGTGCTTAAAGGTATTGTAACCATAGCGTAAGTAGAAACAAGCAAAACACATTCAATTTCTTTTCTTTTTTGTCATTGAAGTGGGTAGATTTTGTTAGTTCCTACTTCAACAACGTCCCTATGAAAGATCCTTGTTCAAAAACCAGAATTATTCCTTCCTGCAGAGCACAAATGACAGTGTTCAGAGGAGTGAGAAACAGGAAAACCAGAATCTAAAACAAAATAGAGTGGGGGAAAAGGAGTAATTCTACTTTAATGAATACAAACAGACAGTCTCCAAAATGCCTAATCATGCAGAGTGGCCTGATTACAGCTGACTCACAAATTCCCCACACACGTCAGCAAACACACAGGAATGTCCGACTAATAGGTTACACATTACACACGAAGTCACAACATACACTCCTCTAATCCACGACATTCTTTCTCAACACCCCCTGCAGTGTGTGTGTGTGTTTGTGTGTGTCTGCGAGCTGTCAAACTAGCAAGAGGCCAAGCAGCTAAGTACAGAAAGTTCTCCAACAACCACACAACGGGGGTAAGATGTGATTCCAAAAAGCAGGAGCATGAAACCGATTATCGCTTATCTCCTCATGCCTCCATAAACTATTAGGATTAAAATTCCAGACAGTAAATTTCTATAAGCTGTGTCTCAGTTACCACAACACACACCGGATTGCATTATTGTTCTCAGCATGGATCCTGGTAATGAGAGGTGGAAAATATGAGAAAGAAAGTAACAACGGCGGCTCAGAAAAATGTGTAAATTAGCTTGAATAAGAGGTGTAAAATTTCTAAGTGAAGAAGGTCTGACTTGAACTTTCAAACAACAGCCTGAGTCCAGGGTCCAGGGTCAGACAAGGACAAGGCTATTCACTCTGACATTGTTTTCTGCCTGCAGAGAAAACGGTCAAAGTGGATTTGGTTAAATATTTACATGGGTTATGTTGAACGCTGGGTTTAACCAGTTTATTCAACGTGGTCTTTACAACATCTGACGGATGCACATTCCACAGGATCGATCATTTCCGCTCTATTTAGGGTCTCATTTTAGGATTTCAACTTGACAGCATTGCAACAATACTGCCAGAATTGTACGTCCTAGATGTGTACACACACTGAACTCAAAGATTAGCCACAAACACAGCAATCATGTCACTCACGCAGTGGTAAAAAGGTGAGTAATGTCTCACCAGAAGCTCTCAGTGGTCATACATCCTGACTATATTACCCTCAGTTTACTAGAGTTATGCGATAAGGCGCACTGAGATGTGAGAGCTCATTACTGCTGAGCTGTGTTAAAGCTGGAGAGTGGAAGTCTGCCTGCAGGCCAACGATCAGGCTCAGTCTCACTCCTTTCATGATATGTGTGCCTTGGACATCATCGCTCGAGGGCAGTGCAGGTTTTGCATGACTGTGCATTCTTGTACATGCCGTGCAGCTGGGGGGGAACGTCGTTCTTCAGCAATAATCTACAGTTTGCTCCACAAAGATCCTTAACAGCCATAACTGAAGAGCAGTGACCTGGATAGAGACTTTGAACTTCGTGTGCAAATTACAGCACAGCATATCAAACAGAAAGGACAAGTTGTGCCCACAATACTGCAAACACACCAACTACTACTGTAACACCAGGGCCTAACAATCATTAGTTAAACGTTTTCTTTGCTAGAACGACACGATACCATATTGTTTGTTTAGATACCTTACTTTAAATGTGATACAAGTATAGACAAAAAGCACAATCACAACAAAAATTAATTAAAGAAACTATGCATACATAAAAATGATGAGACTGAAATGTATTTTAAGGGTTAAACAGTTTACAAATGAGACTATTTCATCAGGTGAGCGCAAACCTCCACCAAATCATTCCAGTATAACAATAAAACAGTCGTGCTTACCTATTTGCAACATTACCCACAATCAGCTACAATACAACCACAGATTTTAAAGCGACAGCTACCACTGTATAAACAATAGGAAAAGTCTCTGATGGCAGACAAGCCAGTTTTGTTCCTTTAACAAAAGAAGCCAAACCTCGATGATGGATGGATGTTGCCCAAATGAAAGCAGCTGAAGATGAAACTGAAAACAAACGTTTGATCCAAGAAGATGTAAACAAGACTCCGGATCTGACTTATCCTCGCGTATCAACTTTTGGTACTTGAGAGTTTTATGATTGTGTGTACCACAAACACATTTCAGTCATTAGAAATACAAGTATTGAGTCTCAAAATACTGACAAGGCGAAATAGATGCTAATGTGTGTGTTTTGTTGCCTCTCCGACAAGAGTAACCACAGATTTCAGAGAACTTGGTGTCATGCGAGGCCTTTGTTGTAATGATTTCTGAATAGCTTACCAATATATTTGGTCTTTCGCCTTTTCTGTTTAAATGGCTTTTTTAAAGTGTTAAAATGTTGTATATTGGTGCAGTTTTTAGGTTAAATGGGTAAGATGCCAACCTTTTATTTAACAGTGCAGCGCTGGGAAGGCTCAGCCATAAAAAGTTAAATCTGGATGAATAAAAAACCTTTTCTGAATGGCTACACTGCTAAATCCGTACAGTTCTTTGTGACTCAAATATAAATAGGCTCTCAATCCACAGGTGTGCACAAGAAGGCAAGAATGTTAATTTGCATAGTATGGATAGCGTTTCACTTGCTGTTAAAACCTTCTCCAAACAAGGGCACATCATCACAGTAAATACCACAGGGATTTAATCATGGACTTCGGTAAGCAAGAAGCTATTCAGGCCGGGTGTTTTGTTTCCTTCTTTTCAGTTGTTGGTTGAACAACAGGAATGCTAAACTCTTTAATTAAAACACGTGTTTCTCAAAGTGAAGCTTCCCGAGCCAGAAGCACCGGTTCCCAAGAAGAACATTTTGTTTGGTTGACTTATTGGAATGAACCCTGGACTGCTTATGAAGGCCACTGTCACTGGGAATGTTTGAAAAGGGTGACTAACAGGAAAAAAGTCCCAGTTGAGCTGCTCTGTGAAATTTAAGGGAATTCCAAAGAAGGAGGAAAGAAGGAATGAAGGAAAGAAGGCGGAAGGGTTGCTTGTTGTTTCTGTGGTGAAGTCATTACCAGCTCGGCCCCTCTCCACAGAGGCACCTGGGGGTCCCTCAACACTTCATAAAAAGCACAGCACCCCTGTAATTGGCTGTGGCACGTGGTTTTGTTCAGTTTGCAAGAATGTTACGTGAACTTCAGTTCCCATTAAAGTGACCCCTGACTAGGTGAGTGACCATTATGCTGTCAGGTGGCATCAGATCAGCGGATTAAAGCTAAAGAGGAAGGAAATATTAGTCTGCCCAGGAGTGAAATAACTCACACACCTAATATTAAACCAGTGTCAAACCATGCGTTCTCTGCCGCTGCATAATGTTGTCCAAACTGTGCTCACAGCATGGCCCTTCTTCAAACTTACAGTACGGCGTCACCCTCCACTGAACTTCAGCATAGAATAAAGTGGAGCAGAAACTAATTCAGGCACAAACACAGACAGGGGTGTTTTGTATTTAAGCCATTTTCTAATTAATGTCAGTGCAGGCAGTATTAAAGAGAGCAGATGACAGAGTCAACCACGCAAAGAGCCTCATTTGATATGAGACCCCCTGCCATACACACATTTATATTACACTGCAATGAAATAGTAGATTTACAAATTTCTAGCTCGCACTATACAGTAGCTTTGCACAGAAGAACAAAGTATAGCACTTTAAAAAACAGCAAATAGTTTGAAGTAGTCAGGTTTAAGGGTCAGGCTATGTCTTTGTGGTTTAGGATACTAATTAATGAATTAATTAATCAATTCATTCATTCATTGTGTCAATGTTTTGGTACTCTATATCGTCTGCTAGATGGTAAAGGTCCTCCTCAAACTGGAGGACAGTTTTAATGTTTTGCCCAGTGAATGTATACATTTTAAAAAGCTCTGTATGTCTGCATCTGCCAGCCAAACAGATGTTTGATAAGTTAAGATATAAAACATATTAACAAACCCCTTGTTTCACCAGACCAGTTTAAACAAAGACCCCTCTTGTGAGCCATATCCTCCCATCACCAGAGTGTTAACTGCTGAGCGCTCAGCACTGTATCGCCTTTTAAACCTGTTGACCTCGTCAGTGACGCTGCAGAGAAATAGCTGTGAGGGGCTGTCAGGCTCCACACTCCCCAGCAGCAGCAGCCTCTGTGGGGCAGAACCAGGCGTCCACCACATGAAACAAAAATTCACACTAGCTGGCTGGAACGTCTGACCAAAGCCTCATAACTCACCAAGGTCATAAAAAGCTGCACAAGTGAGCAACATGAATCACCACCATCAGACTGCATGTTCCGAGAGGATACATGCGTACATCACAACCCAAAACATTTTTAGATGAGAGACCCTCACATAGATGCTCGAAACACACACACTCACGCATTTCCACATTCCTCTGTTGCATAAGCATGTCGTGAGGCAGGTCAAAGGTCAGCGGCAGCAACAATGCCCTCCAGTCTGAGGCAGCGAGCAGGGCGAGAGAAAGGAGACACCTTCCTGGAGAGCAGGAGGTGCTATTGATTGATGCTGTGCAGAAGTGTCTTTTCTCCAGTACAGCATGGAGCTTTTATCACGCCATTATAGCCTCAACAGGCAGAAGATTGGGTTCCCCCGATGCTCTGAGATCCTGCTCACCAGCTATTATGCAGCACAGAACGCGCGGGGAGGTAATCCCAGGCATCTCTATTCACACCTGTCCACTCATATTCACCTCACAAAGGCAGTTTGTGTGAGGGAGTCCTTATTTGCATAGTTTGGTCCTCTTCATATGCAACAGGAGAAGGAAGGGAAACATCCGACAAAAGTAATAAACATCTGCTGTGCTGCCTGGCTTAGCATTTCTATGTTTCTCTCTGAAATCAATAAGTATACAGATCTGAGAGATAAAGCATGACATCCACTGTTACAACATCAAGTTTATGAATAAAGTCTGTCACTAGTATCCTGGTTATGAGTCTTATCTTGGTTTCAATCATAAAAAATGACACTAGGTTAGACATTTCCTGGTAAACACACATCATGTTAATATTTTCCAGGTTTTCAATCGTCTGTGTCGGCACAAGCATGTCGTTAACTCTTCCACATTACTGCACTGATTGAGTTATTGGTGCAGGTGAGGATGAAGCCAGTTTAGTTTTTGGCTGTCAGGACTGCATTCAACTGATCTCCATCAAAGCATCAGTAATGGAGGATGAGAGCAATAACATCAAACAAAAACTAATCCTAAAAGATCAATATCAAGGTTGATATCAAAATTTAAAGATCTGTATCAGTTAAAATTAGTCTGAGTCGGATTAATCTCTCAGTCTCTCCAGCTGGCTCTTGCTTTCATCCATTAAAATGACAAATATGACCAGCAGAAGGTCACATTAGCTGTCACCAACATTAATTCCATGTGTAACTTCATGACATGCCAAGATTAAATGTGGTGTCTGTTCAAAGTGCTCTATGCAGCTGGTGTCTCTGCACTGTAAAATCTGACCAAGCTGCTTTAGTTAAAAAGAAATTTAATTGTAATCGAGTTATTTGTGTCAGAGTGTCATTGCAATTTCTATTTCTCTGATCATTGCATCACTCAAAACGAAAAGGCACCTGCCCACATGGCAACTGATGATCAGAAAGCTTTCTACCCACAAATCAGAAGACTCCAACTATCAAATCATGATATCAAAAAGCCTGATCATACTATAACCATGATCCTATGGCGGACATTTCATTTCTACAAAGTGTACTTAGACCACTTCAGATGGGATCAGACTTCCAGTGCTCTGCCTCACTCACAGAAATCAGCTCACTACTTCAGATTACCTCCCAACTCCCTCTATGAAAGTCTGCTCGCCCACTTTACTACATAATCAGCTGCCTATGGGCTCCATCTAACATATCTGGCACAGCCCGCAGTGCTGAAGCCCAGTATTACAGCCTGGCATGTGACCAGTTTTCAAACGGCTTTGCTCGGCACTGCTGAGCGCCTAATAACAGGATGTGGAGCGCCAACTGATGAACTGGTCAAACTCCAAACTGTGCTGCCCCGAGGGCACCGAGCTCAGGCTGGATATCCAATCAGAAGCATCACACCACCGCCGCCACCTTAATGAAAACATCTATTCCAACTTTTTTTGTCCAATCTTATTGGATTTTAGACAGCGTGTGTGAGTGTATGTAATCAAAGAATGGGCCAGGAGTTCTGGCTGGCTGGCACGGTGTCATATCAGAGTTCCTGCATGTGTCTAAACCACAGGAATTAGGCAAGAGTGTGACATGATTTAAATTCAATAACAATGAACAGCCCAACACACACACACACACACACACACACACACACACACACACACACACACACACACACACCTCCACCACCACCACCAGCTGACAACCCCTCCCTCCCTCCTTCGCTGCTTACATTTCTCTCGCTACACAGGGTCGATTAAACCAGACAAATGTACGACAGGAGGAATCTGGAGACTTCTGGAAAACAAGTGCTTTCCTTCAAATCTGAAATATTTATGGATGTGTTAAAGCGAGAACATTTTTCAAACATGGTCCCAAGATGTTAGACAGAAAGAAAGCCAAGAAACATAAAAGTTACAAAGGAGAAAAAAAAGACCAAACTACAGCAGCACAAACTAAGCTTAGAATATCATAAAAAAACATCAAATAAAACCCTAAAATGCCAGAATAACTTATCAGCTCACACCCATGATAAGACCTCACCTGACCCTATAAGTTCTTCTGTGTTTAGACAAGTTGATATGATAGAAACCTGGTTTACTGCTGGGAAACGAGATAAAAGAAGGAGCTTCTTTATTAGTTTCTTTGTTGACTTAACTTTACATGAACGCATGCTGGCTGCGGTTTTATAGCCACGTCTGATAAATATGTGGACAATAATGATCCTTACTCAAGAGCATGCACACCAATTCTCTTCTAGATTACAGCCCGACCGATACATCAAGCGGGCCAATCTTATCAGCTGTTACCGAAATCTCAAATGTACTGCATGGTATGCACACATGTCAGCTGATATAAGTTACAACAAACTGCAGAGCGAATGTGCAAAATGAAAACTGGTAAATGGAGGATAAATTGCAAGTTGGATAAATCACTGGTGATTGGCTATTTTTAGCTTCTTTTAATGTAGTTCAGTTAAATCTTGCCTGCTATCGAAGTTATGTGTAATAAATATATTTTACTTGTGTTTCCAGTGACATTTATCATACTGGAAATACCTGTTGCATTTGCTAAGTTTTTGACATATTAATGGACTATATCAGTCCATTAATTGGCAGATAACTAAACATCTATTTTGACATTCAATTATAGTTATTTATCATGTAAAATAAGCCAAGCATTCACTAGTTTCAGCTTCCAAAATGTGAGAATTTGCTGCTTTTATCTGTTTTATAGTGTTGGAAAGAGAAAACATTTGGGTTTTGGCTGTCGGTTGGACAAAACATGCAACTCGAAGACATGACAAAAGGCTAACTTGAGTTGCAACAATTAATTGATTAGTTGTCAACTATTTCATTAATTAGCATTTATTCTGATAACTAATTAATCAGTTTGGCACATGTTAAATGATCGCCATTTCTCAACGTTTTCTTAATAATTGACAGATTGATCAACAATGAAAATAACTTTTAGTTGTAGCTTAACATTTGGATTTTGGACTCTTGGTTTGCCAAAAGAGTTGCCACGGTTAATCAATTATTTGTCTACTACTGTCAACTCATAACATATTTTCTGGTTTCTTTACTCCTCTATGACATTCAGCTGAATATCTTTGGGTTGTAGACCAAACAAGATATTTGAGGATTTTCCGTCTCTTTACGGACCACACACACTCATCGAGAAAATAATCAACAGATGAATTGACAATGATGTAATTGTTAGTTGTAGCCTTAGATTTGGGTTTTGGACTCTTGCTTAGACAAAACAAGCAACCTGAAGGCGAAACAATGGGCTCCTTTGTCCCTTCTTTGTGACAATATATAGTAGTCTTTAAGCAGTGAATTAATCAGTCGTCAACTGTTAAATTAATTACTAATTACTTTGATAGTTGATTAATCGGTTTAAGGAATTTCTTAAGGAAAAAAAAAGTCAAAATTCACAGTTTTCTCACATTTGATGACCAAACAACTAAAAGATTTATCAAGAAAATGATCACCAAATTAATCAAAAATGAAAGAAAGCACTAGGTAGAGCACTAAATTTGGGTTTCAGATTTTTGGTTAGGCAAAAAAAAGTGATTTAAAGACATCATCATGGATTTCTTTGTGACAATATACTGACTAAACAACTGAACCAACAAAACCACTGCCAGAACACATCGACTTAATGCATTACTCTGGTCACAACTCTAAACTCTAATTCAAGGGAATTTATCAGAGATGTCAAGTGTTCACCTGAAAATCTCAAAACTTCAGTATCAGTCAAGCTCTAGCTTTCCAGAAACTTCTGAGGTGTTTTAACTTTTCATGCAGCCAAAGAGAGGACAAACAAACACTTGTCACAGGCTGTTTGTAATAGTTTTCACAGCCTCCTCTAACACAACATGGCCCATGCAGCATAAACAACCCCTCTATCCTGCTGAGATACCTGTTGTGTACCTGACCTCTGACTTCCCTGTGGAGATGACAGCCAAAATAAGATGACTTTTTCCCTGCTGGAGATTTATTTTTTTTTTTTACACTTAAAGTGTTCCCAAAAAAAAAAAAAGCTGACTCACCTCATTGGATGGTATGCTGACAACACCTGTCGATCTCCTCTTTTCCCTCAGCTTCCTCTTCTCGATCTGTCCTTTCCCCTTCCTGGCGCTCGGACCGCTGCTGTTCTTCTCCTTCGCCTTGCTGGGTGACGGGCTCTCCTTGTCGCTGTCGTTGCACGCCATGGGGCTGGAGGAGTCCGGTGAAGCGCACGGAGCTTTCTCCGGCTGAGGCGGAGTTTTCTTCAGGTTGGAAGTGGGCGAAGCGGGGTGGTGGTGCGTTTCCTCCTCCGGTCTCTTCAAAGCTGAGCCGGAGGAGGACCGAGCCACAGAGTAGGAGGAGGGGAGGCAGTTCCCAGTTGGGACGCTCCGGTCCGGGTTGTTGGCGAGCTCGGTGCCCGGTGGAGGAGCAGCAGCAGCAGCGGCCGCAGCAGCAGCAGCGTGGCGGTTTGTGCTGTTTGTGTTGCTGGCACCCATGGGAGCACCAGTGGCTGCGGCAATGTCCCCCAGCATTTTGGCTCTCATTTTCTCCCGTTTAGCCTTCCACTCCTCCAAAAAGTCTGTCGTGGCGTTTGGCTTAAACCCTCCCGTAGCCATGCTCCCTTTTACAAGTCCCTCAAGTTGATTTAAATTAACTTTAAATGCGAAGTGTAAACTTTCAGCTCTCGGCTCCCGTACTAATGGCACCGCATTCCTCAAGTGATTAACACGGGTGCTGTTGACAGGTAGGAGGAAAATAAAGTCAGCCGAATGGAAAATGAAACTGCAGTTTATCTTTTCTGGCACTTTCTAATAACTATGAATGCTTTACCTGCGCCGTGGCTGTGTACGTACATAACGTCAGCAGCTAATAACAGGTTCTTAAACTTTGCTGCTAGCTTAAAAATGCCTTAAAAGTTGCATCTCTCCGGGTATTTTTCATGTGTTTCACTCGAGGAAAAGTTGCTAAAAGTGTGCAAAAGTTGATGAAAGGAGAGGAAAAAGTGTGAACTGATGTAGAAACTCACCTGTTTCGGTCTCTAAACTGCTCTCCTCGCTCCGACCAGGTGTGCCCGCGGTCCGCTTGGATGAATGGCGGTTGGTCCCGAGCGCTGAGAGCCGCGGCTGCGCTCGCGCTCGCACTGCCCTCCGACACACACCGGCCGAGTCCGACAACACCCGAGCACTTCCGAGTGAAGCCGAAGCTGCTGTGGAGCTCAGAGGGGGAATAAAATCACTGGAATGGTCCTTTAATATTCCCTCAGGGGCTTGTTATGACATTTTTTAAACTTTATGTTGATATTCTCACAAGGAAAAGTATTTTTATATTATCATATTTTAACCAGTATCTCGTTTTGGACGGAAATACTGTATTTTTACTTATCAGAATATAATAATATCAGTGATTTACACCCAAAATTTATGCTCAGTGTTTTGTACTTTTACTTGCAGTTAATTCATTCTAAAAAAAAAAATCTTAAACTGTATTATGACACTATAAAAGATCAGAATATATGAATATGGTCCCTCCCTAAAGTACTAGAATATTAGAATCAGTGATATGATGAGATGTAATCAGTTTGTCACTATAAAGCCACAAAATAACTCCTGTTATAAGATTAAAAACTATAGTCTAACACTTTAACTTACTCTCATACTCTATAGTAACTAAAGGAGTATTCAGATGTGGAAATTAAGTGTTTTTACTCATATACTGTACTTGACTATACTTTTTAGTTACTTTTACTTTGTTATATTTGCATTTTATGTATCTTTTATGATAAACTTCTAAAGTTCATTATGTTTTTAGAGACACAATTTGTACTTTTTCCAACTACTACATTTATCTGATAACTTTAGTTACTATCACTTTGAATATCAAAGTTTTACCTACAAAATTAAATAAATGTTATGACTGCATATATAGATCATATATAGATATGATCTATATATGAATATTAACTGTGTTTTCTCATTGTGCGTCCATCAAAATAGGATATATATGAAATAAAGTCAGAACTTGAAGAACAGGGATGGACTGACAACATTTGATTTATTTTACATTATTACAGCGTCTTTTGTTCAACTTGTTATATATTAATTTGTTGTTTTCAGTGAGGCACTCTGTGCAGTTTTATAAAAGTGCACATACAAATAAGGTGGATTAACACGTGTTTTATGGTCCCTGAAAACTCTGAAATGCATTTATTATTATATTCCTGAAGAACATAATGGTTATTTGCAGCCCGGCAGGGTGTTTGATAAGCATGGCGTCCTTTTAAAGTGCACAATGTGACGGTGTTCTTTCTCATGAAGGGATGTAAAATAGAAATATGTTATTTCAGAGTGAATCCTTTCAAAATTCATTAATAACACTGGCACTTGTTGAGTCGAGGACCTTGAACGCAGCATCGGGTGGTAAATTTATTCCATCAGCCTCGGTGTGTTTTTGTCAAAGACTCCGTTCACCTCCAAGACTTCAACTTACACAGACGGCACAATGTCACTGATTTCTCCTCCTCAGTAGGCTTTTGATAATTGCACACTTGGAGTGCAACATCTCTGCTGCAGAAGAGTCGAAGATTGAGCTCTCCCACGCAGCTCTCACAGACTGACTCCCTGAGGCGCCGGATGACTCATTCAAAGGCCCGGAGCCTCCTCGCTCGTCTCGCCGTCACGCTTGCTGATGTACGCTCTTGATTCCAGCTAATGGGAAGGGTCGAGGACAAAGGAGGAAGACTGACAAGTGTATTTATCGCATTTATGATGCTGCGGCTGACAAATGTGAAGGTACAAAAGTTGAAATGTCATCAACACCTTCTCTGAGCGACAGACATTGCTGTTATTTTCACGTTCAGTTTTTTCTTTTTTTTATAATAGCAACATTTTTGATCCAGGCCTTTCAAAGTGTCCTTGACAAATAACACACATCTACAGTTCAGCTATTTACGCCATTTTTAAAAGCATTTTTCCATCAGCGAGTGCTTCACTTGAGAGAAAATAACAAAAACAAGAAATAGTCAGGGATTAGTTCACAGGCGTGGATCCAAAAAAGTAAGGGGACGACACACCGCCAGAGTGATCGCTATCTGCTGCTAACTGTAGCTGCCCTTAGTTAGTTAGCTTAGTTAGCAGTGCAGCTAGCAGTCTGGACTGGGAGCTGTGGAGGGGTGTTAGCTCTGGTGTGCTAATTTAATTATACATCTCTGAAACATAACACGTAAACGTCATTATATCATAAACGTTGGAAGCTTTAGTTGTTTTTTAATGTTTTCAACTAACATTCTTACATATTGCTCCTTTAAAGTTGAGAGAAATACGCTTAATGCTCAGATTGCATGTTTTTTTTCTCAGAGATGTGTTATTCTCTTACAGAAAAACTGTTTAAACGCAACGAAAATTCAAATTAAAACCAAACTGGAGCCGAGAGGAAAGTCTGCAGCCGGTGAGGAAGCTGTTCGCGTGACTTTGCGTCAGAATTTCGTCATATTACATTTTTTTATTGCGTCTTTTTATGTATGGATTCGTTGTATGAATGGTTGAGAAAAGGATGTGTTGACTGAGGTTTCATAGGAATCTGCTGACGTGACTGATCGTTTTCCAGTTATTAGTCATACCCTATGCATTTCCATGGAAACGCATAGGATCTGACTAATAACTGGAAAACAATCAGTGTCACTTACATGTCACCTTTTTTTTTAAAGGCTTTATTGCGCCACAACATGAACACATTCTGTTTATATCTTGTATTAAGTTGGTGATGGTCGTGAAATCGCAACATTTAACTGGACGGTGAGCTTTAACGTCATCTGTGACGAGGTCCGTTGCCCATTTCCTCAGACGGTGTGACGTTTTCTAATAATAACCTGCAGCAGAGACACCGCCAAAGTCATTAACTTCAAACTTTCTGCATAATCACTTAGAAGAGTTTAACTGGACGTGCGTGGAATGAGAGCAGCCGAACTCTCCTCCTTCCACCTCAGGCTGTGAGCTCATTTTCACCCCCTCGTACAATTTGTTGCTTTTGAGTTTAGAACTTTGTAATTTGATTTTTAAAAAAGTGCTCAGCAACTGAAGATTGTTTTTTTTTTTAGGGTGATTAGAGGAGAATTTCTTTGATGATTGGAGGGCACCTGGGAGTTTTATGACGCGCCAAAAAAATGGCAGAATCGTCTCCGACAACAGGAAGTAACTTTTAAGCCGACGCTCGTGAGCAGTTCCTGAAACACTGCAGCGATTCAGAGTCAACTGAGTGTCTGCAAACAGCTACGAATTCACCAACATGCAGATCATAAGAGTGAAGTATCAACGTTCAAGTCTCTGTAATGAGCTCAGATGAAACGTAGCGAATGGAACAAACTGCGAGTCGCAGCTGAAGCTGAAGCAAAGCTCCACCGTAATAAATCTTGTGATATTCAGTCCACCGAACGAGCAGGTTTCTCCCCACGCTGTGATTTAAAACCTCCTATACTGTCAGGAAACCTCATTTCACGCGGGGATAATACCGCCATAAGTTACCTGAGCCGAGCCGCACGCCGGTGGATTTGTCTGGAGGCTATTGCTCCCAAGGGTGCTCTGACTTTCAGCCGAGTTTATCATCAATGTGTAATTTTTTTTCTCTTCTAAATGCATGTTTAGGTCTAAATCCCCCCACGTTGGTGAGGCGTTAAAGGAACAGGTCACCCTCAAAAAACAAAAGAAAATTCAGTCATTATTTGCTCACATCTATGCCGAAGGATGGATGAAGCAAAGTTTTGTATCCCAATAAACATTTCTGGAGCTTAACAACAAGACAGAGTTGAAGCATTCTCCTGAGAGACTGAAGTAGATGGAGACAAGTAAACATTTAATGGATGGTCTCTCGAAGCCCTGAGGTCCCAAAGTGATGCGAAAAGACGTTATTGACGCACTTTTTAAAGCTGAAATCTTTGATGTAGCTTCTTAGCTAAAGGAGCCAGCGTGCACTCCCATAAATAAAGTCTTTCTAAATCAATGAGGGAATCTGGGGACTTTGATTACAACATCGCGTACATTTTTGCTGGTTTTTTTATGTTTTAAAACAAGTTCCCCCGTCGACTTCAGTGGTTTAGAAGAATGCTTAAAGGCTGTTTCGCCGGGAAGCTTTGAGGGACTACGAGACTTCATGTCGAGGGGACGAAAAAAAAACAAGTGAACCCAAATGTAGAAACACATCAGGGAGCCAGAGAAGCACTTCAGGATTGTATTGCAAAAAAAAATCCCTGAAGTCTTCGACCGAAACGCCCTCCAACATACCGGCTGAGCCTGGTTGGAGGAAGAACTGCGAGGAATAAGCCGCGCAGCTGCTGAAATGTCATTTTAACTTGACAACATTTAGATTTTATTGCTGTTCCAGAGGTTTTCAAGAGGTCTTACGTCACATCGGACACCTCTGATTGGCATAAAGTAGCCAGCTTTAATCTCGAGGAAATGTAAGATGAGTACTTTTCCTGAAGACCTCAGATCCAAATGAGTGTTTCTTTACACTGTTGCTTAAGCTCCCGGTTAGGCTAAGGCACTAAAACCACTTAGTTAAGGGTTGAGAAAACATCCTGGTTTGTCTTAAAACACCTGTTCTGGAAAGAAAACACCTCCCAGACTCAAACAGCAGTCCTCCCTGCACTCGGATGAGCACACTTTCCCTTCAAGCCGTCGTCTCTGTTACAGTTGACGATAAGATCGAGGTGGAGTGAGTCACCTCTGCTAAAAATACACCCTGACCCGCGGACTCGGGTCATCACACGGCTGCATATTTAGCATATTTCTGTCTGCTCTCGAAGGAGGAGAAACAAGAACGAGGGGGCACGAGAGGTTGTCGCTGAGTGTTTTGTTTCCCTCCGCGCCAACACAAACGCCGCTTTTTACCCAACATTGGTCCTGTAAGCGTGTTCAAACTCTTTACCGAGTGATTATCCAGCGTTAAGATTCATCAAACGGTCCTAAAAAGCTCGGCGGCGACGCCCGGACAGCGTGTTCCGTAACCCACAACACGTCCGAGGCGAAGAGGGGAAACACCGACTCGTTAAAAATGAGCTTCGCACGTGACCGGAAATTGGAGTGAAACTTAATGCAACGTAATGGCCGCTCCCGCGTTCGCACATTTTCATTTATTTGGCGGTAATGTTTTCAGTCAAAAGCTATTAGGTGGGTAATTCTGCAGCGAGCAGCCGGCGCTGGGAGCTCACTGCTCCATGAAATTGTTTATCCGAGAGTGAGTAAGTATTCCAGAAATGTTGCTCTCAAGACTCCCAGATGTTTGGGCCAGCAGTGCCGCTGATAACACACAACACACACACACACACACACACACACACACACACACACACACACACACACACACACACACACACACACACAGAGAGAGAGAGTGGGAAATCGTGTTATTAACTCTGTTAGTCAGTCAGACTTTGAGGCAATGGAGATAAATACCGTGATTATCTTTCTTCACCACGAGCAGACGCACACATCACATCTATGATCGCGCTCGAGCTTCACTTTGTCCTCTTGAGCTCGAGTTGCTCTTGGCAGGTAGATGAAAGTTCACCTGCCGCTTCGGCTCAATTCGACCCTCCAGACGTTTCGAGCCAACACAAATCAAAGATAACTTGTAAAAAATGATCATCATTTTTGTGTCATTTTTGGTTTTCGTGATGTGAAAATGCTTTTTTAAAAAGCGTGGGTTTCCTGATTCCTAACTCTTCAAAGCTTTGCACAGGAAGAGAACTATTTTATTTATTTTTGTTTTTTTCGTCTACAGCGGGAAGGAAATCTACATGAGCTCTGTGTGACACGCTTCCTAAAAAACAGAGTGTGTGGAAGCCGGAGTGGGAGGACTCTCACCAAACTTCATTTGTGTGCACTTAATAAACAAACACATGACTTTGCTGCTCGGTGTTCCTGGTGCTGTTTGAGGTCACCCTTTGTTCTACAGACTCAGCCCAGCCGTGTCGCGCTCACCGGTTTGTCCCTTATCCCCTCCGTGCCCTCCAGCGGCTCCCGGTGCCATCTGCAGGGTGCCATCTGTCGCCGAGGACGGCGTGACGACTGGGTGACTGGGTGGGTCACCGTGCCGACCTCAGTCCCCGAGCTCGGCGTCGTCGAGTCGACTGCACGCGCCGCAGAAAAAGTTTTTCTAAATGTCAATGACAACTAAAAGGATCCGACAGTCCTGCGTCACTCGACTCGGCTCAAGGATTCTCCTGAATACAGTGGAAGTTTATATTCTTTCAACAATCTCTACATGATACAGTAACACAAACACACACACTGTCTTGAAACACATTCAGCTGTAAAGGAAACAAGATTGTTAAAATTGTAGAATTGCGTGAGTGTTTTGTGTGGCTATCGACAGGACGCAGTTGTTCAGGGTGCTGCTGGTTTTGTCTGCAAACCATGAAGAACACCTCGCCTTCCTGCTGAAGGTTGACACAGCAGCGCGTGGAGAGTTTGGTCGCACGGTGCTGGAGTTCCTGAGGAGAGGAACTGATGTTCTGGTGGAAATGGTGCATGGTGGAGTGGAGGGCCTGATGTTCCTGATGTTCCTGATGTTCCTGATGACAGAGAGCTCCACACACATGAAGTGGACCTCCTGGACTCAGTGTTGGTTTTGGGGATCCTCCTGTACCTGCAGCACCACAGTCAGATCTGCAGTATGTTGAGTCAGCTGCCTTCCCACCACAGCCTAGAATGGAGACTGGATGCACGGTTGGCAGCAGGTCACTCTCATGCACACGATGCATCTGCTCCTGCCGACAGGTGGTGACAGCAGCAGCAGGGTTCTCCAGTCGGACCGTCGCTCTCCTGCACCTCATCTTCACACTGCGTCGGCTGCCATGAAAACCGCTTCCGCCACATGTTACGTAACATCAGATAACCTGTATGACCTGTGCCTCCTGCCACATTACTGCCTTTATACCTCAGACAACAGGTGTTCTTCAGCAAAGATCATGAATGTTCGATTTGAATGTGGATGGCGAGTTTCTGCCCATTTGATCGGCAAATGATCGTCACTTTATTACGCTTGAGTTCCCATGTGCCAAATGATATCGGCTGTATTGTATATAGCTTTCTACATCGCTGCTGTTATCATGTAATTGTTGTATTCTGTCTCTTTTATTTTTTTAGTGAAGAGGTATAACAACACGGAAACAAGGACAACGTGACAACAAGAGGAGAAGATATAAACGTAGACGTATGGCAGAGGCTGGGAATTTACACGGAGGGAGAGAAAAGAAAAGAAAAGCTTGCGTTCACATCCGTTGTTTACATTAGGATTTACATTTTCCCTGCCCTCTAAAAGATGGCTGCCGACCCCTGAACTATTGATCGACACCTCATCCGACCAGCTATGAGTTTCTACGCCCGTCCTGTGGGCTGCAACAGCCAACGCGTGATTCCACAGACAGAAGACTTCCTCCTCTCTCCTGAACCACCTACACACCAGCCTTCAGATGATTGACGCAATGTAAATATTTTAGTATGTATAAGTCAATGACAGAAGCACCAACAGAGCTTCAGACTGTAACGGCATCGGTACTCTGAACAGCTTTGGATCGACTTCGGTCCAGACTTGGATAATTAGGGTAATTCGAGATAAATTTCCAGGAATGTTAACAGTCTGTCTTTTTCTGTGGCCCGGCCCTCTGTGGGCAGATCAGCTGAGCGGGTTCACGTCTTAATTACTGTAATAATGTCATGATGTCAGACCGAAGCACTCGCTGATTCTGGCTGTGTGAGGTTTGTGTTCCGCGCTCCTCTCGGCTTCTTCGTGGGTTTCACAGGGATCAGAGGAAATATTCAAATCAGACATATCTGTTTATTTCAGATATTCTTCCATATGAATCTATAGGTGGCAGGAAGTGTTTAGATACTTCAGGGAAAATAGTCGGAAAAACTTCCTTAACTTCACATTTTCACTGAGTGATTTTCCTGACTGTGGTTTTGTTTTTAACTATTGATTATTTCATTGATTGTTTGGTCTCTAAATTGTCAAAAACAAATAAAAAAAGGCCAACTGCACGTCTCCTGAACTCATCGTAACGTCTTCCAGTTCTTTATTTTGTTCAGCCAGCTATCCAAAATCAAAATATGTTAAATTTCCACTCATATAAAAGAGAAAAGCAGCAGATTTTGGACTGATCATCACAGACTTCTTCCTTCCCTCCTCTCCCCGCTGCACCTCTCAGTGCAGGATATTTAAGTCAGAGACGTCTCTGTTTCCTCTCTTCTAGATGTATCCACACCACTCCACCGCAGCTCTGAATCACTCTCCTCTAACCGAGCGTGTTTGTCTTTGTTTCGGAGACAGACTCGAGCTGTCACTTCATCGGGACGCCTCCATTTGTCATTGTTTGTCAGCGGAGAGAGAGAGAGAGAGAAACCCCTGCTGCTGTTTGCGCTCGCTGCTGCTGCTGCTGAGGAGGTTCCGGCTCATCCAGCGGGTCTCGCGTGGGGTTTAAAAAAAAAATTAAAAAAAACTTCAGCTGGAGGAGGTTTGTTTGGCTTACTGCACTTTACGGTAGAGAAGAGAGGAGAAGAGGGGGAGGGGGGGAGATTAGGCCGTGGTGGAAATGAAACGAGAGGAGAGGGATGAGGGAGAGCGTCCTGTGTGTGTGACAGCCAGTTGCCAAGATCTAATTCCTTCTTTACGGATGGTTTCCAACCCGAGGAAAAAAAAACAGTGCAGCACGTCATCCGACGGTGGAGCTGCTGTCAGGACTCAAAGGGAACAGCCGGCAATCACCAGAATTATATTTAGGTCTCCTGCGGAGATTTATTACTGGTCACATATCTAATGGCTCAGTGATCTACAAGTAATGCCTTCTTTAAAAAAAAAGATATGTTTTATTTCCAATTTCCTGCAGATTTCCTGAGATTTTGGGAATCTAGCTGCTGGAACGTTCTCCAGTTTAGTAGGTTTGACCGGGTCGAGGTCAGGACTCCACGCTGGTGTCATGAAGTTCTTGTCTCAAATATTGTGGTGCGCTTGAAATTCAGGAACCAAACAAAACCATGAAAACTGCAGCAGACCAAAAGTGTGCATGCAGAGAGGCGTGTCCACAAACTTTTGGCAACATATACACCGTCCTTAAGGAATGATCAATAAATAACTGAAGAAGCCTCGCGGACGAGAGGAGAAACGTCCGGTTGCCTACTCAGATAAAACAACTGATGGAGGAAAACATCGCAGCGTGAAGAAGAGGAACGGAAAAAATGGGAGAAAGGAAGTTGTGCAGAAAAGACACCATGTTGTGATGTAGGGAACTGTCAGCATGTCGCTTGGTGGTTTGATGATTTGCGGTAATGTGGTTACAAAACACAGGTGCAAGTTTGCAATGGTTGTCACTTTCACGCATTCAAATCACACGACCTCTCTGAAAAAGACACTGAGAGACGTTGTTTACACCTTTTTTTATGACCAAAAGCTCACGCCTCGTCTGAAGTGACTGAAGGTGTGAATTACGTCTTTTTACATCAATTTGAGTTCTCTGGGCTTCATGCGACGTTGGACGAGCTTCATGAAGCCATTCTACTGCCGTGCCTCAATTCAGGGACTGCATCCTTCGAGGGCAAATCCTTCAGAGAAACCTTGTTGACCACGTCAGCTGTTGTTAAATTGGACGATCTCGCCTTTGGAGCATTTCCTGGTTGCGTCACCAGATGTTTCACCCTTAGGTCACGATCTCTGCCACCCAGGCCCACGAAAGTGACGATCTATGTCACGCGATGACGCCATTTTCGTGAGGTCACGAAGGATAGTAGCGGTGCATCCTCCAGAGACAGCGAAGAGAAGGAGCATTTGTGGGCTGCATCTGCAGGAGCCTTCACCTTTTGCCGTGAAGCTCCAGAAATGTTGAGTGGACTACGTGGAAACCTCACCCGACTTTTATATCAGCATGAGGGTGAGGAGACAACGTCTGCATTTTCATTTTTGCTTGAACTTATCCTTTAACGCCGCTGTATCCAGGTACAGCCTCATGGAGCTGCTAACACGGATGTGTTTCTTCTCTTAAAGCTGAGATTTCAAATCCGGTGAGACACCCCAGATCAGCGAAGCCGCGATACATGAATCTGGTTCAGATTGAAGCGTCTGCGTACGAGCGAGCTGAAGCGTAGACGAAAGCAACGCTCATCATTTACAACAGACGTGGAAGGAAATGCAGGTTGAACATCAGGATGGATCAAAGGATCAAAAAGGCCTTGAATCCGTCCTTCACATCTTCCTCTTCCTCTTCCTCTGTCAGGGGTCCTGATAAAGACCTTCAGCCCGAGCCGGTTGGAGAAGCACATCTGAGGCTCAGCAGCAGATGCAAAACCAGACTCCTCAACCGCGCTGAGGCAATGGAAAACAAGAGCAGCCGGCTCTCGCATGACTCGCGGCAATTACTGCAGATACCACGGCTGATCCCCCAGAGCTTAATCTGAAGATTGGAGCACTTCATCGCGGGTTTAAGGAGCAAAACTGCAACCAGAGACATAAAAACACTGGGGCTTATAGAGTGAAGTTGGTCCCACACTCAGGGTCAAATAAACCACATGAAGAGGAGTCGGATTTATTTAGGAGGTGGAAGTGGCAGAAAACTCGCCTGTAATCTGTCACTTCATGGTCGTGTGTGTGTGTGTGTGTGTGTTATTGAAGCTCCTGGAGGACAGGATGTGAAAAAATAAATAACAAAAGGGAGAAGAGAGAGTCAGCGTTTTGTTGTTGATGTAAAGCTGCAGACGGGATGTCAAGAGGCAGTCGAGAGGAAGGAGATCAAGATGTTTAACACATAAAGTGAAGCTGAAGCAGCTGAAGAGGACTCGTGACTCTCATCTCTGCGGGTCCAGTTCATGTGGATGTGGGCTACATTTACATCTGAGTGTGAGGATCGGGTTAAATGAAACAAAAAAGGCTCTAAAAAAAATCCCTCCAGTGCTGTAAAATGATGGAAAAAGCACCCGAGTGTGTAAAGCTGTGCACCATCTACTGGTGTGACGGAGCGTAGCAGCAGTGAACTGGTTCTCAGCCTCCTGATGGAGCTGGAGGAGGAATATTTAAAGTAAAGGATATAACTTTAATCTTTATTTGAATAAGTATATATGTTTAGTTACAAGCTTATAACAGCCTTAAAGGGCCAGTTCACCTAAATTATAAGAGTATTTTCTTTCACCTGTCATTCTGAATAAAAACTTAACTGAAAACTGCCTCCTGTTAAAGAAGCTTTCCCTTAAAAACAACAATGATTCACAGCGAGGTTTCATCATAAAGTCATAAAGTTCCTCTGGAACTATGCCACAAAATTATCTAATCTGGAATAAACCTTTCAATTTAGTTGTTTAACTCAAGGACTTCTCAATGACTTTCCAGCCACAATGACTTCAAACTCCAGTCTAGTTTGAGGCACGGATCAAGATAAATTACTATCACAACACTGAGAATATTTATATTAAAAACTAAAAAGACTTTACAGAAGCTCACAACCTTTAAAAGGAAATATTAAAAGTTAATTTCTGTCCTTTTCACAAAAATGTTTTTTTAAGCACTTTCAATGAATCGTCTATTTAAAAGAACTAAAATTAAAACCCCAAACATTTAATTAACTCAGACAAGAGATACAAAATAATGAGACGTGGGAACTTTACAATGTACAAGTTTATTTTTAATGAACTCTTCAGTGGTTGGTAGTCACAGCACAGCTTGCATGTATTAAGCCACACACCTATTTTACAAGATGACGGGAAAAAAATATAATAATAATAATAATAAAGAAAAGAAAACAAAAAAAACACAAGAAAAAAACCCCAGAGCAGATGGCCATCAGTCCATCTGCAGTGGCTTTTTTTTCCTTTTACTTCTTTGACTAAAATATCCTTAAAAAGGCCACTGAAATGCATAAAACGTCTTCAGATGCATGAGAATATCCGATGGTGGCGATTTTTGCTTTAAACCTGACATCAAGACTCCTCACATGGCATTGACAGTGCATGTAGACATAAAAAAGGAACTGGGTTAGCGATACCTAAGATATTCTTCTTTTTTTCTTTTTTAGTGACAACACCTCGGCTATAATACTACAGCTTAAAAAAAAAAAAAA